>JADLZN010001359.1:0-10274 GCA_018155175.1 Sinocyclocheilus anophthalmus | reverse complement strand
CTGGAGCTGATCTACGGTCTCATTGACATCAACATCATACGCTCCTATTTTGCCTTTATCGTTTTGAACAAACACCTGGAAAGGTTTGTTGATGAGCAGGATCACAACTGAGCCTGAATGCAAACCGTATTCGCTGAGTTTTCTGGAATCAAGGCTGATAAGGGAACCGTTCTCGGCAGAAAGCCTCTGTTTGTAAGGAGGCTCTCTGAAGAGCTCAGAAATGAGCTGCTTGAGTTCGCCAACCGTGGCATCACCTCTCACTTCCAGACTCCTCTCATCTCCTCCCATCAGTTTTATTTTCAGTTCCATTACCTGTCAAAATATGAATTACAAGTATTAAAAACTATCACAGCATTGTTGGCGGAGTTAACCTAATTATATTGAATTTATGGTATGCTATTTATGTGGAATATTTTCATGCGACTTACCGAGCTGTTCATATCTTCAGCAGAATAATCTATTTGAAGTCAGGTAAATCACTCCAGCATGAGATAAGGTGTCTCTGGATGGAGGTGTGCATTTAAAGCCTCAACTTAAGCCCCGCCCACAAACAATAATGTTTCACTTCTGAAAACTTCACAACGTCACTTTCTGTTTCCATTCCACTTGATCGCAGATGAAGGACTATCACTGATCAGCAGATTATTGTTCAGCAAAGTTTAATCAACGATGCATGCTTGTTCAGTTACATCAGAACCAAACCCCGAAATATTCATCAATATATATATATATATATAAAAGACAATCAGAATTATTATGTACATATATATACAGAATTCTGATTGCCTTTTATGTATATTAGACAAACAAGAAAAGTACTGAACAACAGGGATTATTGGAATGAAGGAATTTCCCACGCTCACATTTTGTAAAGGCAAATAGAGCATACTAACTAAACATTTGATTAAAACAAAAATGATTTGATTATTCTGTTCATTCACATTTGTTTTGTTAATGAAATTATTATGATTATTTGATACTTTCTGTAACATGTCCTTCTTGTTGGCTATTTCTTAGATTTGTGAATTTTTATTTGTGTTTGCTTTATTTATTTCATCTATCACTATAAAGGGACCGTGGGTGATAGAAAGGCATCACCCATTTCCTTAAATATGTGTGGAACATTACAAGACATAGTACACAAGATAAAAATAAATATTTATTATAACGCAAGTCAGATCCAATGTTACATTTCAGTCAAAATTCAAAGTGTTTAAGCATAACAGATCTCTCTTCTCATTTTCCATTCTGCTCCTGAGCCAATCATTGGAAAGAGAGGGTTTTCCCCATGATCACATGACGAGGGAAACCCAGGTGATCCCAAACACACCCTATAGAGAGCAAGCACACCCGCTCTGACATGTGCAGAACTTCTCTGAGAAGACTGAACGCTTTCCATTTATTATCATGTGTCTCATACCATGTTACGTATTTGGTTTCTGGAGACATGTCACCCTTTTTATGACTTGGACAAAACACTTTGTATAGTTGTTTAAGTTGGCTTTTTACTTCAGGACATTAGAATGACGACAGGAGACAAATAAAATCCTCATAGTGATCTTTTCTGGAATTGTAAGAATGTCTTCCTTATTGCTCTCCATTCCTGTGTGTGAGTGTAAACACCTCGTGTGACAAGTGTGTCTGGCATTGTGAATATGTGTGTGAATTGTGATGACATATTTGTTTACATAGATCTATTTTGACCTCAAATGGCAAGATCAGTAGTTCAAGTATTATATGAGCTAAAAATAAAGATATTTCTTATCTTATTTTTTTTCTTTGAAGAATCAGGAATCCATTTAGGAAAATATGAGGTATCCTAAGCATGAAAGTATGATTTACAGACCTGGACGTCATGCCAATTAAGTAAGAATTAACATTTATTAGTTGTGGCAAGCTTTTTGGGAAATTGTGAGTTAAAAAAATCTTATTCAGTAAATCACAAAACCTTGAGAACCACTCAACTACAAAAAAAGTCAATACTGAAACTTTCTTCTTGGGAATGATTGGAGTATTTATTATCTTAGTCACAGTGAAAGATCATTCATAATGCTAAAAGATACAGTTATATACAATGGAATTAGGCTACATGAGTTCTGAAGAGGGTTAGGCTACACTTCATTTTAAGGTGTCCTTTTTACAGTTTAATTATACATTTAAATACTGAGTAATATTAATTAACAGCATGCATTTGCTATATGGTTATGGTTAGGATTAGGGTTTGGTTTAGGGTACTTGCATGTAATTATGCATAATTAATAGTTATTATAATAGTAAGTGCATGTAACGTGTAACAAGGACACCTGAATGTGTTACCCTGAAGGCATCTGCAGATAAATAGCCTACAATGGAATTACATGAGTTCTAAAGACATTACGAAGAAAACCCCACAACATTTTGATAGCGAGTATAATAGGCCTATCATATTTAGCTACATCACTGACACATACAACGACAACACTTTTTAGTCCTTTTTTGCACACATTTATCCGATCATCCTCCTCGCAGACGGAGAGTCGTGTGAATGGTGCTTCTTGAGGTGATGTCGTATTCCTGCAACTTTCTGCCAGACTCCAGCTGTCTCCCGTTGAAAATCAGTCTGAGCTGGTCCACGGGGACTCTCTCTTTGCGGTTGATCTTAGCCAGGAGCTGATCTACGGTCTCGTTGACATCAACATCATACGTCTTGGTCTGGCCCTGCTCATTCCTGACGAACACTTGGAAAGGTCCGGGGTTGGTGATGAGCAGACTGACCACTGATCCAGAGTGCAACCCGTAGCTGCTGAGGGTTCGAGACTCATCCTCGAGGCTGATACGCGAACAGTTCTCGGCAGACAGCTTCTGTTTGTAAGGAGGCTCTCTGAAGATCTGAGAAATGAGTTTCTTCAGTTCGCCAACTGTGGCTTCACCGCTCACTTCCAGACGCTTCACTTCTCCGCCCAGAAGTCTTATTGTCAGTTCCATCACCTTTCAAATGAGATCAAATATACAACAATTAAAACTTGACAACTGCAGCACCATTTAGTTACTTAAAACTGGAGATTAGAGTTAATATTAATGCTCAATATTTTCATAGGTATGCAGTTTACCTGGCTGTCTGTTCAAAAGCTTCGCTGAATATGGCTGGATGTTTTCTTCAGTAAGTCTTGTAAGTCGCACTGAATTCAAGTAATGTGCCTCTGGTTACAGTGAGCAGAGATATGAATATATAAAGCGTCAGCTCAAGCCCCGCCTCAAAACAATTTTCCTTTCCAAAAACTTGCTCAGTCACTTTCGGTTTCCATTCTCACCAAATCGCTGATGTAAGTCCTGTTCTAGTAACCCTCAGAGAACTTTCTTACGTGGATGCATGGATAAACAAACAAACAAACAAACAAACATGTTAAATAAATGTAACAAACAATAAAAAATAAAACTGCAGGAACCATATGAACGCTCGGGGAATGTTCTGTTTTTGTATCTTAGCTGTCCCATATTTGTTTTCTGTAATCTACATTAAAAGCAGCGTATAGTTTATAGGCCTAGGCTGTTTATAGTTATAGTTATACTCTTATAAACTGTCCTTTCCTTTCCTTCCTTCCTAGTTTATCTACCTCAAACATCAAAATGAACTTTCAAAAATAAATGTAACAAAATAATGAATTAGTCATCTACTTGAGAGTTTCATTCACACATAACAGATAAATCAGAGATCATTGGAATGTGAAAATGTTCCACCTGGTGATGGAGGAAATCCAGGTAAAGTGAAGCACGTCATATAGAGCGAATACACCTCCATGTGTGACTACACTGCAGTTCATGGTCACAGTTTTGTTTTCTGTTCTGGTGTTGTTTGCTGGTAATTATGCCTGCTGTCCATTATAGCCTACTATGATACAGTTACGGTCCGACCAGTCCAATCTTGTTTATGTACTATTTATAGTATGAACAGTGTTTGTGTTTATTGCCCAGGATGAACTTATCCTTCACTAAATATTCTGAAGACACTTTTGAAGTTAAAGCAGTCCTACTTTTCCAAAAAAAAATTCCGTAAAATTTGCGGTAAAAAAACGGCAGCTGTGGTTGGCGGAATTTTACCGTAAAAAATACGGTAGCAACAATTTAGGTTTTACAGTTTTAACTTAAAATTACAGTTAAATACCGTAATTTCATTAAATCATATAATGTTAATATACCAACCTATTAAAGTACTAATAACTGTTTTGTACCATTGTAATACACTGATAACCACCAAATGCAGGTGTTGATGAGAAAATCACACGATGAACCAAAGCCCATCACAAACAGCTTTAAATAATAAAATATGCAGAAGGTGCACAGTGTGTCATTCACACAAACACTAAACACCATTGTGGTAACAAACATGAAACTGAAATAATGCAATAAACATTCATTTAAGAACAATTACGGTGTAACATACAACCCTACTATACAAAACTGATAAGAAAAAACTAAGAAGAAACATAGTTATTTCAACAAAAAAAACATCAAATTTGAAATGTAACGGAATTCTGGGAATGTCAATCTACAGTTATTCACTGTAAATTATACGTCTTTTTCACTTCCAAAAACAGTATACTACCGTAAAATTAATGTCCAATGCAGTTTTTCACTGTATATAGTAGGGGAATTTACCGTTAGCCATTTAACAGGTTTTTGCTGTAGCATATTTACAGTCTTTTACCGTTAAATTCAAGGTCATTTTTTACAGTGATGGTTACAAAATTGAAATAAAAGTTAATTTACCAAGGAACTATTTTGAATTATTTAACATGAGGCAATTAATATATGTTTGGGTGCAAGCTACGTCTTTGTCAGTTTTGTCACAAAATGTGTATTTGTTACTCATGGGTCAGTTAAAACAACAGTAATCTGTCAAATATTTATTATAAATATTGACAAATTTAGCATTCACCTCAATCAATAAATGACCCGAGACATCTGACTTCAAACTGAGACTGAATTATCCTCACAGTCAGATAATGCTGTTCCAACTATTTATTTACTATTTGTGTAAATGAGTTACAATTATATTAAAAAAAGTCTTAAAGTCACAGAACAACTCACCAAAATGTGATTTTTTTTAACATAACCATTTTTCTTATGTTTTAATCTGAAGTTTTGAGTTATGGTCTGAGGCAGTGGCATAACAAGCCAATAAAACACAAAATACACAGGACTAGTTGAGCATTTACATTTTATTTAACAACAAATGTTGGTCAGCAGCACATATGCAGACATCTTAAACTGGAACTGTATGAGTAAAGTTACACTTATTCCAGATTGTATCAGTTTAATAAATGACATGAATACATTAAATCAAAATAAAACAAATATTCTGACACAAGATATTAAATAGAATAGGTAATAAACAGGCATAAATGTGCATTTACAGCTTATCTTATCCAGATTTTCTATTTTGGCAAAAATGTAGTTTTGATTCATTAATGAATTGGATCGATTATAAATCTCTATGAACCTCCTCGGAGCCGGAGAGTCATGTAAATGGTGTCTCCTGACGTGATGCCGTAGTCTTGCAACTTCTTGCCAGACTCCAGCTGTTTGCCTTTGTTAATCAGTTTCTGCTGATCCTTTGGGACTCTCTCTTTGTTGTAGATCTTAGTCTGGAGCTGATCTACGGTCTCATTGACATCAACATCATACGCTCCTATTTTGCCTTTATCGTTTTGAACAAACACCTGGAAAGGTTTGTTGATGAGCAGGATCACAACTGAGCCTGAATGCAAACCGTATTCGCTGAGTTTTCTGGAATCAAGGCAGATAAGGGAACCGTTCTCGGCAGAAAGCCTCTGTTTGTAAGGAGGCTCTCTGAAGAGCTCAGAAATGAGCTGCTTGAGTTCGCCAACCGTGGCATCACCTCTCACTTCCAGACTCCTCTCATCTCCTCCCATCAGTTTTATTTTCAGTTCCATTACCTGTCAAAATATGAATTACAAGTATTAAAAACTATCACAGCATTGTTGGCGGAGTTAACCTAATTATATTGAATTTATGGTATGCTATTTATGTGGAATATTTTCATGCGACTTACCGAGCTGTTCATATCTTCAGCAGAATAATCTATTTGAAGTCAGGTAAATCACTCCAGCTTGAGATAAGGTGTCTCTGGATGGAGGTGTGCATTTAAAGCCTCAACTTAAGCCCCGCCCACAAACAATAATGTTTCACTTCTGAAAACTTCACAACGTCACTTTCTGTTTCCATTCCACTTGATCGCAGATGAAGGACTATCATTGATCAGCAGATTATTGTTCAGCAAAGTTTAATCAACGATGCATGCTTGTTCAGTTACATCAGAACCAAACCCCGATATATTCATCAATATCTCTCTATATATACATATATATATATAAGACAATCAGAATTATTATGTACATATATATACAGAATTCTGATTGCCTTTTATGTATATTAGACAAACAAGAAAAGTACTGAACAACAGGGATTATTGGAATGAAGGAATTTCCCACGCTCACATTTTGTAAAGGCAAATAAAGCATACTAACTAAACATTTGATTAAAACAAAAATGATTTGATTATTCTGTTCATTCACATTTGTTTTGTTAATGAAATTATTATGATTATTTGATACTTTCTGCAACATGTCCTTCTTGTTGGCTATTTCTTAGATTTGTGAATTTTTATTTGTGTTTGCTTTATTTATTTCATCTATCACTATAAAGGGACCGTGAGTGATAGAAAGGCATCACCCATTTCCTTAAATATGTTTGGAACATTACAAGACATAGTACACAAGATAAAAATAAATATTTATTATAACGCAAGTCAGATCCAATGTTACATTTCAGTCAAAATTCAAAGTGTTTAAGCATAACAGATCTCTCTTCTCATTTTCCATTCTGCTCCTGAGCCAATCATTGGAAAGAGAGGGTTTTCCCCATGATCACATGACGAGGGAAACCCAGGTGATCCCAAACACACCCTATAGAGAGCAAGCACACCCGCTCTGACATGTGCAGAACTTCTCTGAGAAGACTGAACGCTTTCCATTTATTATCATGTGTCTCATACCATGTTACGTATTTGGTTTCTGGAGACATGTCACCCTTTTTTATGACTTGGACAAAACACTTTTTTTTATAGTTGTTTAAGTTGGCTTTTTACTTCAGGACATTAGAATGACGACAGGAGACAAACGTTAAATGTACCGTTTCCCATGACAGTGTTTTTCCCCCACCCCCCGCGCGCTGCGCACTAGTGGTATCGTGGTCACTTCCACTATTGCTTCTGTCGGTCATTTTTGGTGTGTGAGTGTAAACACCTCGTGTGACAAGTGTGTGTCTGGCATTGTGAATATGTGTGTGAATTGTGATGAAATATTTGTTTACATGGATCTATTTTGACCTCAAATGGCAAGATCAGTAGTTCAAGTATTATATGAGCTAAAAATAAAGATATTTCTTATCTTATTTTTTTTCTTTGAAGAATCAGGAATCCATTTAGGAAAATATGAGGTATCCTAAGCATGAAAGTATGATTTACAGACCTGGACGTCATGCCAATTAAGTAAGAATTAACATTTATTAGTTGTGGCAAGCTTTTTGGGAAATTGCGAAGGGTGTCTAGTGCTTGCGAGTGAGTTAAAAAAACGCTATTCAGTGTAAATCACAAAACCGTTGGAACATCTTCAAAGTACACATAAAACAAGAGGTCTAGATTTAGTACTGAAAGTTTTGTTGACCGTGGGCGACCTGGAGTATTTATTATTCTTAGTCTACAGTGAAAGATCATTCATAATGACCAAAAGATACAGTTCTACATGGATTGGTACATGAGTGTCTGGAGAGGTTAGGTACACTTCATTTTAGGGTCCTTTTACTTTAATTTATACATTTATTTGGAATACTGAGTAATATTGATAACTACATGCACTACATATGGTAAGGTTAGGATGAGGGTTTGGTTTACATGTTAGTTGCATGTAATTATGCATCATTTACTGCTATTATAATAGTAAGTGCATGTAACGTGTAACAAGGACACCTGAATGTGTTACCCTGAAGACATCTGCAGATAAATAGCCTACAATGGAATTACATGAGTTCTAAAGACATTACGAAGAAAACCCCACAACATTTTGATAGCGAGAATAATAGGCCTATCGTATTTAGCTACATCACTGACACATACAACGACAACACTTTTTAGTCCTTTTTTGCACACATTTATCCGATCATCCTCCTCGCAGACGGAGAATCATGTGAATGGTGCTTCTTGAGGTGATGTCGTATTCCTGCAACTTTCTGCCAGACTCCAGCTGTCTCCCGTTGAAAATCAGTCTGAGCTGGTCCACGGGGACTCTCTCTTTGCGGTTGATCTTAGCCAGGAGCTGATCTACGGTCTCGTTGACATCAACATCATACGTCTTGGTCTGGCCCTGCTCATTCCTGACGAACACTTGGAAAGGTCCGTGGTTGGTGATGAGCAGACTGACCACTGATCCAGAGTGCAACCCGTAGCTGCTGAGGGTTCGAGACTCATCCTCGAGGCTGATACGCGAACAGTTCTCGGCAGACAGCTTCTGTTTGTAAGGAGGCTCTCTGAAGATCTGAGAAATTAGTTTCTTCAGTTCGCCAACTGTGGCTTCACCGCTCACTTCCAGACGCTTCACTTCTCCGCCCAGAAGTCTTATTGTCAGTTCCATCACCTTTCAAATGAGATCAAATATACAATAATTAAAACTTGACAACTGCAGCACCATTTAGTTACTTAAAACTGGAGATTAGAGTTAATATTAATGCTCAATATTTTCATAGGTATGCAGTTTACCTGGCTGTCTGTTCAAAAGCTTCGCTGAATATGGCTGGATGTTTTCTTCAGTAAGTCTTGTAAGTCGCACTGAATTCAAGTAATGTGCCTCTGGTTACAGTGAGCAGAGATATGAATATATAAAGCGTCAGCTCAAGCCCCGCCTCAAAACAATTTTCCTTTCCAAAAACTTGCTCAGTCACTTTCGGTTTCCATTCTCACCAAATCGCTGATGTAAGTCCTGTTCTAGTAACCCTCAGAGAACTTTCTTACGTGGATGCATGGATAAACAAACAAACAAACAAACAAACATGTTAAATAAATGTAACAAACAATAAAAAATAAAACTGCAGGAACCATATGAACGCTCGGGGAATGTTCTGTTTTTGTATCTTAGCTGTCCCATATTTGTTTTCTGTAATCTACATTAAAAGCAGCGTATAGTTTATAGGCCTAGGCTGTTTATAGTTATAGTTATACTCTTATAAACTGTCCTTTCCTTTCCTTCCTTCCTAGTTTATCTACCTCAAACATCTAAATTAACTTTCAAAAATAAATGTAACAAAATAATGAATTAGTCATCTACTTGAGAGTTTCATTCACACATAACAGATAAATCAGAGATCATTGGAATGTGAAAATGTTCCACCTGGTGATGGAGGAAATCCAGGTAAAGTGAAGCACGTCATATAGAGCGAATACACCTCCATGTGTGACTACACTGCAGTTCATGGTCACAGTTTTGTTTTCTGTTCTGGTGTTGTTTGCTGGTAATTATGCCTGCTGTCCATTATAGCCTACTATGATACAGTTACGGTCCGACCAGTCCAATCTTGTTTATGTACTATTTATAGTATGAACAGTGTTTGTGTTTATTGCCCAGGATGAACTTATCCTTCACTAAATATTCTGAAGACACTTTTGAAGTTAAAGCAGTCATACTTTAAAAAAAAATTCCGTAAAATTTACGGTAAAAAAACGGCATCTGTGGTTGCCGGAATTTTACCGTAAAAAATACGGTAGCAACATTTTAGGTTTTACGGTTTTAACTTACATTTACAGTTAAATACTGTAATTTCCTTCACTAATATAATGTTAATATACCAACCTATTGAAGTACTGAAATCTGTTCAGTACCTTTGTAATACACTGATAACCACCAAATGCAGGAGGTGATGAGAAAATCACACGATGAACCAAAGCCCATCACAAACAGCTTTAAATAATAACATATATAGAAAGTGCACAGCGTCATTCACACAAACACCAAACACCATCATGCTAACACCATGAAACTGAAATAATGCAATAAAATTCATTTAAGAACATTAGGTGTAACACACCACCCTAATATACAAAACTGATAAGAAAAAACTAAGAAGAAACATAGTTATTTCAACAAAAAAACATCAAATTTGAAATGTAACGCAGGGAATTTGGGGAATGTCAATTTACGGTTATTCACTGTAAATTATACGGTATT
>JADLZN010001358.1:0-48565 GCA_018155175.1 Sinocyclocheilus anophthalmus | reverse complement strand
TTGAAAATAAACAAATCAAAAAATAGAAATGTCTCTGGTTCTTTTTGAGGTTCAGAAAGAACATCAAAACAAAAGGGGGCATAACATATAAATTGATTTAAAATTAGCTGACTGCTATTAAAAAAACAAGGTAATCATTCTGGTATTAGAAACAAATAGCAGCACTAGTGATTAGTATGTTACTAAAAGCACCCAATACCTTAACGATTCTTCTCTCGATAGACAGTTAAGATATAATTAAATTTAGATTTAATACATCTTACCTCAAACTAGCTTAGAAGCGTACATTAGCTTCGTTACATTCGCTGCGACGCATTGCGATGATAACATAGGACAAAAGCAAGAAAAAAAGAAGGACGAGAACTGACACACCTCAGACCGGGATTCGGTAAAGTCCCATTACTTTACTGCCTCCACACATGCTGTCTTTCCCAGCTTCATTAAAGAGTGTTACACGCCCTAATGGGTTAACAGCTATTTGGTCGTTAGATAAATGACAACATATTGTAAGTCGTGTTGCTAGTGATCCAGGTACGTTTGCCTTTCACACCACCCTGCCGGCTGTTGTGATACTGTCGCCACGTTACGGTTCCTGTGACACGTCCGTTTTTCCACACGCCGCTAACACAAAGAATGTCCCCCCGTCAGCACCCATACACCAGGTTAGGTGGCCCGATTTTAAACCCCCCAGCTGCCCACCCAGTTCGCTACACGACGTGGTGCTTTCTCCCCCCCCACCACCCCCACTCCCCTCTCCCCCCCCCTCCCCCTCCTCACCTCCCACCCCCCCCAGGCCTTCAAGACTTCGTTCGCCATTACATAACCGCCACTTCGGTGGCTGCTTCCTCCCTCCACTGTCACACTAACTTCTTGCACTTGTTTAAAGAATTACAAACGTGTTTACTGTAAGTTAAAACCTGTTTAAACATATATGCAGTTATGTGTGCCTCACACTAAAGTACAGTATTACCCCTTTACTTTCACTCAGCGAGTGAAACACAATGACCACCAGGTTGCTTGTATATATGCAGTCAAAGTGTAGATGAATTGCTTCAATCTAATTATAAACTATAAGGCCTTTATGCTGTAGAAAGAGGAGCAGCGCTCACATCTACCTTGATATAACTGTACTGAGATTTCTTCTTCAAAGAAACAATTTAAACAATACTGCAATTTGTGATTTCTTCACTAAAGCATATAACATTATGGTACAGTTTGGACATGCCACTAAGCTGAGATTCAGACTTATGCTTTGTCAGGACAGATTTATGCTTTAATACTGAAAGTAGGGTTTCTTTGCTAAAATCAGATTACTAAACTGAGACCATTAAGCATGAAATACATAAAGAATCTCACAATTATAATAGCGGTACCAAATCAAACCCCCACTTTATCTGCATCTAAACAAGCCAGCAAATAGGGACACAACAGGGCATCTGAAGTCATGTCCTATTTTAACCTGGGCTATCAAGCACACACTTTTAAGTTGCCAGTGTTTAAACTCATAACTTTCGTTTTATCATGCCCGCATATTCTCCACCAAAATCTGTAGCAAATTTAGCTCACAACAGGAAATATGAATAATTAACCATAACTAGTTCTAATTAACTATTCATATTTTAGATCCAATGTAGATATTTAGCTGACCACTCAGGATCAACCGTCTTGTCAATTCTAAGAACATTAATTTGCTGGTTAAGGGAAATAACTTTCTTACTGTACAATTTTATAAGTTTGTAACGTAAATCTGCATTATTATTGACTCCGGTTATGAGCAAACAATGACACGTCAAGTGTGATACAAGTAAGGATTTATTAACTACACAAACACTTAAACTAATCTAACATACTACATAAACACAAACTGGTCTAACACACACACACACACAATTTGTATACAGTTGGTATAGGAAAGGGTTAAAATTTAACTCAGTACAGAAAGAGGCATAAAGAATGAATTTTATGGAACACTTTGCATTCAACAGATCTAAAACCTGAGGGCAAAAGTCAGATTCTTAGTTCAAACAAACCTTGTAAAAAAAAGTGTAACTGATACTTAATGCATAAATTAATAAGACTAAGTTTGATACTTTCGAGTCTCGGCTGTCTGAAAGAGATTACTGATGCAATAGTAGGGTTTACCGTTGATCTTTTGCTGAAGTTAGTTGATGAGAAAGAACAAGTTTGCGTCAGAGTAACTTGATGAAATGGAAAGGACAAGGCCAAAGCCTGGCACAATGCTTTGGTATCCTGAAGCGTTTTGCTCACATCTTCATCTTTGCTTCTGACCAAACCACCGACATGGGCGGGTCACATGAAGTGCGGCCTTTAAGGTCGGAGAAGATCCCCGCCTCTCAAGATGAGCTTATCCAATGAGAAAGGCCGGAATCCCAAGTGGGCGTTTTGAGATACTTGGGCGTTTTTATGGCCCTTTGTTTGAAAGAATGGTAATTTGCATTTATAACTTTGGAAATTGAATCGAAAATACTGAAGGTTCTCAGGGCACTAATATATTGCCTACGTACCAACAAATAATATTCATTCTTGTTTAGATCATCAGAAGGCTAATTCATAGATACTAAACACGGTATATTTAAGGTTATATGAATGAGTGGTTTATCTTAAGCATGAATAAAAATAGTCTATAATTCAACAGATTAATACAAAACAGCAATACTTTACACAATGGCCTGAAGAATATGTGTGTTCATTCAAAGAAAGGTTTCCTATGAATTAATTAGAGAACAGTCCATTTCTGCTCTGTCTTTCCTATGGGGACAAAGAGTGGGTTATCCTACTCACATTCCTGGGGGGGTCATAAAACCAGTGATATCATGATTAGTTGTCATGGAACCAGAGGGGCTGGTGTTCAGCAAAATCCTGGCATCCAGTTTATTGAGTAAGGGGACTGTGACGATTTGTTAATCTAAAGAATAATTGATTTGTTAAATCAAATCCAAATTAGTGTGTCAGATTGTCGAGACGCTACATATAGACTTACTGCTCCTCAGAGCAGAAGCACAAAAGAGGGGTTTCCACCGAAACACAAATCTCTCTTCCATAAGGGCAGTGTGACAGTGAGGACAAAGAGGCCTGACCGTCTATGGAGCATCAAGCTCCTCAATGCCTCTAGCTCAGAGAATGTGCATGAAGGTTAACCCTTTAAAACCGGATGTGTCGGTGACGACACAATTAACCATGCTCTACTTATGTTATCATAACTCACCAACCGTTTGCACTATGAAAAAAAATCCAATTGCGTCTGATAGTAGACAGCTTGCGCTTTATGACAATATACGGCTTAATACGGTAATTGCATGCTTTCCATCAGCAAATCACAGCGGCTTTCGGGGAGAGGGGGAAGGGCGGATTTGAAGTGGGAGATACAGAGCGCAGCAGGTTAGAGAGTTTGAGAGTGCATAACATAATTAAAAAACGGGCAAAACAAACGTGGCAAAGAAAGGTTTTACAAGATAGGAGGCAATTGATTTGATCTTTGATGACACCTGGGAAGAGGCTGAGCATGACTTCAGACCCGGAGTCTGTATTCAAACGTTGAGGAGGCGTATGCTGCTGGCACTGATCCAGACGTGGATTGGTAAGTGAAGCTTATATGTTTCTTTCTGATGAATCTATGAGAAATGTGAGTAAAATAGTCATAGACTCCGTGTTTCAGTTCGAAAAACCACTGTTTCACACACTTATGTGGTATATGTGCGTTGCACACGCGTATAAGTGCCTATGCATGCATGCGTTCATGTTTGCTCGTGTAACGTTATGTGTGTGTGTGTGTGCATGCATGCATTCATCTTTGTGAGTATGTATGTGCATGCACATATATATGTGTGTGTATAAGTGCGTGTGTGTGTGTATGCGCCGTCCATGTGTTGGTGTGTGGTGTACAGTGTACGCTGCATGGTGGGTGGCAAAATGTTTTTCGCGTATGTTTGTGTGTGTGAATGTGTTCTGTGGATCATTACAGGGGGTACGGAATCGATTCAGACCCACTTAAATTTTCACTCTTGTATCATTGCAGCCATTTGCTAAAAACTCATTAAAGTTCATTTTTTTTCACATCATTAAGGACCACAGCACCCCAGATGGACAGAAAAACACAGCATTGTGACTTTGTGCACGATTTATTAAAAAAGTACAAAGCCTATCCACCATTTGTCCTAAAGCAGTATTCAGAGCCCTTCGATGTAGTTATTTAGTAGAAGCACCCTTTTGATCTAATACAGCCATGAGTCTTTTTGGGAAAGATGCAACAAGTTTTTCACACCTGGATTTAGGGATCCTCTGCCATTCCTCCTTGCAGATCCTCTCCAGTTCTGTCAGGTTGGATGGTAAACGTTGGTGGACAGCCATTTTTAGGTCTCTCCAGACATGCCCAATTAGGTTTAAGTCAGGACTCTGGCTGGGCCATTCAAAAACAATCACATAGTTGTTGTGAAGCCACTCCTTCGTTATTTTACCTGTGTGTTCTTGTTGGAAGGTAAACCTTCGGCCCAGTCTGAGTTCCTGAGCACTCTGGAGAAGGTTTTTTCGTCCAGGATATCCCTGTACTTGGCCCTGTATTCATCTTTCCCTGGATTGCAACCAGTCGTCCTGTCCCTGCAGCTGAAAAAACACCCCCACAGCATGATGCTGACACCACCATGCTTCACTGTTGGAACTATATTGGACAGGTGATGAGCAGTGCCTAATTTTCTCCACACATACCGCTTAGAATCAAGGCCAAAATGTTCTATCTTGGTCTCATCAGACCAGAGAATCTTACTTTATCACCATCTTGAGTACCTCCATGCGGGCTTCATGTGTCTTGCACTGAGGAGAGGCTTCTGTCTGGCCACTCTGCCATAAAGCCCCGACTGGTGGAGGGCTGCAGTGATGGTTGACTTTCTACAACTTTCTCCCATCTCCCGACTGCATCTCTGGAGCTCAGCCACAGTGATCTTTGGGTTCTTCTTTACCTCTCTCACCAAGGCTCTTCTCCCCCGATAGCTCAGTTGGCCGGACGGCCAGCTCTAGGAAGAATTCTGGTCGTCCCAAACGTCTTCCATTTAAGGATTATGGAGGCCACGCTCTTAGGAACCTTAAGTGCAGCAGAAAAATTTTTTGTAACCTTGGCCAGATCAGTGCCTTGCCACAATTCTGTCTCTGAAATCTTCAGGCAGTTCCTTTGACCTCATGATTCATTTGCTCTGACATGCACTGTGAGGTGTAAGGTCTTATATAGACAGGTGTGTGGCTTTTCCTAAGTCCAATCAGTATAATCAAACACAGCTTGACTCAAATGAAGGATGTGGAACCATCTCAAGGATGATCAGAAGAAATCTGATAGCACCTGAGTTAAATATATGAGTGTAACAGCAAAGGGTCTGAATACTTAAGACCACGTGATATTTCAGTTTTTCTTTTTAAAATCTGCATATGTCAACAATTCTGTGTTTTTCTGTAAATATGGGTGCTGTGTGTACATTAATGAGGAAAATAAAATAACTTAAATGATTTTAACAAATGGCAGCAATATAACAAAGAGTGAAAAATTTAAGGGGTTTTTTGTTGTTTTTACATACTTTTTCGTACAAAACGTATGTATGGTGCTATAGGGATGTGTGTGAGTGTAGTGCGAATGTGTTTTTTTGTTTTTTTTGGGTGTGTGTGGTGTTGTCAATGCATGGCCTTTATGAGTATTAGTAGGGTATATTTGTGTATGAGTGTACGTGCACTGGTATGTTGTTTGTGCTAGAAATGTGTGGTGTACTGTGCAGTACTCTTTGTTGTAAAATGAAGACTGTGGTCATTACAATGTCCAGAAGCGCTGGAATCATTGCCCTTACTTGGCAGAATCCATCAAACCCATGTAGCGAAGCGAAGCTACGTACGTATTTATTTCTTAAGGTATACATCAGCCCTGTAGAATTTGTACTACTACTCGATTTCTCACTACATTCTTGTTTGTATTTGCACACAAGATGTACTGTATATGAGATGGGTGTGGACATGAGTGGCCGATGTATGAGGCATGCTGTATATCTGCATGTTTATTGCCTTAGATTGTGTATAGGGTGATGTGATGTATGTGATGGTGTGTGTGCATGTGTGTGTAACAGGGTGTGTGGAAGCCAACTGGCAGGCGTTATTTTTTATTGTTAATTTGAGATATTGTGTTTATGTAGTGATTTGTTATAATGGGATTTTTGTTTTACAATGGGTTTGCTCTAATAATAAACCTGCTTTATAATGACAAGCCTTTTATGACTATCTCTATAGTGATTTTGTAATACATGCTTCTATTTTTTTTCCAGTGTGGCTTCTCCAGTTACCTAAGAAGAAGCAAATGGGTCATCCACACGACACGACATACATCTCAGAGGGCAAGGGGCTGTGGTTCCTAGATGTAAGCTGTTAGCCAATAAGTACATGGGAGGAGTCGGACACATCGAACGCTTCTAGGAACAAAGTCGGTGCAACAGTAAAACTTGCACGAAAGTGGTAAATGACAATTTTCAAGCACTTTCTGGACATTGCAGTCACCAACAGCTTCATTTTACACAAAGAGCTGTGTGCCATCCACCATGACAAGCACACGACACGGCAAAACTTTCAGGAGCTGCTAGCTGCTCAGCTCACAGGTGTTCCCCTGAATGGCAGCCCGAGAGAGAGATGCGATCATCTGCCTGTTCCTGTGAGTGACACTCAAGACCTTTCAGTCGGTGTCGGTGTCGTTGCATACGATGCAAAAGGAGCACCCCATGGAAGTGCCAGGAATGTGATGTGGGACTATGCTTGCAGTTAGACAGGAACTGCTTCAGAGAGCACCACATTTAAATGACTGGATTGAAGGATCCAAAAACGCCTGGAGAACTGGGGTAAAACAAATGGCTCCTGAGTGAAAACTGTGAAATCCAGTGTCCCAAAAAGACTTGTATATATGTATTATAGTTCCTTTTTCAAGACTGAGGCATTAGATTCTTTCGTTCATGAGTTTTCTGATTTTTTCTATATAAAAAGCAGTAAAATTTCTTCTTTTTTTTGTCTATTTAAATTATATTTACTAACTCACCACACACAATAATGTACAATAACTGTAATTTCCTGAAAGCCAATCATTTTCTGAAAAAAATGACACCTTGCACTTGAAGATACCACATTGTGTTATCGTTTTATACTCAAAAAACAAAATGAGTGAAAACGGCCTATTTTAGCTTTAGGTTCTAAAGGGTTAAGGAACGATTTAAATCTCGGGAGACCCCTCAGGGTGAGAAATGAGTAGTTCGCACCTGGACAGAGGATAGGGACCATGTCGCGAAGCATGTACTCAGAAGAGTACTAGCCCACGAAAAGGACCCGCAGGTCCTGAGGTTGCAGCGTTATAATGGGGACCTGATGCTGGGAGGCTTCCTCAGAAGCCCAGGCTGCAGAAGTGCCGAAAAGCTCAGAAGAGGAAACTAGCACATCAAGAAGAAAGCCCTTCTCTTTCGACCCACAGATGTCTCTCCATAACCACCATGGCCGCCATGGATCTGCCAATGGCAGTGGCGGCCTGCTTAGTGCCTACTTACTGCTCATTTAAACTCGGGTAAATGGTGAAGTACTCACATCCCCCTCAGTAGTCCTGCGAATGCATCACGATGAGCACAAGCCGTCTCCTCGTGAGATGAGCGCGTTCAGTTCATGCTTATCCCTCACAAGAAATAAGCAATGAATGCAGAGCGCATCCAACTCCCTCGAGAGCTGAACGAGCTTGCTCTTCACCACACACACACAGCACGCAAGCCGTGTGAAACTGCAGGTATCAGAGCAAAGCCTCTGGTGAGAGAACATGCACTCCTAGTATGCTTAGCTTTCTGTTAATGTAAACAAATGGTCAGTGAAGACGAAGAAGAGGATGACGTGTTATCCTGGCGCCCTTTTATACTGTGATCGTGCAGGGTAATGACGTCATAGGCTGTCCGTCTGTCAATGATTTGTCGTTGTTAGATGAGCTTCAGACACGGGTCACGACGAGGCTTCCCCATAGCGACCCCTAGAGGATGCAGTTTGAAGTTCCCTCGAAAGGGAACATTCTGTATGTCCTGGTGTCCTCTACAGAAGACATGTTAGAAACTGATGCAGATAAGTAACAGGAAGTCATATTCTAATTTGAAGTTTTCCTGAGATGTTTATTTATGACAAATAATTTGAATTGGTCAGATTTACAGTTTTTTTCTCTTTTACTAACAAAATAACTGATTCATTTGGCAGCCCCAATTTCCAAACCATTAATACAGTTCTCGAAACAAAGACACGTTTCTCAAACTTTTAACACATTTCAGCTGTTTGCACACACGTTCCAATTTGCTCAGTGTTTTCGGCAAAACTCTACTCAAAAGCGCCATCATTTTGTACATCATCCACTGTAATGGACACCATGCATCGAAGGTATAAAAAGTGAATCAATAGAACTAAATGTGTGGTCTTAAAAAACAAGTTTTTAAAATATTTGCTACGTGAAAATGGTTTGAATACACATTAGAACATTCAATAACAACAAGCTATGTCACGAGGGCACAGAAATGTGAAGTGTAACAAATAAAATGTAAGAGTGTGTGTCTATGGGCCAGGGGTGTGTGGGGCTGTGTGGGGAGGGGTTCTGTGCAAATCAGAACACATATTCGCCACTCAGACAATCATGTATAAATCCCTACACTTTTATATACCTAATAAATAAATATAGACTGTAAGCATTGAAATAAATGATAAAATCTGAAGACTATTTACAGTAATATTTCTGATCAATAAAATTGTCATACTTTTAATTAAAACACAAAATACGGGCAGACCTGTATATAGGCCATAGGCAGAATTATTACCTTTGGTGCATGCGTCCGTGTAGGGGACGATTATATTCTGTGTCACAGGAAAAATTACAAAAAAAAATTGTAAAATAATTTTTTCTCTTTCATTTCGATCTCTTTACTTAACGTTATGAATACTTTTGTAAATATTAGCCTACTGTAAATGTTCAACATGCCAATAAAGCTTTGATCATGCTGACTGGAATTTTTGCTGGAACGCAGTTTAAATTTAACATATATTTCATTTTATTTTGGCTAATTAATAGACCATAATTATAAACACTATAGTGTTTCGTTGAGGAATTAATCATTCACATAGTTTCATTTGTAAATGAAAACACAAACGCTCATTTATCATCACACATGGGCGTAAATACAATCATAAAGTCAAAACTTTATTGGAATAATTGTCAGGTGTTTACAGTATTTGCAAAATATATGGTAGCAAATACTAGCATAATTATACAAAACGTTAACTAGGTAAAGCGATACACAAATTGAAACGGGGAAATAAGCATATATAACAATAAATATAAAAATATAGCCCTAATAAGTTAAAGTAATAATAATACAATATACAAATATTAAATTAAATGTTTAATGTTAATGAAAATGTTTTATCTATTTTTGATAATACCGGGATGCTATGGTCACGCAGGTTTGTTTACACATTAAACTCATGGCCACAAGAAAAAATATGTTGTTCCCTCAACATAAGAAGTTGTGGCTGTTACGGGGCTGACGAGACGTGAAACGTGCAGATCCATATGCAAAGCTTTATTAACCAGAGAGGTCAGAAACACAGGCAGGGTCAAAAACAGGCTATATGGCGGGCAGCCCAAGAATTGTCCTAGGGCTAGCGTAAGGCGATGAACGGCAACAGAATCAGACGGGACAAGGACCTAAAAGGGGAAATCCAGGGAAACCAGGCGAAGATCAGGAAAACGAGAAACGGATAAGGCAAGACAAGCTAGGCTAGGCGGATAACTGAGGGCTCTGTAGTGAAGCTATCCAAAGATATGTGACTATAAAACAATACTCGGCAGAGGGAAGGATCAGAGTGAGTGTTAAATAGTGAAGGAGCAGTATAGGAAACGCGGTTGCATCCCCCCCCCCCAGTGTTGTGTGCAATTAGTGAAACAGCTGTGTGCAATCAGTGCTGTGAATGTGGGATATGTAGTCCGGGATGATATGCTACAGTGTTTAGTGCGAGAGTCAATGAAAATGGAAAGGGTGACCTCTGATGGCTAGCAGACGGAAGTTCATGGACCGGATTCGTGACAGAGCCCCCCCCCAAGGAGCGGCCTCCAGACGCTCAAAACCCTTTACGATCCCGGAGGGCGGTGGAGTGGAGGCGGAAAAGGGGGAGGGACGGAGGGCAACTGGAAGTGGACTACAGACAGAGACCCGGCACGACAGTGCCACCACGAGGAAGAGGGACCACCAGAGCAAGACAGACGGCCACTACGGCGGAGCAGGAGGAACACAGAGCCAGACTAGTAGACACACCACGGGGGAGCAGAAGCAGAAATGAGGGAACCACCAGAGCCAGGAACGTAGACCACCACGGCGGAGCGGAGGACCACCACGGCAGAGCGGAGGACCACCACGGCGGAGTAGAGGACCACCAGAGCCAGACAGACCCCCACGGCGGAACAGAAGGAACAGAGAACCCCCTTGGTTAACCACACCAATCAGGAGACCATGGTGGAGACTGTAACAACAAGAGAGCAGAGACAGACAAGAACATTGGGGTTGACAGATAGGGATGGGTGCATTCAGAGGAAGCCTCCTATGGCGGGTAGGGACAGGACAAAAGTTCGACACCGACCTCCTTGCAGAACAAAGACACGACGAGAATTCACAAAACGGCCTACCTAGCCGTGACAGGAGAACGAGAAACAGAGAGCAGTGATACCGAGAAACCGCATACTCGAATTGAGCACTAGAGTGACAGGACGAGCGCGGGAGTTGCAATTGCGTCCTATAACACTTTGACAGGACGGCGCAGGGAATTTTTCACAAGTGACGAACCAAGGCCTATTGAAGCTGTGACCGGAGACGAGTAGTGAATTCGCAAACGGCCTCTATAGCGCGGGTGACAGGACGAGCAGGGAGTTCTCAAACGGCCTCTATAACTGTGACAGGACGAACAGGGAGTTCACGAACGACCTCTATAGCTGTGACAGAATAGACAGAGAGTTCATAGGCGGACTCCTTGGCCGGAACAGGACAGGCAGAGAGTTCATAGACGGCCTCCTTGCCCGGAACAGGACAGGCAGAGAGTTCATAGACGGCCTCATTGGCCGGAACAGGACAGGCAGAGAGTTCGTAGACGGCCTCCTTGACCGGAACAGAACAGGCAGAAAGTGCGCTGCTGGGCGCCACCACCACGCAAGGAACTGAGGCCAGTGTCGCCATCTCTGGAGGTTCTGCAGCCTACGCCGCCACCTCTGAAGAGACCTCAGTGGACACCATGGCCTCTGGGAGCAAAGCAGTGGACACCGCTACCTCGGGAGATTCTGCAGCGTAAGCCGCCACCTCTGGAAATGTTGTAGCCGGTGCTGCTGCCTCTAACAAATCGGCGGTGGAGTACGTGGCCCAGATGCACCATAAAGTGATCCCCATGGTGGGAAGCATTACAGACAGAGGAAATAGTTCAGAAGCTGGAGGGCTTGAGAGCGCTGGTTTAGGGACACCAGCTGCACGTGCCGACACCAGCGGTAGGTCCTCCACGCTGGAAGCCAGTCTGGAAGACCGAAGAACTGACCTTGATACTCTGGATGTAACAGACAGGACGTGACATGACTCTGGATGATCGGCTGGGATGCGACGTGATTCTAGATGATCAGCTGTGACTTGAGTGGCCTCATGAAGGAATCCCGGTGGCTTGACTTGACTCATGAAGATCAGCTTGACTTGACACATGACGATCAACTGTGACTAGACTGAACTCAGGAATAACAGCTGTGACCTGACTTGACTCATGATAATAAACTGTGACTTGATTTGACTCGTGATCATAAACTGTGACTTGATTTGACTCGTGAAGATCAGCTGTGACTAGATTTGACTCATGATAATGAATTGTAACCTGACTTGACTCATGACGATCAACAGTGACTAGACTCAGGAAGATCAGTTGTGACTTGAATTGACTCATAACGATCAACTGTGACTAGACCAGACTCATGATAATAAACTGTGACTTGACTAGACTCATTACTATCAGACTGTGACTTGATAGACTCATGAAAACGAACGGTGACTGACCTGACTCTTGAAGATCAGCGGTTGACTTGACGTGACGGTCACATTGTGATTGAGGGGCGCTGTTGTGTCCTCCATTTTGTGATCAGGCTCCTCTGTCGCCACCATCTTGTGAACGCAATCTAGTGCGGGGGCCATTACAGAAATGAGTGTGGGGTTGCGTTCCTCCGCGATACCCACAGTGAATCGAGAGCCTACAGTCAATAACGCAAAGTCCAAAAAAACAACTCAGTGATGAACGAGGACCCTCGTGAACGAGTTTACATTTTAGTGGTTGATTAATGCCACTACAAAAAAAATCTATTAAAACACAGTCCGGTAGATCAGAGTGATACTCTTGAATGTACGCCTCGAGCGAGCATGTGCCCTGCTCGAGGGCTAACAACAGCCTCGCAGTGTCCATACCTGGCCGATGTCCACATGAAAAGCCCACTGGATCCTGGTGGGGCCGACGGTATATCGCGTTACGGGGGGCTGACGAGACAGTGCGACCGTGGCGGATACCAGTATGCAAAGCATTATTTAAGCAAGAGAGGTCGCAGCAAAGAAACACACGGGTAGTCGCAGGGGGCACCGACAGTCGGCAAACAGGTATTGATGGCAGGGCAAGACCTCATCAAGAGAGGGAAAGGGGTACGGCCCTGATGGTAGCTTAGGTCGATTTTTTACTGAACGGGAAAACAGCCAAGTCGACAGAATGAAAAGACGAACTAGGGGAGAATCCAGGAAACCAGGCGAATATCAGGAACCGAGAAAACAGGTAAGGTAAGGTAAGGCAAGACTAAGCTAGGCATGGGACGGGCATAAAAGAAGGGCTCTGTGAGTAGCTTATCGAATAGAAAAGGAGGCGGCATCCTCTACAGTACATAGTGTATCGGCAGAGGGAAGGGATAAGAGTGTGTGTTATATAGTGAGGGAGTGATATGAAATAGCTGGGTGCAATCAGTGTTGTGCAATAGTGAACCAGCTGTGTGCAATCAGTACAATGAATGATGGGATATGTAGTCCGGGATGATATGCAACAGTGTGAGTGCGAGAGTCAATGAAAATGGGAAGGGTGACCTCTGATGGTTAGCCGACAGAAGTTCATGGACCGGATTCGTGACAGAGGCCACGACAAATGGATGTCGTTCCCTCAACATAGCAATGCGTGGCCAGGACATAAGGATGTCGTTACCTCGACAAAATGATCTCGTGGCCACAACCGACAGCATAATATCATGTTCCCATGAGTTAATATGACGTTCCCTCAAATGAATATCTCGTGGCCACCACATATTATCACGTTCCCACGAGTTATTAGGTCGTGGCCACGACAAAACTAAGTGAACCGAACATGTCACCTTACATGCACCGTAAGGAAGAGAGAGTATGGTGGGAGGTATTGAAGTGAAAATTGTGGATGATCATGAAACCAGTTTTGGACCAGAGCAGATCGGTTGAAATATACATTGTCCCAGATGACAATGTATCTCATCTCCTCTGCATCCATTTGTTCTTCTGCTGTGACAATGTTGTGAAGTCCGTCTAAAAATGTGAGAATGTGGGCTGTGTTGTAAGGACCTAACTTGGCATGGCGGTGGAGGATCCCATTCTGCGTGATTGCAGCACACAGTGGGCCTCATTTATCAATCTAACGTAGAAACGAGCGCAGATCCGTGTGCACAAATCAACTTACGACAGAGTTCACATATGATTCATGAAACATTCGTATGCCGCCAACCTCATCGTACGAATGATCGCACGTTGATAAATGTGGCGGCAGAAAACAATCGTCATTTGAATATCACGCCCCTAAAAACAACCTGGTTAAGAAGCCTCGCCCCAAGAGTTTACGAAACGAAGAAACAAAACCTGGCCAAAAAGAGGAAGTAATCTCGTGAAAGAGAAATTTATCTTACTCCAAAAACACCCTTTAACTTTGTAATTGCAAACAATTTTAATTTATGTAAATTATATGTATATTAAAATACTCGTAAATATAAATAGCCTATTTAGTTCCAGTCACGCTACAACAAATATTTTCAATTTAACGCGGTATTCAGAACAGAACAAGAATGAAAAAAAAGTAGTTATAAAATTATATTTTTAACTGTAAAATAAAAACACAAATTAGGCTATAGTGGCATGTCATTTAGAAACAGGCCATACAATCGGTCAAGCAAACTGAAACGGATGGATCACGAGCATGTCTCATACCAAAAGAATACTAAGTTTCCATGTTTTGCCCGATTTGTAACATTTGTGTTTGGATAACTATTATTCATTATGTAGCAAATCTAAATCTGGCTTTAATAGAGAGCTAGGCACAGGAAGCTCCCGGCTGTTCTAATATCCGTGTAAAATTCTTTACATGCGCAAATATGTTTGTTTGGGCACTGCACTAGCAGACGCCTGTTTTTAGCGTGGGCACTTTTTAAAAATAAAATCACAGTGTAACTTTTATGTTTGGTTGACTGCATTTTAGTTTGATGATGAAAGTCTGAAATGTCAGGCAATGGTAGAACTAATGTTGTTTGTGTGTGTGTGAGGTGCCTGTGTGATCAGATGGATTAAATCAAATAAAGAAAATAAATTAAATGCATTAAGAATGTCACAAAAACGAGCATAACCTATACTAGTTGCACAGTTTTCCTTTGAAAATATGTTATTATACTTATAGATCCCATTACTATTTGGTGTGATTCCTATTTATTTATTCCCTTTTATAGCACACCCACCTCCCACATTTCAGTTTTTTTCTCCTTTCACAGAAGGGGGCAGCAGGTGCATGAGCGACGAGTGAATCCTCATAGTCTTTTATGATGCTATGTCGCACATATAAAGCTAAGCCCTGTACAAAACAACAACACAAAAAACAGACATCCTAATCTTATAGTTACGATTCGACCTACTGAGCTAGTGACCAGTCAGGCGAAACAAAAACCAAAATCATGAATCCAAAATGCTGTCATTCTACAATTCTCCACCGTCAGCATCAATTAGCAAAACCCTTTTAAAAAAAAAAGAAAAGAGACAACTTGTAAAAAGGTTCCGTGCGCAGTGGACAATAGTGAAGTGCACATTACTTACCTCCACATATTCATGCCGTAGGCTTTAACTTTCAGAATTCTTGCAAAAGGAATCAGGCAGAGTTGCTTTCAGTGTTGTAAGGTTTGTTCGGATTTCGCCCCAGTTGTTGAGGACGGAGACCTGATGGACATTATTGAAAACTGTGTGGTCATTCAGGATGTTTGTCTGAATTTCTCTGAGACGTATCGCATTATTGGCCAAAACCATGTTTATGATAGCTGTCTCTTGTTCCTCTGTGAATATGGGGCCCCTTCCTCCTCTACATTCTTGACCCTCAATCCTATGTAGATCAATCAAAATACATGTTACAGTAAATGTCACAAGACAGCACACAAGACATTGTCTCAATCATGGAACACAGTGAATTGTACCAAATAGTACTGATGGAGGTCAAATAGTAGGCTATATTGTACTGTAGACAGCAGAGAAAAGTTTTTTTTTTTACACTGTGCTCTTGTCGAAATGTCCGAATTACTGTAGCAACTGTATATCTGCTGAGGTTGGGCTGAACTCTCTGTCCAGCCTCTCTCAATGTCAACCCAAGGTTGCTTGAATAGCATCTGATAAATTTGGTCCCCATCTTCTTTGTCCACGTCCTCCAGGTCTACCTCTTCCTCTCCCTCTTCCTCCCCCTATTCCTCTCTCTACACCCCTTCTTCCATGGGCTGCCCCTCTCATCCTAACTCTTCCTCTTCCTCTTACTGCAACATTGCCTTCCACTTTTGTTGAAGACAGGTAAACTCACCTGTTGCCTTTTTATAGTGCTTACACCTGATCGTTGCGTTTACAGTTAAGCACCTAAGTGTATGCACACCTGACAGCCATGTTTAATCAATTGGTTTATAGGGGTAGTATTTTGGAAACAGTGTCTTGAAATGGCAAAGAAGTGGCCCTATCATACACCCGGCGCAATGTGGCGCAAACGCATTTGCACCCATTTGTGCGCCCATGGGCGTGCTGGTCTAAAAAAAGAGGTGTGTTCAGGCACATTGTTGGCATGTTGCTATTTTGAGGAACTGAAAATAGATTGTGCCATAGACCAACTCAAACCTGGTCTAAAGTCAAGCGCAATATGTTTTCTTTGTTATTTAAAGAGCGCGTTAGTAATATGCACCTATAGGCGGGTGCACAACCCTTTTTAAAACACAAACATTTTTAAAAATGAAAAATATACATTCCGCCATGTAAATAGTGAACCCGCCATGGCGTAAGCACAACTGGCTTTTAAAGGGGATGGAAGATGAGACTCTGATTGGTTTATTGCACGTTACGCCCAAAAAACACCCATTACTTCATTAAGAGAATAGGGACAACCCTTATAGACCATGCGCCGGGCGCGCAGACCATTTTTCCCGTCGATAAACTAGCAAAATTGGATTCGGACACGCCCTGAGTGCACTTGTGCAGTGCACTTTAGACCATGCGCTTAGATCGTTAAAATAGGGCCCATTATGTTAGATTTCTTTGTCTAATGTAGAGAAGTGTGTTTAGTGGTTTGCAAAACAATGTGTGTAGTGTTTAGCAAAAAGTGTGAGGCGGAGAAGGTTGTGCTATAGTGTGCCAGATCTGGGCTGAGGTTTGCTCCCGAGTGTTTTTTTGTTTTTTTTTTTTTTTTTTTAAAGGTTTTAGTAACTGTGTGTTATTGCCAATTTTAATGTGTAAGCTATCGAAAAAAAATAAAAAAGAAACTGAAGAGAAAGCTTCCTGTGAGGGTTAGGTTTAGGTGTAGTGTTGGTGTAGGGTGACAGAAAATACAGTTTGTACAGTAGAAAAAGGAGTGTCCTCACAAGGATAGTAAACCAGACACAGGCTATGTGTGTGTGTGTACTTATGTTGGGTGTCCATTTTATATGGGGACATTTCATGGACATAATGATTTTTATACTGTACAAACCAGTGGTTTGTAGTTCCAGGTTTGTTGACCGAATTACAGCTCTATAGGACTATAATTTAAATATGTTTCTGTCACGGTGCGGTAAGGGTGCACTGTGGAAAAAAGGGTCAGGGTCCAAATGCAGGAGAAACTTCTTATTAATTTAATAAACAGAAAGGCAGACAAAAGAAACAAAACAGGTTACGAGCCGAATTACAAGATCGGGATACAAATACGGCACAAGAGCATGCATCCACCAAACCTTCAAACAACTAATTACAATTCAGCCAGGCAGATTGGTGGGAGTGTGGTGTATAAATAGTCCATGACAATGAGGAACAGCTGAGGGTGTAATAAGTGACAGGTGTGTGGAGTCATGGGGAATAGAGTCCGGGAGGAAGGGAGATCGCGAACTCATGACAGAACCCCCTCTCTATGGAACAGCTTCCAGATGTTCCCAAGCACCCGACCAGGGGTATGGCAGAGTAGGGGGAGGAATGGAGGTGAGGCAGAGCCGGCGGGATGGGGGACCCAGGGCAGAACCAGCGGCCAACACAGCGGTGTGTGTGGAGATGCCGCCTTGGAACGGGCAATGGTGGCGCTTTGGGACAATCCAGAGGCGAGTTCCACAGCCTTGGAGTAAGTGAGAGCGGACACCGCCGCTTTGGGAAGGCCTGAAGCGAGCCCCGCCACCTCAGAGGAAATATCAGCGGGCTCCGCCGCTTCGGGAAGGCCAGAAGTGAGCCCCGCCACCTCAGAGGAAATATCAGCGGGCTCCGCCGCTTCGGGAAGGCCAGAAGCAAGCCCCGTTGCTTCGGAGGGAACATCAGCAGGCTCCACCATTTTGGGAAGGCCAGAAGCGAGCCCCGTTGCTTCGGAGGGAACATCAGCAGGCTCCGCCACTTCAGGAAGGCCAGAAACGAGCTCCGCCACCTCGGAGGGAACATCAGCGGGCACCACCACGGGAGCATTGTGAGCGGACACCGCCCCCTCGGGGGAACTGTGAGTGGACACCGCCGGCTCGAGAGATTTGTGAGTGGACACCGCTACTTCTGGAGCTTTGTGAGCGGACACCGCCACCTCGGGGGAACTGTGAGTGGACACTGCTGCCTCGAGAGATATGTGAGCGGACACCGCTGCTTCTGGAGTGAAAACTGCCGCCTCGGGGGAACTGTGAGCGGACACCGCCGCTTCCGGAGCTTTGGGGCAAGCACCGCCGCTCGCACCGACCTCCGCAGAGGATCCTGCACACTGGTATCAGCCCAGGACGCCAAGGATGGCATGGGTTATGGGAACACAGATGACAAGACTTCTGACGTCACCTGGATCGCATGCTCGAAGTGAGAACTGTGAGCAGGCTCCGCCAGCGAATACACCCGAAGGAATGGAGCATCTTCAAGTACAGAAACCGATGACAATTCCTCCACAGGGACTCCTCGGAGGGGCAGGTAAGGCACAGGGATTTACCAATTCAGCCACGAAGAGTGGTGGAGAGTGGGTTACAATATGGCCAATTAAATGAGGAACAGCGAAAAACAGGGTTGGAAATAAGTGGACAGTGGGTAGTTCATGAGGATGGGAGATGGCGACCTCTGGTGGTGAGGGAGAAACGCAGGGCCCGGACTCATGACAGTTTCGTTGGAATTATATATATAATATATATATATATATATATAATATATATCTATCCATGAGTTCCAAAGACGTCACTCCGCTATGACTTCGGACCCGCCATATTTGTGTCCGACATGGCAAACACAGCACATCTAAATGAGACTGAAAAGAAACGATATTTGGAAAAAACATCTGTTATTGGTTGCGATCTTTATTTATTGCCTCAAACTGTGTTGTGTCCGTTAAAATCTGCAACTGTTACAGAGGAGGCTTCCGTACCGCCTCCTCCTCACCACCAGAGGGAACTCTCGCCTGAATATTAACTTTATCCATTCGGACTCCAGTTCCCATCATGCCTCATACCTGGGACTGATTGCACGCACACACCTGCATCTAAATCACACACACACACACACATTTAAGCACACACACACACAGGCTACCAACTGCGAAGTCTTGATTTGCCCCGGCTGTCACTTCTGAGCGTTTACCCTGTATCTTGCCTGTTCGTTTGACCTTGGACTGTTTATGGTATTCTGATCTGTCTCTGCCTGCCCCGACTTGGATTGTTCTTCTACTGTGTCTGTCTGCCATCTGCCTCGACCTCCTGCCCGTCCCACGTTCTGTCTCAGCCTAGCCCTCGCTATTGTATCTGCTGGTGATTTATCCTGTCTTGTCTGTTTATGCAATAAAAACGCTGCAAATGGATCCCGACTCTGATGATGATTCGCAACAGAAGACTTCGCCACACAGCGATCCAGCAGCACTCAGGCAATTATCCACTGAGCTATCTGCGCAGGCCACACAGCTCGCCATGCATCACCACCAACTAAACCGGCTTACCTCACTCACTGAGGAGCTAGTGAAGGCACTGCAAGGCCTACAAATAAAGCCAACCGCGGCTGCAGCCGCCCCAGCCCCGGCGCCTGATCACTCCACGCCACCCCTAACATTACCCACATCCCCAGTGAGCCCACGACTAGCTTTCCCAGATAAATTTGACGGAGACCCCGCCAGATGCAAAGGGTTCTTGCTTCAGTGTTCTCTTTTTGTTAATCAACAGCCCTCACTTTACCCCACGGACTCTAGCCGCATTGCCTTTGTGTGTTCATTGCTCACCGGGAGGGCGCTGGATTGGGCTACCGCTGTTTGGGGAATGGACGGCTCTTCATTTCCCACCTTCACAACATTTCTCCAACACTTCCGCGAAGTCTTTGAACATCCCGCGGAGGGGAAAAGTGCAGGAGACCAACTGTTGACACTTACGCAGGGAAGGAGACCAGCAGCCGAGTATGCTCTGTCCTTTCGCACCCTTGCCGCCCAAACANTAATTTGAATGCTTGGCCAAAGAGATGTGTCTTTAATCTATATTTAAACAGAGAGAGTGTTTCTGAACCCCGAACGTTATCAGGAAGTCTATTCCAGTGTTTGGGAGCCAAATGCTAAAAAGCTCTACCTGCTTTAGTGGACTTTGCTATCCTTGGTACTACAAAAGTCCAGAGTTTTGCGACCTTAGGGATCGTGATGGATTGTAGTGTGGTAGAAGACTAGTTAGGTATGCAGGAGCTAGACCGTTAAGGGCCTTGTAGGTAAGTAATATTATTTTGTAACTGATACAGAACTTAAAGGTGCAATAGGTGATTGTCTCCAGAAAATTATTTTCTTATGCTGGTTGAATGTCTCTTCACATCCCAATAGCAATCAAGTTAAGTGGTCTAAATGTATTCATCTATATTTATATATTCTGTGGAAGTGTAGGCCCAAGAATTTCGCCACAAACTTTCTTCGACTTTTTAATTAGCTTTCGCTACCTCCTGTCATCTTATGTGTGGGACATACCACGCGCACCCTGTTCGCGCATACAGGATCGTCATCATCGCGTTTCCCACACGCTGTGCAGACGACGAGGAATGGCAGAACGATATCACACCTCCGATCTTCATCCTGGGATAGTAGTACGTTTAAAGTTTTCCCCGTCATCGAACCGGAAAGACAATATGATGTGGCCTCAGCTTTTCCCATCCATTCCTCGCGCCCCCCACCGCTCTGCAATTTTGGCCATGTCTCTCTTAGGTAACACACCCAATTCATATACCCATGCTTGTTAAAAGTGATCTAACGTGCATGACTGTGTTCTGATCGATATGATCCTTACACAGTGTTTGTTGCTCCCTCCTCACTGAGCAGGGGAAATCCATTGAAGTTCACTTCACTTCAGAACCTGGCTGGATTGGGAAACGCTGATTAGCCTTATCAGTCTTTTGCACACCACACCTACTTCTGATACTGTGGCGTATAGGGTTCAGCGAGGGCGAGGGCGTTAGGAACGGCGATATGCGCAGGAGGTCTTGGGAACATTGCTTTCAGATGTACAATCAGTGGCTTAAATGTTAGCATTTTCCAAGATACTCCTACACAGCAGCTTTATAGGTACCCAATTGCATAGATACTGGAAAGTTGGGGTAAGATGCATCATATGTCTTTTCTTGACCTGGTTAAGCGACTCTAGCCGCCGCATTTTCCCTACCGTGTACTTGTGTATTGCGATGCAGGACAACCCCTAGCAAGTGCTTACATACAGTCCAGTCTACAGAGGTCAGGAATGTATGAACTAGCTGTATCTGCATCAAGAACAAGTACACCTGCTTGTCGTAACTGGGCACTGTCTGCTGATTGAATGCTGTTTTTGTTACATGTGAAATATGATTTTCAAAAGACCAGTTGCTATCTAATACCCCCATATATATTTCGTTGACTTAAGGAGTAACAGTATCCTTCTGTCTAATTGCAAATTGTAATCCACGATATTCTGTGTACTGTCTTTTGGTCCAAAAAGTAAGATCTCTGTTTTATCTGAATTTAATTGGAGAAAATTATTGGTTATCCAATCTTTTACATTTTAACACACTCTGTTATCTTAGATAATTTAGAAATTTAATCTGGTCTTGTTGAGATATATAGAGTCTCATCAGCATAACAGTGGAAACTAATAACGTATTTTCTAATAATATTACCAAGGATGCAACATGTATATTGAAAATAGCAGAGGACCTAGGACAGATCCTTGTGGCATGATAACTGAGATGACTCCCCATTTAAACGAACAAGGTGGTAGCGATCGGTCAGGTAGGATCTAAACCATCTTAAAGAATGCCCTTGAATACCCATATAGTTTTGTAATTGATCTTTGAGTATGTCATGATCTATAGTATCGGATGCAGCACTAAGATCAAGTAAACTAGCAATGAGACACAGCCTTGGACTGACGCAAGAAGCAAGTAATTTGTAACTTTAACAAGTGCAGTTTCTGTGCTATAGTGGGACCTGAAACCTGACTGAAATTCTTAATAGAGATAATTTTTTTGCAGGAAGGAACACAATTGAGCAGACACAACTTTTTCTAAAATTTTAGACATAAACGGAATATTTGAAATGGGTCTGTCATTTGCCAGTTCACTAGGATCTAGTTGTGGTTTCTAGTTATGATATATATCAAAAGATGGCGCCTGTGTACATGGCGAGCCGTCTCCTGCTCTCGGCTCTGTTTATTGTTTGGATGTTTTTATGTGCCCTCCTGTCCAACAACTATGTTGAGTCTCTCACGTACGATCGTCAGACTCATAGTTCCTGTGTAGGTTGTGGGGCCCCCCCCCCCCCCCCCCCCCCACCACCCCCCCCCCCCTTGGACACAACATTTTAGCATTTTTGCCGACCACACACATGGGACTCTCTTACGGGACGTCCCGGCCTTCCTACCTCTGGACACTACTCCAAGAAAGCGTCCGAGAAGACGCGGGAAACGTGGGGGTGTGATCGTCAGAATAAAGACCTTCATGAGAGCTGGTTCTCTGGCTGTACTCAGTTCTCTGCCTCGGTCACGGGTCGGTCAACCCCGGTGACACGTTGGCTTAGGTCAATCGTGACGGACCCCTCTGCCTCTGCTCCTGCTTCTCCTGTCTCTTTGGTTCAAGTGGAATATCTCCACTCTCGGATTATTATCCGGCCGCGCCGTGAGGGCGCAAATACTGCCAACCTCTGTCCTCTAAGCAAAGCATCTGCTTCGCGCACCATTCTACGCTTCCCAAAAAGTGCGCTGATAAACGCTCGCACTCTGGTGAACAAGACATACATCCTGAACGATTTTACCACTGCTCACGACCTGGATTTTCTGTTTATCACCGAGACCTGGGTGAAGGAAGGGGACCTCAGTCCATATTCTGAACTTGTTCCAGCCAACTATCATTTTTACAATGCTCCGCGATCATCAGGCAGAGGCGGCGGGCTAGCTATCATTGCTAAAGATTCTTTCAGACCTTGATGCCGACTGTTATCTTCCGCCACCTTCACGAGTTTTGAAGCTCAGATTTTACTTCTGAACTGGTCTGAACCTATGGTCTTAGCTCTGATCTATCGACCACCACATCTAATCAATGACTTCATAGTAGTCTTTTCGTAGTTTTCAGAGTTTGTAGGGGATTTGATCACTAAACACGATCGCATCCTTATTTTAGGTGACTTTAACGTCCATGTATGTTGCCCCTCTAAGCAGCTAACTCCTGAGTTTTTAAACATTATTGACTCTTTTAACCTGCTGCAGTGGGTTAATCATCCAACACATACTCATGGACATATTTTGGACCTAATTTTGATCACATGGTCTATCTGTAACTGACGTTGAAGTCGTTGATTCTGTCATCTCTGATAATTTTCCTGTTTTATTTAAATTGTCCCTCCCAGTGCCTTCTCTTACACCTGCCTCTGATGGTACACAAACCCGTGAACATTTGCCTCATTTTTGTGAGGATTTTGTCAAGCTCTATAATGAGGTCAACCCTCTTTTATCATTAGAGTCTCTATTATCTGATTTTGATGCAAAAATTATTTTATTGTTTTAAATACAGCATGGAAATATATTTTAAACCATACAGCTCCTTTTAAGCTCTTTCAGCCAAAATCTACATCTAAGTCTGAGCCATGGGTTGATCATAGTATTCGTTCCTTGAGACAGGCATGTAGAAAAGCAAAAAGGAAGTGGAAAAAGGACAAATTACAGATTTCTTATGAGATATTAAAGATATTAAGATATTCTTTAATATTAGAGATTTAAAAAATCGCCTATCTTCAAATCAGTATGCTGTTAAGAAAGCCAAGGCTTCCTATTTTTCTAAACTAATTGAGAAACATCACCACACACCAAAAGCTCTGTTTTCTGTTATCAACTCCGTTCTAAACCCCCCTGTAATTTCTCTTCACTTCCCGTCTTTGGCACTTTGTGAGGATTTCTCTAGTTATTTTGGCAATAAAGCTTCAAGTCTGAGGGCCGTTTCTGGTCTCCGATCAGGAAATGCCAACAGAGATGACTTCACCTGTCCTGTGGATTTCTTTCAACCCTGTCTCTACATTTTGTAAAGGAAGTAATGCTTTAACTTAAACCCTCCTTTAGTTCGCATGACACTATACATCCTTACTATTTGAGACAAATATTTGACACTGTCGGCCCTGGGCTGGTGTCGCTATTTAACAAATATTTGCTTGAAGGAGCTGTACCTTCTAGTTAGAAAATTGCCAAGGTTAAACCTTGTAACGCCCCTGTAGACTGTTTATTGTGGTTTCTTCCCCTTTTGTTGGTTTAGCCCGTACTATTCATTAGTTAAGTACCCTCATTGTGCTCACCTGTCTGCCATTAATTATCCACCCTATATTAGTTACTGTCTCAGCTTTATGTGTGTGTGTGTGTGTGTGCGTGCGTGCGTGCGTACCTGTGTGTGTGTGTGTGTGTGTGTGTGTGTGTCAGTCACCTACCTGAATCTGCCTTGTTGTGTCTACATTAATAGAGTAATTATTGGAATCCTTGTCGTCCTTGTCGTCCTGCCTGCCTCCACATACACTGTGTCGTGACTGACCCTAAGTAAAGTATAGCGGCATCTTTCTCCTCGTTAGTTTTTCCGGTTTTTGTCAGTTTTTATTTTCATGTTATGGATTACCCCACCTTCCAAATCCTCTTGCTGGAGCAGGGGAAATGCTCTCTTGAGGACCACACGAATTACTTTCTGTCCCTGGCTCACCTCACGCACAACCCGGACAACTGCCTCTGCACGTTCTACCAGGTTGGACTTAACACCACCACACGAGCGCAGTTGTCCAGGGATGGTCCTCGAGAGAGCCTGACCGCCTTCATCGAGTGGGTGCTGGTGTCCTGCAAGTCCCAGCTGACCGTGGACATCGCTGACAACAACACCAGCCCCACTCAGGACCCTGAGCCCAACCCACCATCTCCCCGCGGTACAGAGCACAAGCCTGAGCCCACCGCTGACTGAGAGCCATTTCCCACTGCGATCCACGAGCCGGAGCGAAGCCCCGCGGCTGATAAAGAGGATCGCATCGGAGATTGAGCTCAACACGTCAGACCAGGTGCGAGAGCCGGCACAGTGCCCATCACGGAGGTGCAAGCCGTAGACGAGGAGAGTGCGGAGAGGAGCACCTACTCCTGCATCACGGCTGCGGGTGAGCGGATGGAGGGAATTCAGTGTCAAAACGAGGAGGAGAGACCTCGGAATCCCCAGTTCAGCCCAGGAAGGGCTCCTGATCCCCAGTTTAGCCCAGAAAGGGCTCCTGATCCCAAGTTTAGCCCAGTAAGAGCTCCTGATCCCCAGTTCAGCCCAGGATGGGCTCCTGATCCCCAGTTCAGACCAGGAAGGGCTCCGGATCCCCAGTCAAGCCCACGGAGGGCCCCTGATCCCCAGTCAAGCCCAGGAAGGGCTCCTGATGTTTCGGTTAGCCCTGGAGGGCTCCTGTCCCCTAGTTTAGCCCAGAGAGGGCTCCAGTCCCCGAATCCAGTTCAGAGTGCCCTCCAGTGCCCGCTCCTAGAAAGCGCCCTCAAGTGTCCGCTCCTAGAAAGCGCCCTCCAGTGCCCACTCCTAGAAAGCACCCTCCAGTGGCCGCTCCTCCTCGAAAAATGCACGCCCTCCCACCCACTCCTGCCTCTTCCTCCGCTGTCGTCTGGCAGCCCCTCTACTCGCCACCATTATTGCGGTGCGAGCCCCGCAGGACTGTCATCCTCCAGCGTCGCCGGGGTTGTAGTCTCACTCACTCTGGCTCCGCTGCGGATCTCCGGATCTCTGCCTTGGTCGCCAGAGCCCTCGGCTCCAACCTTGCCCCCCGGATCCTCGGCATCCCCCTGGCTTGTTGGCTCTCCGCCTCGGGCTCCTCCACCACCTGCTTCACCGCCGTTGGTCGGCCCCCGAATCCGTCACTCATCTCGGTGCATCTCGGCGTACGACAAATAAAACCGAAATATACTGTATAGCATTTAACGGCGGCGGTGATGATGAAGTGAGTGCCAATGATCGCGCCTCTCGTTTCTCACGCCCGCGTAGATGCTGGGTGGCGATCAAACGGACGGGGCGGCGCTGTCATAAAACATACTCCATTAATTGATACTATAAATATATTTCCAGGATTATGAAATCCGTATGCACTGCCTAAATGTATTGCTTGCTTGATCAGCCGTTTGAATAACAATAGCAGTTTATTAATTTTGCAATAGCAGTTTATTAATTAATATTTTACAAGTTTATTTCCTTTTTTGACACGAGCAACGAGCGAATCCATCATGGCGGAGAAAATTAATTGTAGATGGAGGTTTTAATCGCAGGTTAGAGTTCTAATCCCTGATTTGTTCATCTGTGTTTAAAATTAAGTAGTGCAACACAACTCGATTTAAAATAAAACCCAGATCAACAAATCCTTGATTAGCTCTAAACTTTACTTAAATTAATCCTTGTTGGTGCAACCCACCCATAATGTATTATAAGTCTCATATCTTGCCATGTTTCTTATGCTACTTTACTTAAAGCAGTCAAAGACCACTTATAAGTAGTAATAATAATAATAATTTTTATTAAATTAAACAGCCATAAGATCAGATATCAGATCAGATGAATGTGTAATATGACACATTTGCTTTGAACTATTTTTATTGTATTATCAGTTTGATATCTAATCACAAGCTGTAGTAAGATACTGTGCAGATCTTAAATAAACAATGTCAAGATATGATACTGTCCATTATTCTGTAAATTAAGTAGATTTAATATGGTGTTCATTGTGTGTTATAAATAATCATACTCTTAAACTTATAACCAGAAAAAAAAAAAAAAAAAAAAAAAAACAAATACGTAAGTATTATGATGTATTATAACTGTTGTTATGATTATTCATGAGTTGATATAACATATTATACGTTTTTTTTATAATGCATTATGCATTCATTATGATGCCTTAAGAATACCCTTATAATATATTATAAATACGGGCTTCATAGAAAGTGTTACCAATTTTCTTTTTCTGAACTCAGACAAAACAGAAGTCATTGTTTTTGACTCCTCAGAAGTCAGGCCAAGACATCACCTTGACCTTGAATCTTTAAATCAATTCATCTCTCCCCAAGTATGGAATCTAGGTGTGATGGTAGATAGTTGCCTCAAATTTGACAAGCAGATTAGCGCGGTCATTGGGCTTTTTCTCTCTTCGTTCTCTATCAAAAACCAAATCCTTTCTTCCTAAGCGCTCCTTGGAGACTGCTATCCATGCTCTTATTACCTCTCGCCTGGATTATTGCAATTCCCTGTACTTTGGTATATCTAAGTCCCAAACTGCACACTTACAAGTCGTTCAAAATGCTTTGGCGAGATTCCTGAAGGGAAAGAGGAAATCTGATCATGCTACCCCCCTTCTGAGATCCCTTCATTGGCTTCCGATTAATTTTAGAATTGAGTTCAAAATTGTATTACTTTTAATTTAATTGTATAGCACCTTCTTATTTGTCTGATCTACTTCACCCCTACTCTCCCACCAGAGGCCTTAGATCCAGAGATAAACTCCTCCTTCAGATACCCAAAAGTATCTATTAGAGTACTTCATTTTTTATTTTATTCTAACTTGTACAGCACTTTGGTCGGCCTGTGGCTGTTTTTAAATGTGCTTTATAAATAAACTGAACTTGAACTTGATATATAAGCTTATAATATATATTTTTCTCACACAGCACATCATGTAAAATGTATTCCCTAGCTGATTTCTAATTTAAGGAGGGAGAGGGACCATCAGAAGAGAAGGTCATGGAGAACCCGTGTCTCAAATACCAAAAAAACAAAAAAAAAAACAAGTTAAAGCTGTTTTATTTATTAAACAAAACTGGAAGCTGTCCGTTGTCTGTAGCGCTTTATTTAAATTCTTACTCTGAAGTGAATGTATCCCCTACCACATGCACAATCAAAATTTATTAAACAAGTTTTCTTATAATGCGTTTACGGATTTATTTCTCCATAAAACGGGCATTAAATTATTTACTTTCATCTGTTATTTTGAACATATTTAATACACACACACACACACACACACACACACACATACACATACATATATGTGACCCTGGACCACAAAACCAGTCATAAGGGTCAATTTTCCGAAATTGAGATTTATACATCATCTGAAAGCTGAATAAATAAGCTTTCCATTGATGTATGGTTTCTTAGGATAGGGCAATATTTATATCCAGTGTGCTATCAAAAGGTGGGAAAATATATGGCACAGCCATGAGTAGCAAACTCTGTTCTAGCACAAAAACCTCATGGCTGTATCATGTATTTTTCACACCTTTTGATAAAGCAAATTATCTCACTGTAACAGTGTATGTGAGAGAAGAGTTGATTGACCTTATGATAAAGGGTGTTACAGTAATTTGTCAAGTCTATACCATACTAAAACTTGTTTGCATTATCACAGAATACTGTAATGTAAAATGATTGGATATAGCAGTTACCTGCCACCAGTAGTGGTTTTTGGCACGGGCGAACTGGGCAGCCACCCGGGGCGGCATTTTTTCATGATACATGGGGGGCGGCACGAGCAGTTAAAAAAAAAAATCCTCTGCCGCCGCCACCACGAATCGGTTTTCTATTATTTATAATTTCACTGTGTGGGGAATTGGCGCCCCTGCTTGCTGAGAAGGTGCCGTGCACAGAAGCTGTGTGAGAAAGGGAAAGGGGAGCGGGGCGCGGCGCGGCGCAGGGGACAGTTCATAGTATAGAGCAATAAAATGGAATTAGTCGGGTAAAGTCAGTCACACCTCGACTTTCTTCGAAATAACGCGCATTTCATTCATAATATTATAAATACAGCCCTATAGTTCCTGCACATTTTTGTTTTTCTGAATTGTGTGAAATGGCTAATAAAAATAGGTAATACAAAACGATTATGTGGTCACCAAGGTGAATTGGTTTAGTCTTGACTTCTGGTCGTGAGTGACAGTGTTGGGGGGTGGGAAATCTGTTGATTGTCGAGTGCCAAATAAATAGAGATGGACAGGGAAAGGTCAAAGCCATCAGGTGCACAATTTAGAAAAAAAAGAAAAGAAGAAGATGAGAAACGAGCAAAAGATAAAGGTATGCAACTATGTTCTCTCTGTATGATTATTACGGTGTCCATGTCATGAATGAAGGGCTAATGTTAATTGGTGGGTATAACTCTTAAGTTTGTTAGCCTTTTTGCTATGATGCTTGCTATGCTTATACAACAATAATCTGGTTTTAGCTCAACAAACACGAGATCTAATTTCATCATAATATTGTGCTTTGCAACAAAACTGTTAAAAGTTCAGTTATTATTTATTTCCATCAGTTGGGTTAACGTTAGGCCCTGTAATTAGCCAATAGAATTTTCAAATCTGTGTAATTATAATTTAAATCGGACTACTTTTCAAATTGTATTTCATAAACCAACATCTCAGACTTTGTGGTGCAAAATGTTATGGGGTTTTAAATCAAAATATGAGCTTCTGTTATGAAACAGGGCATGATTTCATACATGTCCACTGTAGAGGACATCAGAACTTAAAGCATGTTTTCTCATGAATTTGGGCGACACCCAACAAGTGAATATGGACATATGTATACATAATATTTCCTATGAAATTTAGATATTATATTAAAATGTTGCCAATTATTACTCCAATTATTACACTTCTTTTTTCAACATGCTGTCCTAACAGCACTTTAATATGCTAATTAGATACAGTGTATAGTGTATATTTATTTAAGTTCTGATAACTTATACTGTCATATTTTGTGCAGAATTGTGTTCATTGTCTTTTGGCAATGTTGGAGGTGGAGATTGTGCACCTTATAAAGTGTGTTTCCTGTTGTAATTGCAATAGTTTCTCTTAAGTGTGTTTTTCAAATGTTCCAAATGAAGGATTTTTGCAATTGAGAAATATAATTTTCTCTTTCACTTATGTTGTTATAATAAAATATAACTGTTTGTGCAGAATTTTGTGGGGTTTTTTTGGGGCTCAAAGGGGGTCTCGCCCAGGGTGTAATTCAATGTAGAACCGCCACAGCCTGCCACATGTCTCCCTCTTCTGATGTATCTCTGATCAATATCGCTGCCTCAGTCTTCATTGTTTTCTTTCCTCTTCTTTCCTCTCTTCTCTCTCTCTCTCTCTCTCTCCCGTCTCTCTCTCTCTCTGAAAAGTTGATAGTACAGCATTATGAAAGAAGAGCTGTGACCTGTTTATGAAAACAACTAGAGGAGCGCGGGGCACAAAGTAACACGTGGTTTGAATATTTCCACACATGCTAGCATAACAAAATTTACAGTATTTATTAGTTACCATATCAACATTATATAGAAACAAAGTGTGCCAAAATTAAAAAATGTTTTGAAGATATCGCTGAACATTTATTTTACCATAGTAAAATTAAAATTCTGGCTTAAGTAAATTTATCTTAGTTTTTATTATTCATTTAAAATTAGTCAAATCTGCTATTATTTTAATCTCCATTCTGTTATTTATCAGTTTAGATAGTTTGTTTAATGCTTTGCTAACTAGCAGAAGACAGCAACTGATTTAGACTCCAGTTGCGCAGATGGGGCACGTTGTAACACTGCGTTACAATGTGCTATTCTATGACATTAGTGATGTAATTTACACTATTTACGTTAATGTATTTTAATGAGAAACCATGAGAAATAGGTGAATAAAGACTGACAGTCAATGTTTAATGTTTAGAAATTATTATTTCAAGACATGTAAAGCATTGTGGCTCGTTTAAGTGGGCCTAGTTGCAATGTATTCATTGTCAAACTCCAAAATCTAATTATTTTTAATTCTTAAAAAACGCCATTATTTTATTTGAAAAAGTTAATAATTTTATTTTATTAACAAAATATTTTAGTTTGTCTTGTATATATTTTTTTAATTCGATCAGATAACATTTTAAGCTGTCATATGATCATGTTACAACGTGCCCCTCAGATGTTACAATGTACCCCACCTACAGGGCATGTTGTCACATTATACTTCCATTTTTTGAGGGTAAATAAAGAAAAACGTATACACTGTAATCATGAAACAAAGCGACATATTTGTATTAGACGTGTAAAATTACTGTTGATAAAAAATATATATATTCTGAACCCCATGTGGATTTACACAAACTGAGAAAGTTAAAAAGTGTTACTTTGTGCCCCGCTCTCCCCTATTTCTGCTTCATATTCATATACCATTCATATAACTCATATAATTCATATAACTCTCTGTTTCACATTCCTATAACTGTATGAAACAGAGTTATATGAAACACTTATTTTTGTAACTTTGTGATTTTCTGTTTTGTACTAACAAAATGTTGAAAAATTTGCAATTTAGATTAGGAAATGTACCACTTGCTTTTGAAGTGCTTTTGCTTTTGAAAACTGCACCAAAGTAATTTAAAAAAACTGTAACTGAAATTACACAAATGATCTAGTTCAAAAGTTTAAAACATGATTGATTTGTTTTTTAAATATTGTGTGAAATATTTAAATATCTTACAGTGTGTTGCTTTTAAATGGCATGTTCTTTGTTTTTGTTTCCCCCCGTTAGTTTAACTTTTTTTTTTCAGTTGTCCTGGTTTTATTTAGGTGTACACTGCCTCTTCATAAAGGCAGTGGAAAATTATGTCTTTATGAGCTGCTACCTGTTTGTGTTTACTCAGACCTCTTCACATTGAAAGTTTATTTCCAGCACAACAAAGAGAAAAACCTGTCTGCCTTCTTCTGCCAACTTGTATGCACACAGATGGCATGTCTTGAACACCTCACACTTTCCTCAGGCCTGGCCCTGACCCAGAGCTTGCCTTTGCCTGTAGGAGTGCCCTGTCGATGGGCCATGCATTTGCCTGCTGAGGGCCCCCATTCTTCCCCCTTCAGCCGAGCACTCTGTGTGGTCCTTTGGTGCATGCCTGCATGTGTGGTCTGCGTAGGCCCCCTGATCATCTGTCCAAGGGCTGCTAACTGCCTGCCCAGCCACCACGACTGTTTACTTTAGCTCTGTCTGCACCAGTCCAGTTCTCATCACTCCCTCTCTCCAGCTGGGCCAAATCAGGGCTCAGTCCTAGTACTAGTCCACCAAAAGCACAAAGCAGAGAGAGGGAGGCCCATGCCAGAAATACAGGGGGGACCTGTCCTTTTCCTTATTACTTTGGATATACCCGCTCTAAACAAAAGACAGAATAGGGTGCAGGTCTTACGAAAACTCAAGTATAATTACAATGTCAGAGGTTTTAGACTATTGCTGGTGATAATTGCTCTCTAATGCCCGGTATTTGAAGCAGAACAGCACATGGTAGTACACAGACTGTAGCTAACATGTTTGAGAAGATAAAAAAAAAAGTCTGTCATGTCTGCCAAAGCCTTTAATATATGAGTTATCTGACTGCAACAGGCTTGTGTGATGGATGAAGCGCTGACTGATTCAAACAGACCTCCAAAACTGCCAGCACTTGATGCCACAGATATAGAATATAGCACAGATATTGAGTTACTGCAATGCAGGTCACCTGTAGGTTTGATTTTGGACATTGGTGGGGTAACCAACTTACTCATTATTCATAAAGAAATTTGTTTTGTTTTTTTTGTTAACAATAGTTACACAATTTTGATTATGTAAACCAACAACATCACAGCATCATTAGAGTGCTGGGTATTTTAATATTGCTGTACATCACTTTATTTTAATATTAAAAATGAATTACACCAATGATGACTTTCACAACTCTTCAGGGAAGGGACATTCTACAATGCTTAACGTGGCTTAATGTCCTAGAACCACAACCAGTGAAAAACAATGTTCTCTAACACTTATCTTGTCTGCAGACAATGGCACAATATTCCATGTGGAAGTCGATAATCTTACATTAAGCTTTTTCTCCACCATAGAAAACAGTTATTAAGAAAACACTTAATGTTACTTAACGCATTAAGACAGTAATGACAAAAGACCAAACTTAGTATAATGATGTTGCAAACTAGCCTATATACAGACAAGCAGATGTGGCCAGAATATGAATACAATATGCTAAATTGCACTTTAAGCGTTTTCCTCCCATTGAAAATTATAATAAAGAAAATGCTTAATGTGGCTTAATGGACAAAGACAGTGAAATAAAAAGACAATATTCAGTGTACATTTTATTAAAAATACAGACAAGCGGATTAACCAGAATATGAAAGCAACTCACTAAATTGCACATTAAGCATTTTCTTTCTAATGGATTATGGGAGGAAACCGCTTCACGTGAAACTTTGTGCATTGTGTTGTACACCAGAACCTTGCGAAAAATTCCCTTTGTAATACCCAGTCAGCGGAAGATTGTGCGTACATGAATCTCCACCCTGTCTCCTCTCTGAAATAGCCATATATGGTGCTTACAACGCCTAGTTTTAACATGCATAATGTAATCTGCATATCATTTCCATGCATATTCCATCCACGTGACACCGTGTTTAATGCAGTTAAGGGTACAATACGTTAGGAAAATATGAGATACGTACTATAAATGCTTTTTGAGACATCAAATTGCTATTCAAATTTATGCAATTTTGCCTATAAAGTAAACATATATTTCAGAATGTTTATAGCCTATATTTGAATGGAGATAGGCCATCTTTTTTTTGCAGTGTAAATAACTGCCTGACTCACTGTGTCAATAACAAAACATTTTGAAAATTAAACTTGCATATCTTAACAGTTTCCTTCAAATTATATCTTTTAAATATGGTGTTTGTCACAATATTGGGAAGAGCACGAAAGGGGTTATCATTGGGCTACTGTCTGTGCATGACACCTGTGAACAGAGGTTATACTGTCATCAAACCTGTTCAAACCAGCCAATGGACTGTTTGATCAACGAGTGCATCCTTATGTCTGTTGTTGCTGTCTATGTTCCAAAGCCATCAGACGAATCAAGTTCACATCAGTGATCATCATCATTATTATTTACGCAAAAGTATTTTCTCAGAACATGAGTTTTGCTATTTAGAACACAATTTAAAGCGGAATTGACATGTGCCAAGCAATCCTCGTTGTGATTAAAGCATTAAATCGCATATCACAGGAAAATTGTAACGAAAGCAGCCTGTAAGAATTACAGAACCTCAGACACTTTGATCTTCTGAGACAGACAATACACACAGAGTGTATTAACATACAGACATCTGTTTCCACATCTCACTGAGAGAAAATGCGGGAAAACGTCTCTCACATATGCATTGGTTCCTCCTCATCCCCTTCCTTCCCCTCACCCATCCTTCCCTTCATTCAGCTCACTCAGAATGGTCAATAGTATAATGTTCTATATGAATGCAAATAAATGAGACTATTTGAATAGTCTCAGGGCGAGTGGTACAATGGTCTTAATCTTACTAAAGTAGACTAAAAGATAATACAGATCCTAAGAGTTAAGAGATATTTTGCTTACTGTAATGGGAGTGCCCTCTCCCAGGGTCTTCCATGTAAATTACCTTTTGTTCCCATTGAGGTGTAAACTAGCTACCTAGATCTGGGACCTGGGTTAATGCAAATTCCAATTGTTAGTACATGCCTCCATTTGGGGGATGTGTTATCTTGATTTTGTATTTAAAGGATTGCAGCAAAAGGGTCGGCGCGATTCTGTAGCCAGAAAGCTCGTAGTATGAAGTGTCAACACACTTCATACTATGTATTTTTCTAAAAGTCAGGTATGCATCTTACTCTTAGATTTGTCTATGAGAATATGATGTCTTGTATTGATTTGATATATTTGAATTGGCTATGTAATTGGCATAATACATATTTACCTGACTGATAATAAATTGTTACATTTGATTTATTCTGACTTACTCTGAAATTATTTTCTCAAGTAGATTAAGTGAAGGCGTATGTTTCCGCAAATCTGCGTCCAGGGTTAAGTGCATACTAGATCTCAGGTTAGATGGAGCATGGCGCACATCAGGTGAGGTTATAGATTTCTGACTAACTGCTTGACTTAGTTAAGTTGTACTCAGTTGCGTTAACTCTGGGGGACTAGTCATAGTAACCGCTGGCTATTGTCTCAACTTTAATTAAGTTGTACGTAGTTATATTAACTATCGGGGGCTAGACAAATAGTACTAGCATAACCGCTGATTATTGTTTTGAGCTTTAACTAAGTTGTACATGGGTAACTGTAGGGGGCTAAACAGAACTACTATTTAAAGAATGGTAAGCATGGGCAACCCATTAAATAGTATTAGTCATAAACCTCTGGCTAAGGATCAGACTGGCGAGTTTGTGATCGTGGGGCCCACGCATAGCGGCCGCCGTGAGGCATCCTAAGCGACATAGATTCCTAATGAACGAGTAAATACAAAGTAAAGAATTAACTAGAATAATCAAATGTCAGAAGAGGAATAATAATAATTAGAGACCAACAAACAACCAATTTGCCTTTCAACCTAAATTCGAGGTCATACTAAAATGGAGTCAGATTAGATAATAAAATGGAGTCAGATTGAGTTAAACCTAAATTGAATATCTCTGCGCGCTGAAAAGACCGAACACGCGAGAAACCTTCATCCACCACTGGATACCTTCATTGGGCCAGGTGTGTGGACCTTACACCCATCCACTGCAATATTTTCTGTTTAAATTTCATATAAAACTTTGTATTTCTGGATATAATTATCATTATGAGATGTCATATTTAATCTAAACATTTATGTCAAATGTAGAAACAACTGTTAAAATATTCTGTTTGCTTCATTATTCGCTCACTCCGTACAAGATGCGTACGCATGTCTTAGAGCAGGTGGCGAACTCCGGTCCTGGATATCTCACCCTAATTAAACTCACCTTCCTTTAGCTTTCTTAGTGACCCTCAACCTTGATATCTTGTTCAGGTTTGTTTGATTAGGTTTGAGCAAACACTCTGCAGAGGCTGCGGCTCTCCAGGATTCCGAACGTTCGCCACCCCCGGTCTAGAGTGTCCGTATGGTGCGCACATATTTACGCCTAGTTTATTTTTATAAATTCCAATATGTGCGTGGAAAATTGCGTATGCACATTTCCATGCCCATTTTGTGCGTAGGCAACGTTAATACATCAGGCCCCAGCTCCTTTCACCATGCCTGTCACAAAACCAGTCATCTCAGTAAACTACATTTCTCATCATCCCCTCAGGCTACCACCTGTGCACAGTCCACAATCTCCACACCTGTCTGCCATCAGCCTCATCAGTTCCTCTACATAAGCCAGCACCAAACATATGTGGTTGTCTGGTCTTGTTTTTGCTACATTGTAGTGATGGGCAATGAAGCCTCATGAAGCACTGAGGCTTTCCTCTGACTGTTTTGGGAAACGATTCAAAGCTTTGCGAGTGTCAAAAATAATGCCATCTGGTGGTCAATAAAAAATATAGCAGCCAAAAGCCTGTGAAAATAGTATGTGTGTGTTTGTTAAAATTCCCTCTCTGATAAAATTATTTACCCATTAAACTGTGGCATTAAATGCCAATTTGAATATCAATATGTACACATATGAATTGCATATGCCAAAAAAAAAATTTCTGAAATAGTTTTTAATTCTTCATATTACTTGTATGGCTGGGTTTTTAAAAATGTAATTGAATAAGTCTGAATAAAAACTTACTCATAAAAGTAAGATCTGGGGTTCGTACACTCCGACACGCGCACGTGATTGGACAGATAGTGAGGCTTCATTTTCTGCTGATCACGTGATTCTCTGAAAACCAGAGGCGGGACCAATTCATTATTTTGTAAGTCTCGAGTCTTTGCATTCAAGTCTCAAGTCAAGTCCCGAGTCAAGACAGGCAAGTCCAAGTCGAGTTGCAAGTCCTCAGCTTTAAGATTCAAGTCTTAAACAAGTCATTAGAGCTTTTTGCCCAAATTAGTGTCTCAGTATTAATTACCATATCAAATTCATAGTCATTTATATCAGGAAGGCAGGTAGAATATATTTGACATAGTTCAATTTCATGTGAGATTGGTGCCCTTAGTAAAACTATTCAAGTTCAATTTAGGGAATGTGCCAAAATAGGATAAGCAGTAAACAATTTTATTAGTAACAGAATAGCAAAGACAACATAATTTCATAGAAATAACAGCTGCAACATAATTTGCATGTGTGCATAAGAATATATGATTCTAGGTGTTATATCTAAGCCAATGACACATTATTTGGAACCTCAATGAAAAACATTTAAAAATATGTGAGCAGAAACGCAGAAAGAACTGCTTTGAAAGAACTAGAATAAATAACTGCAAGCATACTTTGCAAGTGAGAGGAAACATGCAATATGGATTGCAGACAATCATTCAAAAATGCTGTGCTACCATCCTTTAGAAGAATAACAAAGACAAAATAATTTAATAGAAAAAAAATTTGTACGTTAAATGTTAAGTTTATAATATGCAAAGTTGATCGCTAAATTTAGGGGCTGTGTGTTGCTATTGGGCTGTGAATCCTAATTTATCCTGAAAGAAATGGAAAGTGACTGAGTGCCTGCAAGAGGGAAAAAGAAATGAGTCGCATATATTTTATGTTATATATACAATACCCTTTTGTGAAAGGACACTTCTGCACATTTATAGTTAAATGAAATTAGGCCTCTTGCCGCTTGCCCAATTCAGCCATTAGGCCTAATGGCATTTTGCTCTCAACTGATAGCTGAAGGTTTCAATGATTCATTTTAATCATATATAAATCAAGGTTTATCTAAAAATAAAAACAGATTCTGTTGCACAAAACTTCAACCCTTTAAAAATAAGCAGGGTTTACATTTTTACCCATAGTTTGATCGGGATTTAACTATATTTAAGATTAACTTTAATCCTTTGCACCATAACTTAAAGCGCAGATTTAAATCTCAATTAGGATTAACGTTTAAATTAACCCTTAAATGATAACTGGGTCTCCCGCCGTAATTTTTTTGACAGCCCTATTTCTTATTATTCCTCAATCTATTAATTATAAACTATATAACAAGAAAAAAATAGTAAAATATAAAATGCCAGTTTTCTGATTAATTTTTTGTAAAAAGTGTATAGGGTCGCTAGAGACCCGAGGTATGTAAATGTGTAAGTATTTTTTCCTACGCAACTATATTTACATATCTGATGAATCAATATGTGCAATGCATCTTTTTCCCTCAAGGTGGGACTGTTTGATACACAATGACGTGACATTTCACTCATAATTACCACAGTCATAAAACGAATATCATCAGCAAAAATTTAACAGGTTTGAATGGCTTTACTGCACAGCAATTACTATACGCAATGAAATATAAACGTCACTGCCATTTGATGCTGGATGTGGTGAATAAGCTGCCATTGATCAAAATATTGAATATGAAGTAATTGAATACGATAGTTTTGAGAATATGGTTGAAATCGTGAATATGAGGCAGATGCTGAATGTACTGGAAGTGCGCTCTGACGATGACAGCGATAGTAAAATCATCTGCTCAAATTGAACCCTTTTAAGTTTCAAAAAAATTTGTTCTTAAAATATCAAGAGAGTTTTTTCCTATTGCAGCAGTTAGAGATCCATCCATGCTGGATATATAGGTCTGGGTCGCTAAAGACCCGAATATAATGATTGGCAAAACATTCATGCATTAAAGGGTTAAGGAGGTTAATAAAAACAATGCACCTGGCAAGTAAAAATAGTAAACTGATTCGAACACAAAAAAACTGTGGAGATCTGACAAAAACAGGTCTCGGAGAGGTGTTTATTACAAATAAAAATTAAAATGAAAGCACATTGAGTTGGCAGAGTGCGAGGGTCGTGGCGGGATGAGGATCCGTCACTCATGGTGCACCTCGGTGTCGGACAAACAAAAGTAGTGAGGAATATTTAACAGCAGCGGTCACTGTGATGATGAGGCGAGCACCAGTGATCGTTCTCATGCCTCTTGTGTGTCTGCTGGGCGGCGATCAAACGGAAAGGGCAGCGCTTTTCACGAGCGGAGATCGCTACTAGAGAAGCAGGTATTTTATTTTTTGTTATATCTGTTTTTTGTAGGTAAAATTATGCTAGTACTCCATTAATTATCTATGCCTATCCAGCGATCCACTGAAAGCAGTCTCTGTCGAATTGCCGTTCAAGCGCAAGCACGTGCAGGGAGCGTCTAATAACAAACTTTGATATGATCATAAAGTCTTTCCGGTAGCACAGGGCTCAAGTCCAAGTCAGGCTCGAGTCTTGCTGTCAAAGTTAAGTCGAGTCTCAAGTCTTCCGTAATTATGTCGATTTGAGTCACACGGATCCATTTGGAATACGAGTCGTAGTCGAGTATCGAGTAAAGTGCCGAAGTCCACACCCCTGATGAAAACAATAGCTTCGTGAGAAATTGCGCTGCTTACCCGATGTGCTTTGAAGCTTCAGTGTCATATGTAACATCACTACTACATTGACTTATCTGGAGAATCACCTTGTGTATTTACTCACCTTGTGTATTTAATCATCTGGGGGCTGCTCTCTCCTTTTCCTTCCATCGCTGGCCATCAGCTCGGATTATTCTCTCTGCAAACCTGCAACAGATAAGAAGGAACTGTTATCGTTTGAGCCAAGAGCTGCAACCTCAACTCTGTTTGTTTTACTTGCCTAAGTTCTCTCTTTTGTTTTCTGTAGTGATGGGAAACCGAGGCTTTCTGAAAGCGTTTGAGGCTTTCATGAAATTGTGCCAAAAAACGGTTCATTACTCGAAGCTTTTTAACACAGTGTGCATTAGCGACATCTGGTGGTGGTTCTGACAAATCATCGCAGAGCAGAGTATGGTTTGAAAAAGCATGTGACCAAACAAAGCTTCAGAGTCTGTGACAATTCAAGAGTGGAATCAATCTGGCGATCAATACAATATTAATCTGATAAATCGCATAGTGAGAGCAGCTGAGAAGATCTTTGGTGCCTCTCTCCCCTCCCTTCAGGAAATCTACAACACCCGTCTCACCCGCAAAGCCCTCTGCATTGCAGGTAATCCCACCCACCCGACACACAGCTTCATCAGTCTGCTGCCATCAGGGAGGAGAATGCGGAGTCTCCAGGCCAGGACCAGCAGACTGAATGACAGCTTCATCCATCAGGCTGTCAGGGAGCTGAACTCCCTCCCGACCTTGCCCCCACTCCCCTCTTTTGCCCCACGCACCACTGAACTCGGACCCTCTGACGGACTCTCCCACTCCCCCCTCCCTAATACACACCCACACTGTCACTTTAATCAGTCTGATAAGCTCTTTTGCACTACAAATAATTTTTTTGCACTACAATCACTATATCTGCACTGTTTTACTTTTACTGGTTTGCACTCTATCTGCCATATATATGCCTTGTGCTTTATATATATTTTATTTTTACATTTTACCTTATTTGTATAGTTGTTTTTTGTATTTTGTATTTAATCTGTATTTACGTTATCTGTATGCACCCAAGGGTCTGAGAGTAACGCAATTTCAAGTCTCTGTGTGTATGTACTGTACATGTGGAAGAATTGACAAAGCAGACTTGAACTTGAACTTGAAATAAATTTGTGCAAGAATTAATAATTTACTGGGTAGCTGAAAAAAACGAGTGGGGAAGCTTATGTTGTGTTCGGGGTCTCGAGACCCCAGTATTAAAGGACACATTGATTTACAGTCCTACTGACAGCCCTCAAAGTGACTAAATAATCCTTTTATGCACCAGGTGGGATCGTGAAGTGCCAGTTTTTTCAAACCAGCTTTCCCGACCTTCCGATACTGCATGACGTTCGAAGCTTCAAATGTCATCAATCACATGGTGTTGTCATTTCGATGCAAGCATTGGCACAGTTTGTGTGATACTTTGGCCAAAGTTTGGTCTTGAAAAGGGGAAGTCGTGGCCATAATGGTTAGAGAGTCGGACTTCATAACCCAACGGGTGCTGGGTTCAGGCTCGTACCGGCAGAAGGAATTGTAGGTGGGGGGAAGTCGGGGGAGGGAATGTGCAGCGCTCTCTTCCACATTCAATATCCCGACTGAGGTGCCCTTGAGCAAGGGACCAAACCCCCAACTGCTCCCCGGGCACCACAGCATAAATGGCTGCCCACTGCTCCGGGTGTGTGTGTTCACGGTTTGTGTGTGTTCACTGCTGTGTGTGTGCACTTTGGATGGGTAAATGCAGAGCACTAATTCTGAGTATTAGTGCTCTGTACTTGGCCACATGTCACGTCACAAACCATACATCAGAGTGCCTGGATCAATTGTCCCATCAATAGTTTTTCTGACGATCCGGCCTTGACTAAAACAAAGTTATACTTGCTGGTCGGTTTCTCCGTATATGTATTCACAACAGTCCAATTAAGAAACGTATACCTCCTAATTGGTCTTTGAATATCGCTGACTCAATCCTCTGGTATTGTTCATTTGGGAGTCACAATTGTGGTGTTTCGCCGTCAAAAGTGACAAGTCACCTGAAATGTTTTTTTTTTTTGGTCACATAGTGACTGTCATAAAAGTCAGTGGCTGTGTCCGAAAATGGCATACTTCCCTACTCTAATTACTAATTACTCCATTACTGTTGATAAATTGTGGAGCACTTGTGTTGGATAAAAAAATAAGTTAACACAACATGTATTCGAATGGCCAAGCATTCAAATAATGCATCTAATAATCTTGTACTGGCATTATATCTGATCAAATGCACATTATTATTCTTTAGTTTGGGTTAAACAAATCAAATTTGCTTGGTTGGAACAGCAGCTACGCTAATTATGTCTCTATTTGTTTCTCTGTTTTTTGCCACGCTCAGTCTTGGACCAGAACACCTGAGAAGAGATGATGCTAACTCCCCAGAGGACCTCAGATGATGCCAACCTGGCACAAACATACAGAACTAACACATTTTGCTATAAGTTTGATTGCAAAATATAATAATTGCCGTTAATAGTGTTCATCATCTGTTTGACTACTTCTTTAATTGATTTTTCCGTACATTTCTGCCATATGTACATTAACTGACAGTTACCACTGATAAACTACCACTAAATATTGTAGAAATTTAATTTGCTGTAAAATTGCTTTGCAATGATTTGTATCGTGAAAAAAAGGCGTACAAATAATGTAGCGTCTTGGACAATCAAACAACACCATATATTATTTGTTTTTATATTTAACAAAATACTCTGTACCCCCCTCAGTTAACAAGGCCATATCGAGGACCCATGAACCATTCCCCGGGAGATGCGTACGTTATTTTAGCCTTTTTTACATATATTCTTTAAAACTGCTTGTCTTTTCCTTATTTGTTCTGTAACACCCCAGGAAGTTGAACAGGCCTCTTTGTTGCATGGCAACCAATGCTGATATCACTGATTCTATTGCCCAAAAAGTATGTGCTGTTAAAGCAGGAAAAAATCCCTGCATGTCCCTAAGAAGGCAGCATGAGTCCAGAGTGAAATGGACTGTGTTTATAGTTAGTCATAGGGAAAAACAGTTTTTTATTTGAATGAAACACACATATTCTTCAGGCCATCATGGGGTATATTATTGTCATGTGTATTTTTCTTTGTCTTTTTAGACGATTCTTAGTAGGCGGTGAGGAACCCTTCCGATGGTCCCTTTTCACTCTATGTAATCTACCTTGTTAGTATCTATGAATTTGCTTCTTAGATCGAAACAAGCGTGTTGATATATAGTGGTCCATAGCACTATATCTTAGGGCCCTGAGAAATCGTTATAATGTCATTTAAGTCCTTTGCAAATGACCATGCTTAGGAGAACAAAGGGGTCGAAACCCGCCAGCAATTGCCACTCCCGATAGGAAATTTCAGTCTTTCTCATTGGTCAAGCCCATCTTGAAAGGCGGGGATCTCCTCCGACCTTAAAGGCCCGGCTCCAGGGACCCGCCCCAGTCGGTGGTTCGGTCAGATGCAGATGAAGATGTGAGAAAACGCTTCAGGATACCAAAGCATTGTGCCAGGCCTTTCTTCGGCCTTGTCCTTTCCATTTCAATCAAGATTCTCTGACTCAGAACTGGTTCTTTCTCCTCAACTAACTTCAGCAAAGATCAACTGGAAACCTTAAGATTGCATAAGGAATCTCTTTCAGACCGCCGAGACACGCTAAGTATCAAACTTAGTCTTATTACTTGATGCATTAAGTATCAGTTACACCTTTTTATAAAGGTGTGTTTGAACTAAGAAACTGAAGTTTCCTTCAGGCTGTAGATCTGCTGAATATGCAAATGGTTCCATAAATTTCATTCTTTATGCCTCTTTCTGTACTGAGTTAAACTTTAACCCTTTCCTATACCAACTGTATGTGTGTGTGTGTGTATGTGTATGTTAGACCAGTTTATGTGTGTATGTAGGATGTTAGACCAGTTTATGTGTTTATGTAGTATGTTAGACTAGTCAAGTGTTTATGTAGTTAATAAAACCTACTTGTATCACACTTGACGTGTTCATTGTTTGCTCATAACCGGAGTCACTAATCATGCAGATTTACGCTACAAGCTTTTGTAGAATTGTACAGTAAGAAAGTTATTTCCCTTAACCAGGAAATTAACGTTCTTAGAATTGACAAGACAGTTGACCCTGAGAGGTCAGCTAAATATCTACAGCGGATCTAAAATATGAATAGTTAATTATAACTAGTTATGGTTAATTATTCATATTTCCCATGAGCTGATTCACTACAGATTTTGGTGGAGAGAATGCGGCCATGATAAAACGAAAGTTATGAGTTTAAACACTGTCAACTTAAAAGTAATAGTCAAAAAGTAAAAACTGATAGTCCAGGTTAAAATAGGGCGTGACTTCAGATGCCCTGTTGTGTACCTATTTGCTGGCTTGTTTAGATGCAGATAAAGTGGGGGTTTGAATTGGTAACGCTATTATGATTGGAAGAGTCTTTATGTATTTCATGCTTAATGGTAGCAGTGTAAGGTTAATCTGACCTTAGCAAAAAAAATAATAATTTCAGTATTAAAGCATAAATCTATCTTGACAAAGCGTAAGTCTGAATCTCAGCTCAGCGGCATGTCCAAACTGTACCATAATGTAATATGCTTTAGTGAAGAAATCACAAAATTGCAGTATTGTTTAAATTGTTTCTTTGAAGAAGAAATCTCAGTACAGTTATATCAAGGTTTATTTTATTGTTGCTCCTCTTTTTACAGCATAAAGGCCTTATAGTTTATAATTAGATTGAAGCAATTCATCTACACTTTGACTGAATATAAACAAGCCTATCAACCTGGTGGTCATTACTGTGTTTCACTCGCTGAGTGGAAAGTAAGGGAATAAAGTACTCATGTGTGAGACAAACATAACTGCATATATGTTTTAACCGGTTTTAACTTACAGTAAACCCGTTTTTGTAATTCTTTAAACAAGTGCAAGAAGTTTATTGTTACATTAGAGAAGCACTCACCGAAGTGCTTATGTAATGCAACAAGTCTTGAAGGCTGAAAGCACCACGTTCTAAAACTGTGGGCAACTTTTAAAATAGGCAGACACTAAACTGCTGTTAATTGCACTGGCATGCATTGGTTACCGTGACAACAACTTGTCACAGGAAGCGCTAACTTCACATAGCACAACACGCCATGTTGTAAACAAACCACCTGAAGCAGCTAAGCTAACACGACTTAGCATAGTTTCATTTTAGGGTAAGCTACCAAATAGCTTTAACAATTAGGGGTTAACACTCTTTAATTGAAGCTTTTAAATACAGATGTGTGTGTGCAGTGTGAAGCAATTTGAATTTAACCTAATCCCTGGTTTCTGATTTTTCCATTTCTCTTCCTTCTTTTTCTATGTTTCTCAATCTTCAATTAGTCTCAGCGAATTTAACTATCTTTTTACATGTTATGCCCCTTTTGTTTTGATGTTCTCTCTGAACCTCAAAAGGAACCAGAGACATTTCTATTTTTGATTTGTTTATTTTCAAACATTGCCCTAACTTTTATGACCCTGTTACAAAAGTCATCTAGACAAACACTAGGGCATAACTATCATCCTGAGTACCAAATAAGAAGCATAATCTGAATAGAAATGCTCTCCTTTTCCTTCTGCTTTTCCCTTTTCTCCTTCATACCTCAGAGATTAAGCCTGTTTGGGGAACCGTCAGTAAATTCTGAGTGATAATTTGACAATAAGAGTAGTCTTAAGTCATCAATCAAAACCCTGTTTACGCCCTTTTCAGCAAACATATGCTGACCCAAACCTATTTTAGCATTCACACTCTGTTTTGATCTTGAAGTAGTCTCTAGCCCTTACTCTCAACAAAAAAAGTTGCAGATGCTCAGACTAACTGCACAGAATGCAGAACAGAGAGGGCTGGCAAGGCGTCGTGAGGAACACCCCCTTTAACCAGGCCCGACGACCACCTACTGAGCCGAAAGCAACTGGACACAGAGAGAAGAGTACCTCAGACTCATGACTCAAGCGAGAGTTATGGCTACAAAAAGCTCACCAAGGTCATCATCTTCCTGGCCCACAACCTAATGGGATTGAAACAGGAGGAAATTGATAGACTTCAAGAGACTCTGATCCAGCAGCTGAACAACACTCAAGACAAGCTTGACATGTTCCGAAAAGAACTCGGTGACTCCTACAGGCTGCGAAAGGAGACGCAGTGGGAGAAACACCCTACTCCCGCATCCTCACTCAGCAGTGCAAAACTACCTCAGGTGCACGAAGCTACGAAAGGAGGAGCCAGCACTTTCTGCTTAACAACTCAGCAGACAGAACTGCAATACCTCCAGCAACCACATAAAGGAGGGGGGGGTCCCTTCCAAGCATCCCTGCAGCAGTGCATAATGTGACCACCAGAGACCTTGACAAGCTAGACAGAAAAATCCCAGCTTTCACATGGCCAGGAAAATAATAGTTTCTTACTTTATGCAGTACGAGCAGTAATTTTGAACGGTGGAGTCGTTTTAAACATTGGTTGCAAGCAGACCCAATAATCAATCTTATTTGTCTGTCTCATAAGTTTTAGTAACTTCTTCTCCATGCGCATACCAGTTCCTGATCAAAACCAGATAAAATTATAGTTTGAATGCGCCTTCCTACAAGCAGTAAGAAGTTTTCAGTGCTATAATGTGTTAAATCGTACGATAAGAAACTAACCAGACTTTAGCGAAGAAATCCTAATTTCAGTGTTAGTGGAGCATAGGTCTTTTTCATGACAACGAAATCTCAGGATTAGCAGCTCATAAAAATGGTACCAGAATAAATCGGTCTGAACTTGGGCGAAGAAATCCCCTTTTTCAACACTGTGTAGGTGATCTGAGCGATACACCTCATTTCATTAATTTAAGGCCTTATTATGTGTTACGTATCATTGTATTCATATTGACCCGCTCATGTGAAACATTTACGTAACTCTTATACATGCGCGCACCAGTTTCTGATCAAAATCAGATAAAACTATAGCTTGACTGTGCCTTCCTAAAAGCAGTAGAAAGTTTTCAGTGCTATTATGTTTTTAAATCGTACGATAAGAAATTAACCTGATTTTAGCGAAGAAATCCTGATTTCTGTGTTAGTAGAGCACAATTCTATTTTCTGACGACGAAATCTCGGGTTTAGCAGCTCATATAAATGGTACCAGAGTGAATCGGTCTGATCTTGGGCGAAGAAATCCCCTTTTTCAGCACTGTGTAGGTGATCTGAGCGATACTCCTCATTTCATTAATTTAAGGCCTTATTATGTGTTACGTATCATTGTATTTCATTTTGACTCGCTCATGTGAAACATTTACGTAAAATTAATGGTGTTATTCTAGCGTAGCTAACTACGAATCCACCATTGCCTGTGAAGTGAATGTGCTGTTTTGATTAATGAATGAATTTGTATGGGACATGCATGAGTTTCCCATGCATGCTCACAGCAGTGCAAGTCTGCTCCACGTGCACCTGTTGTGAGCTTGCATTGGTCTCCTAGCAACACGTGACCCCGGAAGTGTGAGCAGACTCTTCCGCGTTATATGACAAACAGCACCCATTCACAGAAACCCTGTGTGGTTAAACACAAAGAATTGGTGGAACTACGCTAAACTCGTAAGCTAAGCCCTTTTACCTCAACTGCTAGCTGTTAGCATCTGACTAACACTTAAATAGGCATGTAAAGTGTAACTTTCTAACCACACCTCTCTCTCTCTCTCTCTCTCTCTCTCTATCCCCGTCACCCCTGGTGTCACTTCCAGCTGATGCCATCACAGGTCCCTGTGGTCCCTACCCACATACTGTAGTTTTACTTGTGTTATTGTTTATTTTTTTTGTTTTGACTTTATTCTACCTTTTTTTTTTATTTTTATTGCATTTATTTACATTTGTTTAGCAAACATGTACCAATTCAGCTATAAATTGATATGTATTAAAATTGAGATTAATTAAATAAAAAAAAAAAAAAAATAGGGAAAAAAAAAAAAAAAAAAAAAAAAAAAAATCCAAGAAACAATTTATTTTTTATTTTTTTCCCTTTTAATTTCCTACAGCTCTTAGGACCCCTTTTTTATTTTACTTTTGTTTGTTGTGTTTTACTTTTACCTTATTTTAGTTATTTCACCATCAAAATCTTCGCTTTTTGTATAGGATTACAGTAGTTCTAGCAACTGTTGTGTCCTTAACGAGTTATACAGGTTATAAGTAGCATAATCCCTGTTTCCTCTCTAATTCTCCTCACGCCTCAGTGCCAGGCCAAATACGTTGAAGGGCAGCTACCATTGAAACACAATGTAGGCTAACATAAAACTAGAAACAATTCCCAATGTTTCTTTTTCTTTTGACGAGGTATTTGGTAGGTTTTTAGGTCCAATTGCTAGTTGTTCGTTTAGATACAGCCTGAACATGGGTATGACAAAGTCTATTGCAGCATCACATCACCAAGTAGTGGACCACTCTGCTTAGCCATATTCTTAGGAAAAGGAAGAAAAAAAAAAAAAAAACTAAAATAGGTAAAATCTTCCTTTTTTTTTTGAGTTCATCTTATTTTATTTCAGTTTCGTCATACTGACCAAACACGTGAACCATCAGTGTTTTAAGTAATAATTTGACTACATGTATAGCCCGGTCATAAGCTGACCCCTGCTTACGGCCCCTCAACAAAGGTACTCAAACTCTCCCTTTGTGTCACGAACACAAAAAATAGCCCCTACCCTCACTTAGCTGCCTCCCACCAGCCTGATACCTTACACGGCTCTACACAAGCCGTTCCCTTAGAGAGATAGCTTAACAGTCGTACGTTACCTGCATTGCCTTGTTGCCTCTCTCTCTCTGGGTTCCCACAAGGTGCCGGATTGCGCAGACATTACACAGACATCCAGCCCTGCCAGCTCACCGGGACCACCTGGACACTCAGTAGAGCACAGTAATGGACATCATTCAGCTCAAAGCAGCCAACGACCTGCAATGGCAAAGTAAGGAACAGCGAGACTGCGACACAAGTAAACAACCCGACACCCTGCCTGACACACCAGGACATGAACAGCATCATCCTCTCCTCGGCCCACAACCTCAAGGGCCTCAGACAGGAGGTAAATGAACTGAAACTGCAAGTCACAGAGGTC
>JADLZN010001357.1:0-271790 GCA_018155175.1 Sinocyclocheilus anophthalmus | reverse complement strand
GGCAAATCCCCCATGGAGGGACACTTTGCGCCCGATTAATGAAGCAAAGCCTGTGAAGGCATCTGCTGCCACACTAACCCACTGCAGCCATGCCCCCCGGGGGCAGGTTGGCCTCTTTAATACAGCGTCCTCTCCAGTAAGCAGCCAGAATGGCCTCGCTGTGGCTCAGAGAGCCATCGCCGTAACCACACGCTAGCTCTCCTACAGAGTGGCCCACGATCCCATCAGGCTGAAGACCCATCTTCTGCAACATGTCAATCTGGGCGACCTGGAAATTTGACAGGAATGCATTCAGGTAGGTGAAAGATAGTCAGGCATGAAAATTGTGAGACTACAACTAGCAAGTCTACTAGGTTTGATATGAACGATATCATAAAATGATCAATTCTTTTGTCTCATAACTGATTGTGACGTGACAAGTTTGAATATGCAAGAGTGCCAGTTCCACAGGAAAGAGCTGTTTGTTTGAGCAGAAAGAAAGCCATACAGGTTTGAAAATGCGGGTTGAGTAAATAATGACGGAATTGTCATTTTTGGATCTCTTTATGAGACAGTCTTGCAGACGGAGCGACTGTTGAAATCATGACTGATTGTGCCACTGTATTGCAACATTTGGCAGGCCTATATCAGTTCCAAAGTTGTCAGGGGTCATTTTTTCGTTGAGAAATACTGCTGATGTCAATCCTGTTCCAGTCACACTGGCACTGTACTTGGTATCTCTAGAGCTGGGGGAGACTGACCTGGATGGCTGCAAGACCAACAAATGCGTGGACAGTGTCTTCAAAAGTGCTCTCATCAGCATCCATGAGCAAGCGAGACACACACAACCCAGTGTCCTTCAGAGCCACGTCCGAACGCTGGATCGACTCCCGGAACTCAGGCAGCTGCATCAGGCTACGGCCCATTCCAGCCCACTGTGTGCCCATACCTGTCAAGAGACAGAAATACAAATCCAGCCAATGTGATCATGTGTAGAGAGACTTTCCATTATGGTGACTGACTCGCTTTGAATCACAACCTTAAAAGGGTTATATAAATCGCACATTTTACTGTATTATTTATTTCAACAAAAATATTTAAAAACAAACATTAAGTATCAACACTGTTAATAATAAGTATTTTAGAATGATTTCTGAAGGAACATGTAACACTGAAGATACTAAAATTCTCAGTTAAAATATATTAAAATAGAAAATGTTTTATTTTAAATTGTAATAATATTTAAGTATTTTGATCAAATAAATGCAGCCGTGATCATGATTATATAGTATGTAACACTAGATAATTTTTCTCAATAAATGACAAATAAAACAGTCTTGTCTCATTTGTTAGATTGGGTTCTCCGTTTACTTTTAGGACTTGTGCGAAAATCTTCATATTTATGCAGAAATATAGAAAATTCTAAAGGTTCACAAACTTTCAAGCAACACTGTATACATACACTATTTAAAAAAAAAATATTATTATAAAAATTTAATTAGTTGAGATTTAGTTTATTTATTACAATTGCCCATTACCTTAAACTGTTTATTTTTGGCTCCTGAAATGTCCTTTCTGCATGTAAAATACGCAAAATTGTACTTTTATTGTTAGTTCTTTTTATGTTTAGGATTAATGGTATCTAATTGTACCAGCTTTCTTGTTTTTATCTGGCTTATAGAGACGTCACTCACTGTAGTTGCTTTGTTCTCCAGATCAATACCGCCAGCGATGCTGAAACCCAAGCCAGCTCCTTCTTCTTTATGTAGAATCACAACATGGATGTCTTCCAGTTGCTAATGGACATTAAGAAATCCAAATCAGACTTGTTTATAGAATATTTCGTGATTCAAAACACCTTTGTATCTGTGGCTGTACTGTAAGCAGAACTGCATTTAGCAAAGCTGTTATTCTAGAACATGCTGAAGGACAATCTGCATTTGTGAACACGGCTTTATCGCTTTGTAAAGAACAGCTGCCACATTGATGATTTCCAGGCGGGCTGGATCCTGTTCCCACTCCATTACATCATGCAGTTTTGAAAGAAATATAGAGATATTGCCTCCCCTAGTGTTAAATAGCACTTAAGAATCTTGTTAATAACTATTTCGTCAAAATCACATAAGCATCTGGCACGGTCTTAAAAGATGACGCTTGTCTAATTATGATTTATAGATTATTTGGTTGTAAATATAAATAAAAAAATTTTAACAGAAGTGTCCTCAAGTACAAATCCTGATTTTAAGGCACACCTACTGAATTTGTCTTGGGACCAAAATTGTGTATTTTATGAAGAAATTGCTTCATTGAGTATGATTTACATGTATGCATGCTTGTCATAAGAATCAGAAATGTTGGAAATTGTCATCTAACCTATGATGTCAGCCTCTACGCTTCAGACATGGCCTCATGGGATAGTAAAGTGTCCATCAAATGCACACTTCATAATCCCAGCAGAAAATAGCAGGTAATCAGGTATTTATATTCACCAACTGTTTTATAATACTGCATATTCAAACATACTTTTTTTTTGTTATTTGTAAGTACTACCAAAGTAATTTGATCATTAAACAAATCATAATTTCATTTGGTTCTAACATTTCTTTCCATTAACGTTTTGAATTTATTTATAAATACAAATTATATTGAGGGACTTGAAGGCCTTATGCTAAATGTTAGATTTAAAGCTATAAAATGGCTCGATTTAAATTATACTCTGGCATGACATGCTAAACTCCCTCTAAAATGACAAAGACTGCATAGAAGATGTTACTTTTTTTTTAAATCACTTGTCACACAAAAGGACCATTTAAAATGAACTATAGAACATTCAAAAAAGCTTATTTGATTCATTGTGCTCATCACTTCATTAACCTGAAGGAATATAGACAGCTTTGTTTAACTGCAGACAGAAAATGTGGCAAAGGGAACAGTCATAAATGCAATACTGCCATGGTCAGGAAGTCGCACTCTTGACCAAGAGAAGCATGTCTTTTTATATATTTTTTTCAACTCTGCTAGCAAGTGAGCTTCAGAATGTAGCAGCACATAAAAGAAAGCTCACTGACCTTTAAGAGCACTTAAAATATGCTGTTTCGTTATAGAGAACCGATTGTTCCTCTGTCACACCTCTCATACATATTCAGGTTTGCGGAGCAGGATGTGGAAGTAATCAACGCCAGACAACATCCAACAGCGTGTACTTTGTTGTATCGGCTCTATGATTACCAAGCCAGAGCTAAACCCACCCTTAGCGTGTCTTCATCCAGATCCTTGACTTCCTGGATCATCTGCTGAATCTCCTGTGGCGGAAGGGCTGAGAGCATGGATTGGGCACAGACATCTGTGGCTGAAGTGAGCGGTCGTTCAGGTTTCCATTCTTCCTTCTCGCACTCCTCCCCTCTCTCGATGGTACGCTCCCTCAGTTTAGCCAAGCTGTAGACCAGATATAAGTTAGCTTGATTGAAAGTGCCTTTGACCAGAGATGGCCAACACTGTTCCTGAAAGACTACCATATCCTGCAGATGGCTCCAACCCTATCGGGGGTGGGGGGGGGGGAAACCTGCAACCCTGCAACCCTGCAACCCGGCAACCTGCAAACCTGCAACCCTTCAACCTCCATTTGGGACACTGCCAAGACAACATTGGTTCTAGAGCAGAGGTATCTAATCCTGCTCCTGGATGGCCAACCTCCTGCAGAGTATAACTCCAACCTGTTTGCAACACACCTGAATGAAAGTTTCTAGTAAAATATCAAAATACCTTGATTAGCTCTGTCAGGTGGGTTTAATTATGGTTGAAGTTAAACTCAACAGGACAGTGGCCATCCAGGAGCAGGATTGGACAACTTAGGCGGGGACACATTAGGCCGATTTTAAAAGGGTGGAGACTTAAGTTTGTTTTCTTTGCGCACAAAAAAGTATTCATATTGTAGCTTCATAACATTATGGTTGAACCACTAATGTCACACAGACTTTTTAAATGATGTCATTACTACCTTTCTGGGCCTAGAATATTTCAGTTGTGTTGCTGTCTATGGAGGGCCAGAAAGCTCTCGGATTTCATAAAAATATCTTAATTTGTTTTCTGAAGATGAATGAAGGTCTTACAGGTTTGGAACGACATGAGGGTGAGTAATGAATGACAGAATTTTCATTTTTGAGTGAACTAACCCTTTAAGGACAGTTCCAACTGATGTTTAACATTATAATCTTCCAAACACACACACTACACAATTAGACCAGACCGCGAGACTACATGCATGCAGGTTGTAGTATCATTTTCACAGTGAGATGAGATCTAACAGAGACTTGCGAAATCAAACATGACTTGGGAAGAAAAACAAATGGAGGACGATCGGCATCATCAGCTGGTTCTTCTTGCATGAGTTGTGTTTCATGGGAAGAAAATCAAAGGAGAATAAAAGAATATGGGTGATCTTCTTTCTCAATACTTCACGTTTGTGGCTGTCAAGTTTCAGCTATAGAAGCATGCAACATCCGGTTGGTGAAGCTTGCTTGCTCTCACTGGAAGGTGTCACGTCAGAGGCAACCCTGATCAAGATTTGTAAATTTATCAAACATGTTTGATATTTGCGATCTGGGATCGTACGGGTTTTGACATGATTGGGAGCAGTAAAATAATCATAATTACACCACACAATTAAAGTTTTTTTGGACAAAAAAATCTCACAATCACTATGGGGGATGGGATCACATCTCATCACATCTATCTGTAGACTACTTTAGCTCAAACATGCATGACAGGAAAGTGTTTTTTTTCTAACAGCGATAAGGACTAGTTTGAGAGCTTGCAAGACGTTAGCATGAAATGGCCTGTTGTTTGTGACTAACTCAAAAGATCTGCATTTCCGCTTCTTGTTTAATTTAAAGCAGATTCCCGAATGATTCAAACCTCTGCAATGCCTTTATCGTGCAGCCAGTTCTCAACATAAAATAAGCTGACATTGTTGGCTCTAGTCCCTGCAAGTGATCTTATCCCATCAGCCAACACAACACTGTACACAGTGTAATTATACCCCAAACACTTTCATTTTCCAAGCACATTAGTCCTGCGTCGTTTTCAGAGATAATATGCTTGGATAAGTTGCGTACCTTACAGAGAAACCCTTTTCGTTGTTTTCTAGTGCTGTTGAAGATGGGAGCTTTTCACCAGGAGAGTCTTCCTCTATTGGGTTATGAAGAGGGGATCCTGGTGGGGCGCTCCAGGGGTTCCCAAACCGAATGCAAGGGGACTGCGGCAGGGATTGCATTGATCGCATCAAAGCATTGGACACTTGGTTGCTGAAGGACAAGATGATCCCCAGGCTCTCCCCGTCCAAGCCGCTTGAGTTGGGGGCATCTGAAGAGGGACTGAGGGGTAGACTCCGGGTCCTCAAGCTCACCGCATGAGTTCCTGCACCTTCAGTTTTTTCTATAGGACCCTCCTTTGAGCTGCTCGATCTCCTCGGTACGTGGCTTGAAGGGGGCAAATCCTCTTCAGAAGGATCTTGCTCAGTCTCAGTAGCAGGTGAAAGCTCTTTTGTGGAGTCAAGAGCAGGTTCCTCAACAGGGATCGGCTTACAGGGCTCTGAATCATGAGAAGTTGATTGATTTTCTTCCTCTGCCGGGGAATGATGGGTCTCTGAAATGATATCTGAACCGAGGGAAGCTGGTTCTTGCTTTTCTTCTTCTGGAGGCTGGGTGGTGGCTGAAATTGTTGGTGTAGACTGGCAGTCATCATTATTGTGCAAGTTGCTTGTGGTAACTTTAGTTCTCCCTGCATTGCTGTAGTCTGCAGATGAGGTTTTAGTCGTCTTCTCCACTGGAGGAAGAGATGCATTTGGGACCAGTCGCCTGCTTGGCCTTTCGGCTCCATCAGGACTTGAGAAAGTCTCAAATGAGCTGATCTTCTGCCTGATTGACAAATTGGCTCCTGTTGAAGCGGACCTCAGACTAATCCCAAAGGTCCTGCCAGTATCGTGGCTCCTGTTATGCTTCGGTTCCGGATGCTTCAAAGCTTCTGTTATCGATTTCCCAGACTTAATGCTCTTAATGCTCTGACGTGCCCATGCAGGCTTTGGAGCCACCGGGGGGGCTTTTTTGCCATTGGGAGATTGCTCAGATTTGGAGTCTGAGGTGGTGTTTGTGGTTTCAGAGGCCGTGCCATTAACCTCACTATCTCCATTTTGGTCACTCATGGTTTTGTAGCAGTAGGACTGGTTCTCCGGGCTTTCGGTCAGCTTTACCCAGCGGTCAAGTGGTTGATCTGTACTGACCTCCAAACGAGCCTGACGTCTCAGGCCAACCCGCTTACTCGGACTACACACGTTAGATGGGGAGTCTGGACCTGTAACATAATAGTGTCCTGTTAATTTACTTTTAATAAGCAGTCGGACAGAGAAGTGCAAAGTGAGAACTAACTCACATGCTGCCTCACATCCAATATTTGTCACAATTGTTTTATTTTCATTCAAAAATAGAATGTGATATGAATATATCATACAATACGAAAATATTATAATATAATAATATTACTATACTATGAATGTTACAAAGAAAAAAAAAATATTGCTTTTCTTTTATAAAAATCTTGCTATACAGGAACTTACTGTTACCAGCTGAATCAGGAAATGAAAAGTCTCAGCATACATGTTTTGATCTTGCTCAGAATAGTATCAAAGTCAATCAAAGTTATGCAACCTACATGACATACGTTTCTATTTTTGATCTCGTCATGTAGTAATATTAACCAGTAGTAGGTGTATTTCAGGTTAACGTACCTCTGTGCTGTCTGTCCCCTCTGTGTGTTGAGTCACTTTTAGGCTCCGAGATACAGGCAAATGCTTTAGTTCCGACTTCTGTGCCTTCAACCACTTCCTGTCACAAAAACAGGAAATGGTTGGCTGAGTTTGAGTCTTACAAAAAAATCGAAAAGGTGTAGAAATGCATTCGGCATCATTTCGTCATGCATCACTGTTGCACACAGAAACACACACTAGAGCCATGCCTCATGCCAAACACTCAAGCATTTAAATACCTGAATCACACATATGACAAAAAGATGCACTATTGTGCAAATAAATGTTTGTATAAAGTGCACACAGATTAAAAATTTTCATCAAACACTGACATGAACACGTCCAGAAAGAAGTAGCATAAATTTCTACGTACATTCTTAAACAGAAGCCTTGAGATCTTTCTCAAAGCCCTGTATAGACTGCAGAAAAACTAGATGCATGTGGAGAGACAATAAAAGATTGTGTAAGGCAATAAAAGTTTTTAAATAATTATAGTCACTGTAAAATCAATGCCTATTTAGGTAAAAAATGTATTTATTTGTAAAGGAAATAGAAATTAGCATAAAGGAAATGCATTTGTAAAATGTATAAAAGTGAATGTTTTAGATTTGTCCCCATTTTTCAAGTTTTTATCACCGGTTTAATAAACTTACTGAAAGATGGTGTGCATATATTCACTGTAGTCTGACCAACTGAATACTGCTTAGTTTTATTTGGTTGACACCTGTTATGATGCACTTTTAAATTAAATTAAACTAAATTAATCAAATAATGCATTGTGCAAGACTGATGACTGAGTGCACCTTTAAAAAACGTAAAAATGTCTCATTCACTTCCTGCTGGGGTCCTGATTAGCCAATCAATAAAGCAAGAGATGGCCAGATTAGAAATACTGTGTGTGAGTCACTCCATCTAATCACAATAATTGACAAAATATTAAAGTAATGCAGTTACTTAAATTATTTTGTTTTATATTTCTAGATTTGCAAATAGATAATGGCAATATGTTTAGTTTTCACATTGTTCAATTTGACACATTTCAGTTTTTCACAGATCATGATGAGGACAGTCATCCTGTTGAACAATTTCCTAATTTTATCGGAAATTGCATAAAATAAAAAAACTATTTGCACACACTGTGTTATGTTTATATATACTTTTATATTTGCTGTCCAGTCAGATGCATTCAAAAATCCATTCAGAAAATCTAAGGGAAAAAAATGAATGCCCCTTTTCTCATTGATGGTGCAAGATTTTAGGCAAGGGTTGTAGTTAAGCCAATCATGTCTTGACATACTCAACTACCATTTATGGGCAATGCATCAGTCTTACAGTGAAAACCACCTACTTGTAAACAGTCTCTTTGACAGAGAGCAAAAAAAAAGCAGTAGTTTAAAGTAGATTTAAACCTGTATATAATTAATTTATTGTGCATAACCTCACTGACATATGTATTGCTGGGCAAACCTACACAAGGAAAAGAAAACAAAGAACAAATCATTTTAATTGAGTCAAAACAACCCCTGAATATTCTTTCTTTAATAAAAATAGTGCATTTCACAAATGTGACTAGCCCTACCTGGCAGTTGCTTTGAGAAGGCAGCAGATCTTCCTCTTTCACTGGTGAACCTTGACTAGAGCCGCCCGAATCAGTGAGCGCTTCCTGACTGCTGACATCCTGTCGTCTGCAGTACCTCCGTGCCTGGTTTGTTGCTCCTTGCATTGAACTCCTCACCACACCTGCATGCACATCTAATGTTTGCTGTCCAGTGAAATTCATTGGACATTTATAGGGAATGTTATAGTCGTCGTCTGCGAACGAGGCTGGAGACAGTGTGTTATTAAGTGAAGTTTCACTGTTGGTTGTTAAAGAGACGTCCATGCTCTGTACTCTGGTGACATGCTGGGGTTCGAGGAAGGATTGAGTGGTGGTGCTGGCCGGTATACAGCGCTGGCTGTAGGCTCCCTCACTGCATGATCGCATCATGGGTTTCTGTGCTCGTCTACAGGTCAGCTGACTCGTGCTCCGGTCCAGACAGCGGATACACTTCGGTCTGCTGTGAGAACAGGCATCGGATCTCCTCAGACCTGAGATGAGATACAGACATGTCTAAACCAACTACTGATCTTCTTCACAGGAGAAATAATCATGGACAAGTTCATTTTGTACAAACAGGAAACAAGACTCTAAGCAGACATGGCTCATCTGAGCCTTTGATGCAAGTCCAGGGTTCCCACTCTTCTGACCTATGAATTTCCATGACATCTACATGAGTTCATGATTAATAAATTAATTGAAATAAAAATCATTTTAATTTATTCAGGTTTCCATTTGATACCAATCTTTTAAAATAATGAATTTAAATTATTATGATACAAACAAATTGATATTTTTCTCTGGTTTGAACAATTGTTTGTACTCTATACAGTACAAAATACAATATCTAACATAATAGTACAATATTTTATTATTACTCCAAAATATTAAATTATAAATATTATTATTTAAATATTAATAGAAGATTCAAAGAATTTATTTATACCATTTATATAGTTATGCTAATTTGAATCATATTAAATGATTATTTGTTTTGATTATGATATATATGTATGTATCATATATATATATATATATCTATATATATATATATATATAATTATATATATATATATAAAATATGTAATATTTTGATTATATAATCACCAATGTATATTATTCATTATTAAAAAAAACATTTTAGGTCTGGAAATCTGAAAATTAAAAACAATCCATCCATTTCCAAGTTTTCCATGCCTGTAGGAACACTGTAAATCATGTTGGACATGATTTGAACAATGTCTCAGGTGGGCATAATATTTTTTCCTTTTTAAGATCCTTGCACACTTATTCCAAAATGTTTGTATGCATTTTTCGTATTCGTCATCCCTCACTATCAAAATGATTCCTAAGATACAAAAATGCAGAAAATTGAACTGGTTGAATTTTTTTTTTTTTTTTTTTTTTATACAGGACGAAAGTTTCGGAGGAGGCAGTGTGTAAATGTGATTGACACAATGTGAGCTCGTATTTATTTTTTAACGTGCAAAAATTTCAGATGAGAATTTCGGACTCAGTGTGCAACGAGTCAGGGCCTCGGGTACGTTTGTAGTAAGAAGCAACTTATAAACTAAACAAGTGTTAAAATTGGCCTGTTTCCACATGTACATACACCGAACAACAAACAGAATTTTGTCAACAGTAATCTGCCTGAATCCAAACACCACCACCTATATGTTGCATTACCAATTTGGAATGCAATTGTGGCCTCATAATATAAAGGGATAGTTTACCCAAAACTGAAAATTTGATGTTTATCTGCTTACCCCAGGGCATCCAAGATGTAGTTGACTTTGTTTCTTCAGCAGAACACAAACAAAGATTTTTAACTCAAACCGTTGCAGTCTGTCAGTCTTATAATGTAAGTGGATAGGTATCACGGCTTTGGGAGTCAAAAAAACATACACAAACAAAACCAAATTAAACCCTGCGGCGTGTGACTATACATTGATGTGTAAAGACAAGAAACGATCGGTCTGTGCAAGAAACTGAACAGTATTATATAGTTTTTCACCTCTGATTTCACCGCAAATTTCCAAAATGTCCGAACTGTCCTGCGCGTGTCCTGAGCACGTTCTCAAGAGCCGGCGCCTGATTTTTTCTTCTTCTTGCTTTACGGTGGATTGCAGTTCAGTTCGGACAGTTTGGACATTGCAGTGAAAATCAGAGGTAAAAAACGATATAAATACTGTTCAGTTCCTTGCACAGAATGGGCAAGGTCCATTGAGGAGATAGGGGGCTGGGGGGTTGTTAATGCACTTATAAGTCTGCGATCCGCCATAAAGCAAGAAGAAGAAGACGTGTCACGTGCCGGCTGTTGAGAACGCGCTCAGGACGTGCGCAGGACAGTTCAGACAGTTTGGACATTGCGGTGAAAATCAGAGGTTTTAAAAAAACAATATAAATATGTTCAGTTTCTTGCACAGACAGACGATTTTTGTGTCTTTTACACAGCAATGTATTCGTCACACGACAGGGTTTAATTTGGATGTGTTTGTGTGTTGTTTTTTTGACTGCAAAGCCGTGATTCCAATTCAAGTCCTTTATTAGACTGCACAGACTCACAGTTTGTGTTTGAAAAATCTTTGTTTGTGTTCTACGGAGAAGCAAAGTCATCTACTATTGGATATGCCTGGGGTAAGCAGATAAACATACATTTCATTTTGGGGTGAACTATCCGTTTATTCAGATTTCGTGATCATGCTGATCCACTTCCTGTTGCAATTTTAAGGCCATTAATAAAAGAAATATGCAGTGTGGCAACCTCGAAATCACTTTACTTGCTCTATAGAGCTGCAGTTACAGTTGCAATTACTTATCATTACTTAAAAACTGCAGATGCAGGATGCGTGAAAAAGGCCTTGGAAATGACTGTCACAAGTTGATTTTGGAGCAAACAAAAGATCAATAACTCACTGCTGTTACATCCGTCCATACTCCACTGACTCCTGTCTCTCCTCAGTCTGCTGTGCTCCACCGCCTGAGCGATGGCCTCGTTCAGCTGCTGCTCAGAAACCTTCAAACACATGCAAGTTTAGATTTTAGCACTCTCTGACAACTTAGATCTAGCTATGAAGACAAAAGTGTAGGTTTGACTGATCACAGCCATAATGAAGTGTAAATTGTTTTAGCACAGTTTTTGTTAATGTGTGGCTTCGTAAATCTGGCCCTTGATGCTCTCTTGTACGTCTGAAAGGAAAGCAGACCTACTTTTGGGTCGGGGTGTCGACTGATGATGATCTGAACCGGTCCCGGGCTGCACTGACTCAGAACCGTGTACACATCGTTCAGCGTCATGTTGCAAACCACCGTGTCATTGATCTCCATGATCTCATCGCCACATCTGACAAACATTCACATACGACTTACTAACATCCCAGCAACCACACACATTATTATTATTATTTCACAGCGCTGCAGTTTGGTTAGTTGTAAAAACCTTCTAGAAACCACACTTAGGAACATAAAAGAATGTTGCCATTTATAACATGATGTGCAGTTTATATATTATGGTTACCAAAAATGAACAGTACCCAACTTCAACTTTGGAAAAAGCTACATTTTCAGCTTAATACGTCTACCTTGAAGTAGCATCAAAACATCAATTTAAATTGTTTTTGCTTTAATAAAACCAGACCACATTACTTAGTTAAAATGAGCTAATAACATATTTCTTGAACAAGTTGCCACAACTTAACATCCAATCCATTTATATTGTAAAATTTAAGTTAACAATCATTTTGCGTTGAGTCTACATTAATCGTTTTTGTTGTGGGCAGTGGATCTGTAGTTCCCAGCAAGCTTTGCATTGGCATAATTGTTGTAGGCATGCTCACATGCTTATCTAACAGGAACTTAAATCTATTAAATTGGTTCAAGAAAACATTTTTATCTTGTTTTACGGGTATAAATGAAATGCATGGATTTTCCTTAATTTAGCAGTATACTGAAAAAAAATGGTGCAGAAACTGCAAGTAACACAGATTAAACGGTAGAAAAATGAAATAGTATTTTCTTGTAAAACAAACTCCAATAATCTTGTTTTTATTATAAAATTTGCTTATTTATTTATAATGTAAATGAGATTGTTAAAATTATACAAACTTTATGGCGAAGTTTGTTTGAAGGGGTGCATGTGTAAATTACATACGAGACCCTTAATAATATTTAAGTATAGGCCTAATATTTTTGTTAACTACAGGTAGGTGGTTTTTATTATTATATTATATTATATTATATTTCCACGAATCATATACTGACTATGACCATTTAAATTTAGACTGGCTAACTAATTATGAAAAAATTTAAAAAAGCCAACACTTTGTACTCATATCTATGTCTCTTATTGGCAACACTTTTAAAGATGTGTCAGACCTTAATCGTCCATCCATGTGGGCCACTGATCCTGGTGACAGCGTGTGAATGTAGATTCCTGGACAGCCGCCAGCAGAAGGTACACAGCACAGGCATACCTAAAATACACAAAATCTGAGCCAATGCAGAGAAAGCACACATTTAGAATCAGATCCCCCCCCCCCGAAAGATGATCAGAATCAAGAAAGAGTTTATTGCCAAAGTATGTTTGCACATACAAGCAATTTGGTTTAGTGTCACAAGCTTCCAGTACACGGAGACAATAACAACACACAGATAATAAAAATAAGGTGTGAATAAAATACACATGCATAAATATAAAAAGAATAATTTGCTTGTACAGGTGTGGTATAGATGGAATAGGAATATAATAAAATAAGCTGTAGGGATGTACTAGGGTTTAGGGTGATAAATAATTATAAGGTTATTGCACATTCTGTACTTTAATTGCACAATGGGAGATCATTAACTGTTCATGAGGTAGATTGCATGGGGAAAGAAACTGTTCTGGTGCCTGGCTGTCCTGGTATTCGGGGCTCGTAACGCCAACCAGTGGCAAAAAAGTGCAAAAGGAGATGGCTTGGATGTGATGGTTCCAGAGTGATTTTCTGAGCCCTTTTCCTCACTTTGGATGTATACAGTTCTTGAAGGGTGGGCAGGGGTGCACCAATAATCCTTTCAGCAGTCTGAACCATTCTCTGTAGTCTTCTGATGTATGATTTTGTAGCTGAACCAAACCAGACAGTTATCGATGAGCACAGGACAGACTCAATGATAGCAGAATAGAACTGTTTCAGCAGCTCCTGTGGCAGGTTGAATTCCCTCAGCTGGCGAAGGAAGTACAACCACTGATGGGCCTTTTTATCAATGGACTCAATGTGAGTGTCCCACTTCAGGTCCTGAGAGCTGGTGGTGCCCAGGAACCTGAATGACACCACTGCAGTCACAGTGCTATCCATGATGGTGAGTGGGAGGAGTGCAGGGGAGTTCCTCCTGAAGTCCACGATCATCTCCACAGTTTTGTGCGTGTTAAGCTCCAGGTTGTTAAGACTGCACCAGACAGCCAGCTCTTTAAACCTCCTGTCTGTAAGCAGACTCGTCACCATCCTTGATGAGACCGATGACTGTCGTGTCATCTGCAAACTTCAGGAGCTTGACAGAGGGGTATTTAGAGGTGCAGTCGTTGGTGTAGAGGGAGAAGAGCAGTGGGGAGAGGACGCAACCTGAGGGGGTGCAGTGCTGGTGGGGGTGCCGGGGGGGTTGTTGGATGTGAATTTACAGTTCTCATAGTGTTGCATCTGCTCAGAAAGCGGTGATCCACTTGGACAGATAGAGCTAGGACAGAGAGCTGGGTTAGTTTGTCGGGAGGAAGTGTTGGATGATGGTGGTGAAAGCGGAGCTGAAGTCCACAAACAGGATCCTTGCGTAATTCCCAGGTCTGTCGAGGTGTTGCTGGATGTATTGCAGTCCCATGTTGACTGCATCATCCACGGACCTGTTTGCTCGGTAAGCAAACTGCAGGGGGTCTAGTAAGGGTCCAGTAATGTCCTTCAGATAAGCCAACACCAACCTCTCAAATGTCTTCATGACCACAGACGTTAGGGCCACAGGTCTGTAGGTATTAAGTCCTGTTATCTTGGGTTTCTTTGGGACGGGGATGATGGTGGAGCGTTTAAAGCATGAAGGGACTTTGCACAGCTCCAGTGATCTGTTGAAGGTCTGTGAGAAGATGGGGGCCAGTTGGTCAGAGCAGGTTTTCAGACAGGCTGGTGTCACACCGTCTGGGCCTGGTTGCTTTTCTTCTCGTGTTCTTTCTGAAGACCTGGCGCACATCATCCTCACTAATCTGAAACGTAGGAGTGGGGGAGAGGGGGGTTGCAGGAAGTGTTGATGGTTGTGTGGAGAGATGTTCAGAGCGGGTGTGGGGTGTTAGACTGGGAGTTTCAAATCTACAGTAAAACTCATTCAGGTCTTCAGCAAGTTGCCTCAGTGCTGGGGGATGGTGTCTTGTAGTTGGTGATGTCCTTCAGGCCTTTCCACACTGATGCAGGCTCATTCGCAGAAAACTTGTGTTCTAAATTTTTAGGGTAGTTCCTCTTGGCCACTCTAATCTACTTATTCAGTGTGTTTCTGGCCTGATCGTACAAGACTCTGTCCCCCCTTTTGTAATTGTCCTCTTTGGCCTAACAAAGATGACGAAGTTTTGCTGTAAACCAAGGCTTATCATTGTTGAATGTTAAATGAGTCCTGGTAGGGATGCACATGTCTTCACAGAAACTGATATATGATGTTACAGATTCCGTGAGCTCATCCAGATCGTTGGTGGCTGCTTCAAAAACACTCCAATCAGTGCAGTCGAAACAGGCTTGCAAAGTCTGCTCTTTACAGACTTTACTACAGGTTTAGCAGATTTAAGTTTATGCCTGTAAGTCGGTATAAGATGAACCAAACAGTGAGTGGTCAGAGCGTCTACAGCTGCTGGGGATCGAGCGATAGGCTCGTATTGTGGAGGTAACAATGGTCCAGTATATTACGTCTCTGGTGGGACATGTAACATGTGTCTGTATTTTGGCAGTTCCGGAAAGATTGCTTTATTAAAGTCCCCCGAGAAGGATTAAAACAGAGGTCTGGGTGTTGTTGTGTTCGGCCTCTTTGTGGCTCGATCAGTGAGTTTCTGTCAAAGCTGAGGTAACGTGTGCTTGCGGAGGGATGGAATACTCACGAGAAGGAATGAAACAAGGTGAAAACTCCCGCGGCGATAGAACGGCTTACAGTGTTAATGAAAAGTGCTTCTAGATGGGACAGCATCTTCTTTACCGCGTGTACCATCTGGAAACCACCTTTCGTTGATATAAAAACAGGTCCCCGCCGCCTGCGTGTGCTTTCCACCGTTGATTCTGCGTCGATCTGCTCCTAAACAGTGCTGAAAGCCAGGGAGAATCACGAAGCTGTCCGGAATGGCATTTTTCAGCCAGGTTTCCGTGAAACACAGAGTAGCAGAGTGTGAAAAATCCTTATTTGTTGCGGGGGAGCAGAAGATGTTCGTCCGTTTTGTTGGGTAGAGAGCATAGGTTTGCCAGATGGATGCTCGGCAACGGTGTTTTGAATCCGCGCTTCCTGAGCTTCACGAGTGCGCCGGTTCGCTTCCCCCGTCTGCGCGTCCTGAAACATTTGATCAGCGCAGCTGCTCCGCCAACTACAACGTTCAGCAAAACGTCTGAATAAACGAAATCCGGTAGAAGATTGTGGTGTGTTCTGCCGAATGTTCAGCAGTTCATCCCTGGTAAAACTGATTGTGTTTGAGAAACAAAAAACAGGAAAAACGAACAAAAACAGTACAAACACTGGAGAGCCAAACACTGAGGCTGCCATCTGCGGCGCCATCGCATGTCCTATATCTCACATGTTCACTTTTTTTTCAGATGTTTGTAGTCGTAATCTGTTACAATAACATACGGTTTTAGTAGGGCTGTAAAGTAATTAGAAATGGCCAAACTGTCCCCTTCAATACTTAATATTTGACAAAAAATGTACAAGTCACATGTTTAGGCTCACCTGCCATTCGTCAATGTCAAAATGACTGAGATGGCCAATCAAAAATCAAAGTATGCCTATGGGTTTACTGTTCACAGAAAACCGAGCGAGTTGCGAGTGCGAGGTAGAAGCTAAACATGTAATATTGACAATATTTTATAATAAAAAATGTCAAAAGACGAACATAATCTCCAGTATGCAAACGACTGTTGTTGTTTTTTTTGTTTTGTTTTGTTGTGTTTTGTTGTGTTGTGTTGTGCTGTGCTGGGCTGTGCTGTGCTGTGCTGTGCTGTGCTGTGTTGTGTTGTGTTGTGGTGTGTTGTGTGTGTGGACGCAGGGGGAAGAAGCATTGTCTGTTTTGCTTTTTCAACATTAGGCATACAAATAAGAATGAATGGGTGAATATAGGCTAAGATAAAAAATATTAGCAAGCAGTTCAAACGGTAATAATAAGCCAAAAAAAAAATCTTATTATTGTCCTTTTAATGTTCTTCTTTCTTTTTCTTTATTCCCCTAAATCCATTTAAATCCTTGATTTATTTAATTATTGAGATAAAAATAAAGACCTTGAAATAAAGACCATTCCCCGTGGGTTCTGGTCTTTATTTATATTTTACGTCCTAAAACATTGTTCCACCCCAATGCTCTACATGTTTACAATCTTGAAGTTTAGAGATGGCATTCGAAAACTGTATATTTACTACATGTCTGTTCTTGAAATAAAGGCACAAAGCTATTGCACAGCTTCAAAATATAACACACAAGGGACTATTTTTATACTGCTTTTATTATGTTTTTTGTCCTTTTTAAGTTTGACAGTGCAGTTTACTTTTTTTTCTTTCAAAACATCCCACATATCTCCCTTTTTCCCATTGTAGGAGAGAAAATCAAAAAATATGATGACAGAACTTTCATTGGTGAACTATGGCTTTAAGACAAAATTAAAGTATAGATGAGACAACGTCCTTACTGTCAGGCGAGTATTTTTATGAATTTATGCTGTTGTGCAGCTACACAAATAAGACACAGTTTGGCTCTGAAGATGTTTATGTGCAAGGCTCAGAATGAACATGTTTGTGTGAAACTTCAGCAACAGCTGGCTGGAGCTCATCACAGTGTTTATCACACCCAAGACGGTGTTCAGTTTTGATAGGGTGTGTTGTGCGTATGTTTCTGAGCCTTCTGCATTAACACAGTTAACCAACAATTGCAATGCAGTTTTTTAAACCAGTCAGAAATGCAGGGATAATCCATCCATAAATAAAATGTCTGTTATTTACCCTCCCTCATGTCATTCAAACATGTGTGATTTTCTTTCTACTGTGAAACACAAAACAAGCAATTCTAGTCATTTTTACTGTGCAATTATAAGCTTCAAAAAGCATGATAAATCATCATTACAATATCATAAATTTAGTCCATACAACTTTTGCATTATATATACAGTATATAGCTTTGCATGAGAGAAAAAATGAAATTGCATTACATTTTAATCTTATTAATTGCCTGGTAGAACAAATCAAAATCTTTTACTGCCTTTGAAGTGTGTATGTGACGAAACTGTGATCGATGAGATTTGGATACTCACCCTTCTGCAGCGTGATCTCCATCATGACTCTGTCCTGAGCTTTTGCAGGGTTATTGAGGCAGTTATAATCTCCCAGATCAGCACTGACTCGACTGATACTGGTGCTGGAGCTCAGAGATCTGGATCGGCATAACTGAGACACCTGGCCATGACTGCCTGGCACAGCGCCCATCCGCAGACTGGTCCTCACCACCAGCGTTAACAAACCCTTCTTCACTTGCTTCAGAAAGACAATCACAGTTTATAGCTGGTAAAACCTGATAGATTAATGATAGATCGACATAATGTCTAGATGGATTAATCAGCTGATATTGGGTCATTTTTTAGACATTTTATTTTCTGTCATTTTGTTTTCTGAGTAAATATTGTATTAAAAAGTTATTTAAGAGGTATATAGAGCGAGACCGAGAGAGAGAGGAGAGAGAGAGGAGAGAGAGAGAGAGAAAGAGAGATATGATTAAAATAATTATATACATTTGAAAAATGTTGCTGGGCAAATTGTGATCAGCACAATATTCTTGAGCTTGTTTGTAACTAACTATATCTGTGATGCAATCTACATTTTAATTTCAATATTTAATTGTATAAAAATCTATAATTTGATAACAAGTTTATCCTTAAATGTAAATTATTTGAATTTTATAGGTTTACATTTATATTTACAGCAAAAATAAGTATATTGTGTGGTATATACACTACTGTGGTCAAAATTACTTAAGCCGTGATATATAATTTTGAACATACCAGTGTTGTTACTGAAAAATAATAAAATGTTTTTTTTAATTATTAATTGATATAATGTGAATAAAAAATATTACTGAAAAAAATATTACATATTGTATTTTATTTTTTTAAATAAATATAAGGTGACATATATTTTCCACTTCCAGTTAACCACATTACTGTGACGTTTTAATTTAGTTACTGTTAGCAATGACCCCTTAAACAACCCAATCAGTCTACCAATATGCATTATGTGTTTCTTCATTATGTGTGCCAGTTCATTAATTGCAGGTCAACTTTGAAACATGAAGCCATCCAGGTGAGGTTACTCACTTTAAACTTGTGTAAGGCATCTTCATGGGTCAGGCCATGCAGAGATTCACCATTCAGTTCCAGTATCTCGTCTCCTGTAAACCAGAAACACTAATATAGTTTTCTATCCATTTCTGGGTAATGCAGCTGTGAGTGTTGATGGGAAAGCTTCATTTTGAAGTAAGTGTCTGGATAGATCTGGATGCATTACCAATTACAGTGTGATATTTAACAAATGAGCCTACCTTCCTGTAGTCTTCCATCAGCGGCCGCTGCGCCTCCAGGAAAAATGGTCTTCACGTAAATCCCCATTGGGCCGTACATGCTGTCTCTTCCTCCTACTATACTGAATCCCAGGCCCTGGAATACCAGGACAGCGGTTTTATATGTTGAGAATTCAATGCGTTGTATTATTTGTTGCAGATACACATTTGGATACCTTTCCATGGCCCTTCATGAGGACAATGTTGGAGATGATGAAGGCCTGCACAGTGCTGCAGGACGGGACCAAGTGTGCTGAACTTAGAGAGCGAGACGGTCTAACCACAGCCTGCAGAGACCAAAAAGAGCACAAATAATGTGGTAAGCAGGTCAAAGGCCTACGTTCAGGGTCAGAAAGGACAATATGAGATGTTTTCATTTCATGAAATTCTGCTACCCAGAGAAGTTACATGTGCCATTCCCATGACATTCATTAAAAACAGCCACTCCGCTGATGTGGAGAGGGAAAGCACTTTGTAGAGAGCACTTCTAGAGAAGGAGAGATGCTTTGAGCACTTACTGCAACAGCCATTTATTTGATTACCAGTATAATGATGGCCTTATCAAATAAAGTGCAACAGCCAGTCACTGCCGTTCTCTCATTCAGAACTGTTCAGGCAAAACACGTTCTGAACTTAGAAACTAAACAGCTGCACCATTGATTTATTTCAGTGTAAACACCCATGACTTATTCACTAACCATCCACAAGCATAATCAGGCACTTTGATATAATAAAACTCATTGTCATTCTTTTCGCAGTAAAGTCAGATTGCATCCTCCATAACTTCACACTCACCATCGGCCTACAAGATGGGGAATTATGCAAGACAAATAGTGATATGCACATTTTTAAAGCTTGTTTGAACAATTAATTGACTTGCATTATTTGTTCTATACTGTGCAATAAAATTAGATTTTGCAACCTATGGTATATCTGTGATCTGTAAAAATTAATCATTTAATCATTTAAAATTTGAAAAACTAAATGTAATCATAAAATGCAGTTATTTCAATTTTATACTTATATACTTATATTTACAGCTATATCTATAGCTCGAACTATTATATATATATATATATTGTGTGTGTAATGTTATTATGATATAACATTACTTATGCCATGATATATCATTTTGACCATACAGGTGTTGTTAACTAAACCTAAAATTACTTTTTTAAAATTGTCAATCGATATATATATATATATATATTATAGCTGAAATAAAATAAAAGGTGACTATGTAAACAACAAAAAAAATGTAATTTCGCACATAACTTTGGAAATAAAATACATTTGTGTTGAAGTACTAAAATTACAATAACTAAAACAAAAAAAAAGGCTAATAAAAATGACAAAAACACAAAAAAATACTAAAACTTGAACTAAAATTAAAAACAGAAAATATATCGTAAAGCAATTTAGAATATTGTATAGTTAGGATATAGTAGCTATAGGCCTATTACATAATACTAATACAGTGGGCTACACGTTATAGTGATAGACCATGACAATTTCAGAATGGCCAATTTTTGCAGCTTAGTTTCAATAAATGGTGTGAGCAGACATGGAAGAGAGCTTTATATTATAAACATTAAGTATGTTTATTTGTACCAGACTTTTATTTTAAAATAACAAGGAAAATCCTAGCTAGGATACAAAACAAATTCAGTTGCGAGTCACTTATTTGTTTTTTTTTTTTTTTTTTTTTTTTGTTTGTTTTTTTTTTTTTTTTTTTTTTTTTTTTTTTTTTTTTTTTTTTTTTTTTTTTTTTTTTTTTTTTTTCAGTCAGGACACTATTTGATTTACATTTCTCTCACTAAATCTTACAAGATTCACGCAAGGCTGTTCACGCAAAATGCATTTTTCCATTCCATTGCACTACTTTTGCATTGTTTTCTATGTGAACGCACTAGACAGACGTGTTTTGCTTGCATCTTTCGCAGCGTCTTTGGCATGACAAGGCGATCTAAAAATGCAGTGCTCAAATTAAAATAAGTTCAAGTTTTAAAAAACGCATCTCGAGAACTTGAGTTTTTTCCCCATTCCACTGGCCAGTGCAGCACAAAATGTATTCTGAAAAACAGTTAACAGTAGCCATTGACTTCCATAGTATAGAAAAAATTATATGGAAGGTCAATGGCCTACCATCAACGTTAGGTAGCAATGTGTGTCTAACACACCCTAACTGTCACCGTCCCGCCACCGGGATGCCTAAGTTTACTTCAATATCTTATGATTAAATCCTAATCTAATCATGACAAACTATATATTGTTGGAAAGGTCTAAGACCCTTAAATAGATATTTTACCACTGTTTGTTTTTTAACATGATGTAGGAACAGCGCACACGCAGCATTAATTATGCACTGTTTAATAGTGCACCGTCAAAAACACGCTGACATTTATAACAGGAGTTATGCCTTTGTCACAAAATATTTTTCGTGAAAAATTTTCGTGGAATGGTACTTTAAAATTTTTAGCGGGCTCTCCCCCTTAGTGGGGGTCCTATACAAAAGGTATTACGTCTTTAGAATCAAAAATTTTTATAATATTGACAATTATTACTGTCCATACGTGGGAAAAGGTAGAGTCTCAGAATTCCATATTTGGCGGTTATTTTGTGCTAGAAAAAATTGGCAGAGAAATGTATACATTTGTGACAGAAAAATGCATTAAAAAAAAATTTAATTAGAGTTTATGGCACCCGGTGGCTATTTGTGGTATAAAGTCTAAACAAAATTGTATAGGAACCTCAATTTGTTTTATATCAACTTCAAATTTGGAACTCCTTTTTGTGATGTCAAACCTGTGATACACTCTTATATTAATGACTATGTGGCAGATGGAATAGGATAAATGTCATGAAAATAAGCTATATGAAACAAATCCTACTGTAAGAATTTTTTTTTAATTTTTTTTAAACTTATTTTAAATCTAGGTATGAGAAATTTGGTTTTACAAGGTGTCTTTTAGGTCGTACAAGATTTACACATGGATATTTATTAAAAGGTGAAGAACCACCATCATGCCTGACTTGCCAAACTAAAATGACTGTGAAGCATATTTTATTGGATTGTACTGTTTTTAATGTAAATAGACAACTGTTTTATTCAGAGGTATGTCTAACTGATTTATTTAAAAATGTATCACCTGGATGTATTTTTGTCTTGTGTACATCTGAAATGTCTTTTATAACCTTTTGTTATAATAATACTAATAATACATTTTATTTGTAATGCACCTTTCTTAATACTCAAAGCACTAATATCAAAAATAAAATCATAGTAATAGTCATGAATTAAAAGCTTCAGTAAAAAGGTACGTCTTAAGAAGTTTCTTAAAACAATCCAAGTAAGCAGCATTCCTAATAAACACAGGTAATGCATTCCATAACTTAGGCGCGCTATAGGAAAAAGCCCTCCCCCCATGGTTTTTAATTTAAAATGAGGCTGAAACAAGGAAAAACAACCAGTTGTGTTTCATCCATGCCTTAATTTCCAGCAAACAGGCAGAGAGAGTTAAAAAGGAAGAAGTGGAATCAGGCTGAGTGCTAATATAAATCTGGGTATCGTCCGTGTAACAATGATAGCCCAGGCCATACTTCTGAATAATCTGCCCAAGAGGCAGCATGTAAATACTAAATAGAACAGGTCCCAAAACTGACCCCTGAGGGACACCCTGACACAAAGGCGCAGTCTGAGATATCAGTCTAGTACCCAGGCAAACAAACTGAGAATGTTCTGAAAGATAAGATTTAAACCAGTTCAACACAGTTCCAGATAGACCAATCCATCTATGTAGTCTGTCCAGTAATATGCTATGACATATCGTATCGAATGCAGCACTAAGATCTAACAGAACCAAAATTCCACAAGCCCCAGAATCAGCTATAACGAGAAGGTCATTCAAGACCCTAACTAAAGCAGTCTCCGTCCTATGTCCAGACCTAAACCCAGATTGAAAAGTGTCTAGTAGGCTATTTGTGTAAAGCAATTGTTAATTGTATGCCTTGTATAATTTATTCAGAGATCGCCATGAAAATAACCTGGGTGCTGGCATGGCGTTAAAAAGTGAATAAATAAATAAATTTGGAAAACACAAAATTCTTTAGACACATGGCTTTAATTTTCTATTAATTTAGATAATTTTGTAAAATATGATTTATATAAAACAATTACATTTACAGTTTACAGTAAATTTAACTCTATATCTTTTTTAAAGTTAAGAGGTTAGGAATATTTTCTTTGGCTCACCAGAAGAAGAAAAACGCATACAGGTTTGGAACAACTTGAGGGTGAGTAACTGAAGACAGAATTTTCATTTTTGAGTGAACTACCCTTTAATGTGACCCAAACAGTCCAGATTCTGTGACCAGCTGTCCCTCCCTCACCTGTGGAATGCTGTGAGGGAATTCCAGCTGCTGAGAGAGAGACTTCCTGTTGCCGTAAAAGCCTGTGGTGGCGTGGGCGGGACACGGGAACAGCTCTGGCGTCTTCATAATGATGGTATCCAAGTCTCCAATCCAGTATGGGTGAACGCCTAAAACCATGTGGACATGTGGAGTTACATAAGACGTGCTCTCGATGTTGGACGATGTTAACAGCATGTGAGTACAACATCATACGTTTATGTTCAGGAGCACAAAAACATGTTCACATCTCCTGTTGGATATTCTCAAGAGTTTATGAAGTTGTGTAATAAAAAAAGGCCGCTTTTCTTCAGTGCAGTGTTGCATGTGTGTGGTCAGCGCTTGAACTGGGATTAGCACAGTTGAGTTATACTGTAAACAAATACTGAGAGATGGATTGGGATAGTGCTCTGACTCTAGTGTTCATGCAGGTTTGTCTCACTGGTGGAGTTGAAGCGAGATCTCTTGCATGACGTCTCTTGGCAGCTCTGATCCTCGTTGTCGCAGTTCTTGCTGTCATCGTCTGACACCTTAATAATTGGCATCTGCAAACATACACATGACATGGTATTAGGATGCTAGAAGAAATAGTATTCTAGAAATCATTTAGAAATTGGGCTAGGTGGTATGACAAATACTGTAGATATGTGTCGACTGAAAGAGATTGTACTGTATTCTTTATTTCAGTGTGTATATCAGTGGACATGGTGGCCATGTTTGGAGCAAAAATAATGTTTCTTGAGCTGCAAATCCGCATATTAGAATGATTTCTGAAGGATCATAAAAGACTGGGGTAATGATGCTGAAAATTCAGCTTTGAAAGCACAGGGATAAATAACATTTTAAATTGTATCCAAATAGAAAGGAGATTTTTTTAAATTGTAATAATATTACATAATAACTGTTTTTACTGTACCTTTGTTCAAAGAATTGCAGCTTTGGAGAGCATAAGAGACTTCCAAACCATTAAAAAAATATATAATAATAATAATAAAAAATAAAAAATAAGTATAAATAAGGCAGAAACTGGCATCCATATATCCATTTCAGTCATACCACCCACCCCTCTTTCGAAACACAACATATGACCCTAATTAAGCTAAAGATCACAAAGATCACTTTGAAACTGAAGGGAAAAACAGGGTATGCTCCCCACCTTCAAGTTATTGTTGTTTCCCATTGCCTCCTTTTCTCCATAAGTGTAGCCAAGCTGGTCTGATTCATTGGCATTAGCGAACAGAGCTCTGCTTTCACATGGAGAGAAACCCTGCAGTACACAAACAACAGATAAACATGCTACGATTCTCCTCAAAATCTGAATGGATCATACCGAAAACCCTGTACCATTCTGTGTCTGTTTTTCCATCCGGAATTAAATTAGTTTCTGCTGCATCTGGGATCTGCTCAGTGTCTTGAATGGATTCTGTGTTGGTTAAGGTCTGTTTAATCACATTTGACTTGTGTGTTATAGATCTGCTCAAAGAGAGGTCGAACCAAGTATGCTTAGCTGGTTATGTGCGGTTTGCAAAGGTAAGCTTCACTATTACTAAACCCATAACCCATGAGTATTAAACTTTGGTTGTAACTTGTCTCACACCATTTATGCAACAGATTATATCTCAAATCATGTTGCTTTTGGAAGAGAAGTGTATTTTAATTTTTCTAAGTGATCAGACATACAATTTTGTTTACATTGAAAAAGGATCCAAACCATATCTAGTAAATTAACGCTGGGCTCTTTTGACTTACGCCAGGAAATACCCACCTAGTAACCATATATTTTAAATATATGTTGTAAACAATGAAGCTCAATGAAATATATTTTTATATTTTTTTAAAAAATACGAGGCCTGGCCTCTCTCAAAATGCTTCGTTTCTACAAAGTCCCTTTCCTTCCGACAGCGCAAGCTGCTCTGTGCCAGTTGACCCAGTGCATTGTGGATTGGCCGAACACGCCAGCACTCGCGGAAATGTAAGCCATTACCATAATCACAGTTCATCTTTCAAAATAAATGTAAAGACAGAGCCCGAAAGGGGAAAAGAGTCTCGTGACAGACACAGTGATGAATATGGGTTTGCAGTACACAAGCCACGGTGAAGACAGCTGACTCCACTGTGATCTCTCTCCCTCTCTCTCTCTCTCTCTTCTCTCTCACACACACACACACACACACACACACACCATACACACACACACACGAATGCGCAAAACGGATTCAGAAGCGCCCAGATTGTCATAGCAAAGTCAGAATTCCCTCCTCTCCCAGGTTCATGAAACGGTCGTCCATAAAATGCATTGCTGGTCTGTTGTAAGTAATCTTAAAGATTCCCAAATGCATCTACTTTCGGGGGAGACAAATAAAGTGCTTTTGCTTTCGCCAAGAAAACACACAGCGTCTCCCTGACATGGCTGCTTCAACACTAATGCTGTTCCTGAAACCACGCCTTCTTACTTTGCATCCACATTTGGGCGGCATTATGCAAATATTTCACATAGTGAGGTAGATATGTGGGGCGTGTTAGAACGAGCCGTTTTAGGGGGGGGGCGTGGCAGAGTCTTTAACTTTGATAAAGAATATCTCTTTAGGTTTGAGACTTTTAGTCTTTGCAACTTCAGGGATCTTTATCTATGCACAATCAGCTTGTAACACTCCCAAGAGAAAGACAACTTGAAATCGCATCATTGACCCCTTACCATCATATACCAAAATAGACTCAAATGGATTTCAAGGGCACAGTGAAAATACATTTCCAATCTTAAAGTAGCCTACATGTGGCCAGAGGTATAAATACAGCATGTTTCCAATGTGTGTTGAAACTGTGTATGGCCCCTTTAAGAGATCGCCGATCTCTGCTTGCGAGATTTCCTGTTCGCATGTGCGTGACCAGAACAGCCATTTTGATATAATACGATGAAGCAGCCGAGTGCCATGTCGTGGTGTTGGCATCGGCACGATTTATTATGAAATTATGCTGTTTTTCTGGGTAAATATTACTGTAAAACCTTTCTTTGATATCCGTGGGAACCAGAGACCTGTTTGTGTGAACTTTTGATGTTTAATTCTCGGTAGATGAGATCGGTTCGTGTGTGATCCGCGTGAACCTCGTGTCGGGTATAGTGGAAATTTCCAGTGTAAGTTCAGTATTTCTTGTTCAATTCATGTGTTACTATCTGGAATTGTACAAATGCTATCAATCCTGTTAAAACGCTTGTTTTAATGTTTAACAATGTATGTTCATGTGAAAAATGTGGTTATTGTGAGAGCAAAGATGAGATGACTTCATTAATGTGTTTCTTTTATCTCTTCTTTGTACCATAGCACTATCGTATTCTTTACTGTGTCAGTACTTTATTTTTTGCCGTGTTTGTATAAGGTTTCAGTATTTTGGTGAAGCAAAGAAAGGATTCTTTCGTACTTCGTCTATATGGCCTGGTCAAGTGTGTAAGATAAGTTTTTGGTTGTGCTCACTCCAGAGTAATTTATTTGGGAGTGTGTGTGTCGTACTGGTTTTCAACCAGTGTTTTCTGTTATTAATCACTGTCTAAGATCTTGTTTTTGTTACACCGAAATTGGTGAAACATTGCGTTATTATTTGTTTCTTCCTGTAAGTTTTCATTGTAATTACACTTTGGAATTATTATAGAGTAACTTTTGAAGAATATTTGGAATTTAGTAATTTTCTTATTTTTCCTATTGTCTTGCGTATTAATATTATAATTTTGCTCAGGGTGTTCCTGCCGCACGACTGTAAATCTTTTAAGTAAAAAAACAAGCAGTCAGGAAAAACCTATACAAACAAAATATCGCGTGTGTTCTTTTCCTGAACAACCGGTTACATTTTGGTACCAGGAGTGGGGTCATCTGACGGTTGGGAGCAGTATAGAGTAGAGCGTATTTTAGTTTTTTTGAATACGGTAGTGGCTGGTACTTGAGTTGCAGGACTCTCAGTGGGAGTGGTCAACTGTGCAGTGTTTGTCCAGCTGCTGGAGACGTCGGCTGACAGGCCAAGGGACAGGCTAGCTGGAGGAAGAGGAGACATCGCTGTTTGCTGTTGAACTACAAGTGTGACTGCAGGTCGGGAGCCAGTGACGTGTGTTCTGCAGAAGAGGAAGAGGGTGTCATATACACATTACGGACAGCATATCCTTTGAACTGAGAATCAAAGCATTTTAACAAGGACTTTGTGGTGGTGAAAGAACTGTGAAAGACTTGTACATTTTCATCAGCATGTCACAGCCGGAGGAAGAGGCTGGGGTAGTACATGGTGCGGCTAGTGCCTGGGGTACGGGTAATGTGCAAGAACAGATACAAGAGCTCAGTAGAAAGCATGCTGAAGCTATGGCAGCTATTGCCAACCTGAGTAGAGAACCAAATAGGTCCTATGTGTATGTGCCCAGAGAACGTCACATTCAGCCCTTTAGTGGCGATCTTAGCAAAGATGGTAGAAATGTGGATGAGTTTATTGAAGAGGTGGAAAGAGTACTGCTCGTAAGAAACCAGACACCTGAAGATCAAGCTGATTTTGTTCTTTCCCTGCTAAAAGGTGCTGCTGTAGAAGAGGTTAGATTAAGGCAAGGGGGGCAGCCTCCACGAACAGAGGACATCTTCTTGTATTTAAGAGCGGCCTTTAGAGAAAAACGTAGTCCGGCCCAGCTATTACAGACATTCTACACTCGCAAACAGCTGGAGGGTGAAGACCTCCGTACATACTCCCATGCCCTTTCACAGATATTGAATACTGTTTTAAAGCAGTCTTCTAATACCATTGCCAATGCTAATGTTGGTCTACGAGACCAGTTCATTGAGGGAGTCAGGGATGTAGCACTCCGAAGGGAACTTCGTAAGTTGGTAAGGGACAAGCCACAGTCCACTTTGATTGAAGTAAGGGATGAAGCGTTAATGTGGTCTCTTGAAGATATCAAACTACGTGCTAGTAAAGTAGCCAGTAATTGTAGTGTAAGCTCTGAGACTACAGAAGCTCAGTGTGCGGCTATGGTGATGCCTGTAGCAAGTTCTGTTACACTTGATGATGTTCTGAAAGTAGTAGCAGAGCAGGGCAAAGCCATAGGGGAGTTAACTCAAGCTGTTCAGAGGCTGACTCTACACGGCCCTAAGCCCGAATCTTTAAATCGTCCTAAATCTACAATGCAGCCTAGATTTTCTGATGACGGCCAACCTATTTGCTTTAAGTGTAATGGCGTTGGGCACATAGCGAGAAACTGTGTGAGAAAAAACAAACCAGCTGTCAAGGACGATGAGTCATCCTCCTCACAGCAGGGAAATGCACACCCTCGGTCGCTATGAGCCAGGCGATGCGAGGGCAAGCTATTGGCTCAACTCACCTTGATTCGAATCGTGATCGACTACTCCGACATGCTGTGGGAAGGTGTCCGGTAGTCGACCTGAAAATTGGAGGTGTGAATGTGTCATGTCTGCTTGACACCGGGAGCCAAGTCAGTACAATTTCTGAGCACTTCTTTAAAGAGCACTTGGCAGGTGAAGATAAGGATATGCTTCCCACATCCGGTTGGTTAAGAATTACTGCCGCTAATGGATTAGACATCCCGTATTTGGGTTATCTTGAACTACCAGTTGAAACTATGGGTGTCACCGTGCCCGAGTGTGGATTCCTGGTGGTTAGAGATGGACGAATTTCTTCTGAGGTGCCGGCACTAATCGGCATGAATATTATAAGTAGGTGTAGGCAGTTAGTGCATGCTGAGTTCGATACTACTTTAGGGGGGGAGATAGAGTCTGACTGGAGAGAAGTCTTCCAGCAGATGCAGAGTGTCAGTCGAGCTAAGAAACAGATTGTTGCACATGTAGCTGGGAAGGAGACAGTGAATATTCCTGCTTGGTCAATTTCGACGTTGATAGTCAATGGAAGGGGGAATGGTTGTAAAGGGGGTTTCTCCAACCTGTTGTTGGAACCTGGGAAGTTTCCTCTCCCTCAGGGATTGATAGTGGTACCTTCTCTTGTTTCCACTTCAACACCGTTATTTCCAGTACGAGTTGTGAATCTCTCCACAGAGGATATATGGCTGCAGCCTCGCACCAGGCTGGGTATTCTCTCTCCTGTGGAATCCTTATGTTCTGGAGAGGGTTGTGAAGTAAAGTTCCAGCGGGTAGCAGCTGGGGTGGAGGAGATTACCGTAAGCACAGAAGAGAGGCAAGTGGTGACAGAGGGCTTACCAGACTTATTTAATGGGTTGTGTTTGGGTGGAACTGCCGAGCAGCAAGCCGAGCTTAAAGCATTGTTACTGAAGTACGTGGATGTGTTTGCATTAAGTGATGAAGAATTAGGGTTTTCCGACAAAGTGCAGCACGAGATCCATTTGGTAGATGATGTACCGATAACACAGCCCTACCGTCGCATTCCACCAACCCAGTATAGTGAAGTCAGGGAGCATATTACCAAGCTGCTCCAGAAGGGGGTAATTAAGCCTAGTAGTAGTGCTTATGCATCACTCATAGTACTTGTGCGGAAGACCGATCAGAACTTGAGATTGTGCGTGGACTACAGGCGATTAAATGCAAAGACAAAGCGAGATGCTTTCTCCTTACCTCGCATCGACGAGAGTTTCGATACATTGCAAGGTGCGAAATTCTTTTCAACCATTGATTTGACTAGCGGATACCATCAGATAGCCGTGCGGAAGCAAGACCAACCAAAAACTGCGTTTACCACCCCGTTTGGGATATTCGAATACTCCCGTATGCCCTTTGGGGTCTGTAACGGACCGTCCACATTCCAACGCCTCATGCAGTCTGTAATGGGGGATTTGATATTTCAAACTATGCTGGTCTATTTGGATGATATCCTTGTTTATTCATCTGTATTCCAGGAACATCTCGAGAGGCTGGAAGTGGTTTTGGGTAGGTTAAGGGAGGCTGGACTCAAAGTTAAACCTGATAAGTGTAGTTTTCTCCAAGAACAGGTGAAGTTCTTAGGTCATCAGATCTCTGCTCAAGGGATTGGAACTGATCCAGGAAAGGTAGAGGCTGTGAGAAAATGGAAGACACCAAGTACAGTGAAAGAACTAAGGTCCTTTCTAGGGTTCTGTAGCTACTACAGGAAATTTATTGAAGGGTTTTCTAAAATTGCAGGTCCTCTTCATGACCTGGTGAACTTTTGTCTGAGACAACAGGGTATGGTTAAGAGACCTGAGTTTTGTTCACTTTGGACAGAGGAGTGTTGTACAGCCTTCGAACTGTTAAAGGAGAAGCTTACTTCGGCTCCAGTCTTGGGTTTTGCAGACTTCTCTCTTCCGTTTGTAGTTGAGACGGATGCTAGTAGGGAGGGTTTAGGTGCTGTCCTCTACCAACAACAAGGTGACTCTAGGAGAGTGATCGCCTATGCAAGTCGGCGGCTACGTAATGCGGAGAAAAACGACAGGCATTATAGTAGTATGAAGCTTGAACTGCTAGCTCTTAAGTGGGCTGCCTCAGAAAAGTTTAGGGGGTACCTGTTGGGTGCAAAATTTGTGATCGTTACGGATAACAACCCGTTATGTCATCTGAAGACGGCGAAGTTGGGTGCCATCGAGCAAAGATGGGTGGCTCAATTAGCTGTTTTCGATTTTGAGGTCAAGTACCGTCCTGGACGAAATAATGTCGCCGCAGACGCCCTCTCAAGGCACCCGTTGGCAGGGGAGCCTGACAGTTCTGAAGAGTTTGATGACTGTGTGGCCATTTGTAATGTAGTCAACAAGGGTACACCTTTAAACCCTGAATTGTTGATGGTGGGTGATCAGTGCTGTAAGGTTAGACAGATCCGTGCACGGGAGGGTAGTCCCGGGAAAAGTGACATCCAGGAATGTACGTTTGCTCTTCCAGGTTATACCAAGGCTCAGTTGAAGGAATTTCAGCTAAGTGACCCTGTTTTGGGCTCCTTCAATGAGTTTTGGGGTAGTCAGAGAAAGCCCACAAATCGAGAGAGAAGCAGACTACCTAGGCCTGTGTTGTCGCTGCTGAAGCAGTGGAAATATGTCCAAGTGATGGATGGGTTGTTTTACAGGGTTGTGAATGACCTCCGCTTGGGTGAGTGTAAACAGTTGCTTTTGCCAGCCTGTTTAAAAGAACAAGTCCTGAGCAGTATCCACGATAAGATGGGACATCAAGGCATTGAACGCACGCTCGACCTGTTGAGACAACGTTGCTTCTGGGTCGGCATGTACATAGATGTCGAGAGGTGGATTAAAAGGTGTCAGAGGTGCATTCTAACCAAAATGCCACAGCCACGAATCCGTCCGCCTATGAAGCCATTTTTAGCATCCAGACCGTTGGAAGTGGTGGCCGTGGATTATACTGTGCTAGAACCTGCCTCGGATGGTCGCGAAAATGTGTTGATTGTAACCGATGTATTTACTAAATTTACACAAGCGTTCCCCACCAGAGACCAGAGAGCTGATACTACAGCGAAGATTCTGCTGAAGGAGTGGTTCATGAAATACGGGGTACCAGAGCGGTTGCATTCCGATCAGGGAAGGAATTTCGAGAGTGAGGTGGTGGCCGAGTTGTGTCGCTTGTATGGAGTGAAGAAAACACGTACAACCCCTTACCATCCGCAAGGTAACGCTCAGTGTGAGCGGTTTAACAGAACGCTCCATGAGTTGTTAAGAACGCTTCCTCCCGAAAAGAAAAGGCGATGGCCAGAACACCTTCCTGAGCTGATCTATGCATATAATGTAACCCCACATGCTACAACAGGGTATTCACCTTATTTCTTGTTGTTTGGAGTAGAACCACGTCTTCCAGTAGATGCTCTCCTGGGCGAGGAACAGTCTGTGAATAGAGGGCAAGATTGGTTAGTAATCCACCAAAGCCGACTCCGAGAAGCTCATGAAAAGGCAAGAGCATTTGCAGAGCAGAAAGCGGCCGAGAGATTGGCTCCACTTAATGACAAGGTTTACTGTCCATCTGTTGGTGTTGGGCAGACTGTGTATTTGCGTCACCGTCATGTAGGTAGACACAAGATACAGGATTCCTGGGCTCCAGTTGTGTACCGGGTAGTAGAGGTACAAGGTACCACATATACGGTTGAGCCTGTAGAGGGAGGTCCTCAAAAGCGGGTCCACAGAGTTGACTTGCGACCGTGTGAGAGACCTGTGGTTGAAACAGCAGAGGCAGTACGTAGAGTGACAGCTCCAGTAGCTAAGCTTCCCTCTGATTCAGTGGAAGCTGAACCTGTTGATCCAGAGTGTGTAATATTGGAAGAGGTTACTTTGCCTCACATGGCAGAGATGAGAGATGTGGAAATGGAAGTCTCTAGGTCAGCAGAGGAACCGTTAGCAGTGGAATCTGATTGTGTTCTGGACAATGAGGGACAGCAACCCTCTGAGTTAGAGCACACAGTGGAAGAGGGTATTGTTCTTGTTGCAGATAGACCTGTGCAACAAAAACCTGTCCCTGCACCAAGAAGGACAAGTCGTGTCAATGCTGGTGTGCATCCAAACCCATTTAATGAACCCAGGTCGGCATGTAATCCTGTCTCAATCAGCCCTGAAGTCTTTTCCCAGGTTTTGACAAGCCTTGGTAGTGTGTTTTTCAGGGAAGCAGTAAATGAGGTTAGGAACCTGCACTGATGTCATTGAGGACAATGATGGGTTTCAGCAGGGGAGAATGTGGCCAGAGGTATAAATACAGCATGTTTCCAATGTGTGTTGAAACTGTGTATGGCCCCTTTAAGAGATCACTGATCTCTGCTTGCGAGATTTCCTGTTCGCATGTGCGTGACCAGAACAGCCATTTTGATATAATCCGATGAAGCAGCCGAGTGCCATGTCGTGGTGTTGGCATCGGCACGATTTATTATGAAATTATGCTGTTTTTCTGGGTAAATATTACTGTAAAACCTTTCTTTGATATCCGTGGGAACCAGAGACCTGTTTGTGAACTTTTGATGTTTAATTCTCCGTAGATGAGATAGGATTGTGTGTGATCCGCGTGAACCTCGTGTCGGGTATAGTGGAAACTTCCAGTGTAAGTTCAGTATTTCTTGTTCAATTCATGTGTTACTATCTGGAATTGTACAAATGCTATCAATCCTGTTAAAACACTTGTTTTAATGTTTAACAATGTATGTTCATGTGAAAAAATGTGGTTATTGTGAGAGCAAAGATGAGATGACTTTATTAATGTGTTTCTTTTATCTCTTCTTTGTACCATAGCACTATCGTATTCTTTACTGTGTCAGTACTTTATTTTTTGCCGTGTTTGTATTAGGTTTCAGTATTTTGGTGAAGCAAAGAAAGGATTCTTTCGTACTTCGTCTATATGGCCTGGTCAAGTGTGTAAGATAAGTTTTTGGTTGTGCTCACTCCAGAGTAATTTATTTGGGAGTGTGTGTGTCGTACTGGTTTTCAACCAGTGTTTTCTGTTATTAATCACTGTCTAAGATCTTGTTTTTGTTACACCGAAATTGGTGAAACATTGCGTTATTATTTGTTTCTTCCTGTAAGTTTTCATTGTAATTACACTTTGGAATTATTATAGAGTAACTTTTGAAGAATATTTGGAATTCAGTAATTTTCTTATTTTTCCTATTGTCTTGCGTATTAATATTATAATTTTTTGCTCAAGTGGTGTTCTGCCGACCGCTGTTAAATTCTTTTAAGTAAAAACAGCAGTCAGATTAAAACCCCTATACAACAATTAATTGCCGTGTGTTGTTTTCCGAACACCGGATTACGAAATTTAGGCTAAATGCAGATATCTATATATATATATATATTATTTATTATAATAATTATTTGTAAGCTATCGCCCACATAAGTGTATGTTCCACGAGTTACTAGAGCACGCAAGTTTGTCTCTAATGTGAGATGTATTTTTTTTTTGCTGATACGGTATAGAGGGCACAAATATAGCTGATAAAAAATATGTTTATATTACACATATTAAAATTGAGTCCTTTAAAAATGGCAAAAATATGTATTGTTAGAAAATATATTTACATATAATTTTAAACATATTTTAACAAATGGTTTTTTGGCTATTTTATGTATATTTTAAATGTATTTGAAAACATATTTTTTGATGTTTGCATTCACATTTTCTTCAATTAATGTAAACCTCATGAAAATTGTTCGCATCCATTGTATCTTCTTTTTGTAATGTTTATCTTATTTGAATAAATATAACCTATATCTCAGAACTACAAAGCAAAATGGTTCATTTTACTGAAAATAATCATGCAATGATTAAAAATGTTTCAGATTTCCTAAATTTTTCCAAAGCAGACAGTTTCCTGATATTTTTGAACTTCACTTATTAGTTTAAGTATTTCTGTAATATGGCTAATTGAAACCATTCTCAACTAAACAGCACGCTCATTTTGTTGGATTTTTCAAATTAAACAAGAACAATAGATGGTTTGTTTCAGAGAAATAACCTCCTAATTTTTGCAGGGCAATGTCCACCTACTCTCAGAAGCATAGCTGAGTTTGTGGGAGTGTAGGAGTTATTTGGGATCTCGGTCAGTCGTCTGACATTTTCAGAATGCTTAAAAAAGACGTTGATCTATCCCAACCCACAGAACTGGCCTCAGATCAGATCAGAGGAATGTTTTGATGTTTGTAATGGACAAACAGCTGATAAAGTCTTACTTCAGTCTTCAGCACGGGCCTTTTCTCTGGATCAGCCTCCGGTTTTGTTTGATCGTTTATAATCTGTCCGTTAAATGGGGCAAGTCTGTCTCCAAAGTAGATGTAAGTGTCCCTAGAGACAGAAAACAACAGAATATGTGCATTATGGCACTTATGTTTACGCTGTAATATGCTGAGAGCTGTGTGTATGTGTGGTGTATGTTTACACACATGCATTTTTCATGGGAACATGTGAATAGGACATTTGTTAGAGGGTTCAACAGTAAGGATAGACAGATGGACAAGGGTCAGTGTGAGCACTTATATAAATTATAACAAGTGATAATATAGTTTTTTATTATTATTAATATTTTTACTACTACTAATATAATAATATCATTATATTATTCTCATTTTTTTTTTTTTTTTTTTTTTCTTTTTTTTTTTTTTTTTTTTTTTTTTTTTTTTTTTTTTTCCTTTTTTTTTTTTCTTTCTTTTTTATAGTATTATTAGAAGAGTGTATTAACATTTTATATTTTTAATTAAATAAATTGTATTTAACACTAATAGTATTATTCTATATTTTCATGTATATGATTTTATTTCGTGACATCATACACCTCATTTATTATTTTATTATTATTTAGTATTATTTACTGGAAAGAATTTTATTTAGTTACCAATACAGTTCCGTGTTAGTAACATGTATGATTATTATTATTATTAATTACTAAAACATTTTAATTGTTTTTAATAAGTACAGTAATAAAAATACTTCAAATACTGTCATTTAAATTTAAATAATTGTATTTTGTAATGTTATTTAGTCCTCAATATACTTCATGTTTTATCTTATTCGTATTATTTTATTATTGAGTTAATTAAAGTTTTATAACATTTAAATAGTAGATTAATGTTTTGGTTTTATTAAACATTAATTATGATTTATTATTTTATGTAATTTAGAGAGTTCCTCTATATATGAGGGAGATTGCTTCATAAGCTTCGATTACAGCATGAACCATTATTTAACATTTAATAATAAAAGCTTTCATTCGTAAATTTTTCTTTAAGGATTTACTTTGAAACAATTTTCACTCATAAATAATTGCACATAAACTGCAAATAACACGTTGAATTAAAGATGAAATAAAAACTGAAATATGAATTTTTTCGCGTGTTAATATTTGTTTTTTTTTTACAGTGTACTCAACTATAAAAATGCTCAGTGAAGATCCTTATTGTTGAACCCTTTGTTTGGACAACATATAAAGCAGTCAAAATGAGCTGATTATTACCTGTGTAAGTCTTGTCCAACAGACGCACCATTGTTGCTGGACTGAAGTTTGTTATCACCCGCTTGCAGACCCTCCTCCCGCGAGGCGACACACATTCTCCAGAAACTGCTTTCCTGTTCCAGAGGAGCCATCAGATCAGTCAGACAAGGGCACTACTATTCCTCCATATAAAAAGAGCTGTTAACAACCAAAGAAATCTACGGTTTGACAGCTGAGGTAAGTGTGACCATAATAGCTGTGTTTTATTAGACCATGAACCACATCAGTGACCTTTACAGGCCCCGCTATAAAGAGCTGCAATGTTTCACAGAATGAACTAGATGAGAGTTAAAGAGAGCAGGAGAGAGCAGGTCATTTTAGCAGGGTAACTTCATTTGTGAAGGGCTAAGGAAACAAAAATCATCATGATCAAAACTGTTAAAATCTTCAGTCCCGCTTTTGCTTGAAATACCATAACATACTACTCATACTATTTCTGCAGCATGCAGTATGCGTGCTGTGCACAGCATGCGAATGTTCTGTGTGCATGAAATATTCAGATGATCAATTGTGAAACACTGTATCCCACAATGCAGTATGGTTGATTTGACCTTTCATTGTCAGTCTTATAATAAATAGTGGCGGTGATTTCTTCATCTCTTCTTGATGTTATTTCACCTTAAGGCAAGACAAAAAAAAAAAAATATATCTCTAGATAGATAAATATACACAGCACACACACACACACACACACACACACCACAAACACACAGGTACATCTCAAAACAATTAGAATATTGTGAAAAAGTTAATTTTTTAACTTATTTCAAAAAGTGAAACTTTCATATATTCTAGATTCAATACATGTAAAGTAAAACATTTCAAAAGTTTTTTTTTTTGTTGTTTTAATTTTGATGATTAGAGCTTACAGCTCATGAAAGTAAAAAAATCAGTATCTCAAAATATTAGAATATTTGCATTTGAATTTCATTAAATGACCATCCCTACAGTATAAATTCCGGGTATCTCTTGTTCTTTGAAACCACAATAATGGGGAAGACTGCTGACTTGGCAATGGTCCAGAAGACAATCATTGACACCCTCCACAAAAAGGGTAAATCACAGAAGGTCACTACTGAAAGGGGTGGCTGTTCACAGAATGCTGTATCAAAGCATATTAAACGCAAAGTTGACTGGAAGGAAGAAATTGGGTAGGAAAAGGTGTACAAGCAACATGGATGACCGCAAGCTTGAGAATATTGTCAAGCAAAGCCAATTCAAAAACTTGGGAGAGCTTCACAAGGAGTGGACTGAAGCTGGAGTCAGTGCATCAAGAGTCACCACACTCAGACGTCTTCAGGAAAAGAGCTACCAAGCCACTTCTGAAACAGAAACAACGTCAGAAGCATCTTACCTGGGCTAAGAAGAAAAAGAACTGGACTGTTGCTAAGTGATCCAAAGTCCTCTTTCCAGATAAAAGTAAATTTTGCATTTCATTTGGAAATCAAATGCAATAGTGTTCCTGTGGCTCAGTGGTAGAGCATAGGTGCTTTGGTCAGTGCAAAAGGTAGTGGGTTCAATTCCCAGGGAACACACATACTGGTAAAAACTGTATAGCCTGAATGCACTGTAAGTCGCTTTGGATAAAATCGTCTGCTAAATGCATAAATTATTAATTATTATTATTAAATCAAGGTCTGGAGTCTGGAGGAAGACTGGAGAGGCACAGAATCCAAGCTGCTTGAAGTCCAGTGAGAAGTTTCTGAAGTCAGTGATGATTTGGTATGCCGTGACGTCTGCTGGTGTTGGTCCACTGTGTTTTATCAAGTCCAAAGTCAATGCAGCCACCTACCAGGAGATTTTGGAGCACTTTATGCTTCCATCTGCCGACAAGCTTTATGGAGATGCTGATTTCCTTTTCCAGCAGGACTTTAGCACCTGTCCACACTGCCAAAACCACTTCCAAGTGCTCTGCTGACCATGATATCACTGTACTTGAATGGCCAGCCAAAATGCCTGACCTGAACCCCATATGGAATCTATGGGATATTTTCAAGAGAAAGTTGAGAAACAGTGGATCCGAGCTGAAGGCTCAATAGTGCCTCAGCAGTGCCACAGGCTGATCGCTTCATGCCACACTTCACTGATGCTGGAGTTTGTGCTAAAAGGAGCCTCAACCAAGTATTGAGTGCATAAATGAACATACTTTAAAGAACTTGAACTTTTCTGTTTTGCAAATCCTTTTTTTAATTGATCTTAGGAAATATTCTAATATTTTGAGATACTGGATTTTTTACTTTCATGAGCTGTAAGCTCTAATCATCAAAATTAAAACAAAAAAATATTTTGAAATGTTTTACTTTACATGTAATGAATCTAGAATATATTAAAGTATATATTAAAACTTTTTGAAATAAGTTACAAAAAAATGAACTTTTCACAATATTCAAATTTTTTGAGATGCTACCCAGAAGTATTCACATTTGGAAAATGAGTGATGGAAACTTAAATGCAGGTCTGACAGAAGTTCATTCTACCTGTGACACCACTTCTGTGATGTCATCAGATGCAACCAATAGGCAACCCAGCAGCTGTGATGTCATCAGGAACACATACCTTGATGGAGAAGGACCTCCTCATAGTTCTTTTGGGGTCCTCCTGGCCCCTCTGAGGCGGCTGGATGCTGACGCTCCTCGTCATGTATTTTTCTGAATTTCCCATGGACCCTTCCAGCGGGTCTCTGCGGTGTGTCTCCTCCAGCCCGCTGTCCCAGGGCTCACGGTACCTCTCTTCTGGACTGGACGCGTCCTCATTGGTGCTGGAGCTGCAGATGATGAGCGACCGAGACAGGATGGCCAGTTTCTTGGAGCGCAGTCCTGCTTTGCCCCTCTCCATCCTCTTGGTTCTCCTCCTGTGATGCAGCTGCTGTTGGTGGGAGTTTCTTAGAGGCAGGATGGCCACAGAGGGAGGTTCTCTCCCAGGATGCATCACTGCTAATGGAGGGGGCCGCTCTGCAGACGAGAGCAATTAGACAATTCAGTTAGGAGTCCGTTCTGCCATCCTCCTGTGGCCTAAGTGTTCTCAGAAATCACAGAGGCTACAGACGCAGATAAGAGCGCTTTCTTCTCTGATCCATGATGGAGGAAAAAAGAGAAAGTATTGCCCCATGACTGTGAGAGAGTTTTTGTGTGTGTGTATTCAAAAGGAGGGAAATACACAAGTGAAATGGACTGCACAGCCACAGACATGAAAAAATAAAATAAAAATAATACATTAAAATAAAATCGAAATTGAAATAGAAATAAAATAGAAGAGAATAAAATAAAAAATAAAATAAAGCAAAATCTGTCCTTATTTACTCACCCTCATGCTGTTTTAATTCCAAATGGTAAAAAGTTGTATATAAAACAAAAATTATTTCAGTACATTTTACAAGAAAATACACTGTAAAAATAATTTTTCAAAGTTGTAAATAAAGATTACTGAAGTACTGAAGTTTAAACGAAAATACTATAAATAAATAATTTTAGTCTTTCTAACAATTTCACATTTTATTCAGTGTTGCTTGCCATTTCTTCATAATTGTTTGTGAAATGTACTATTAGTTTCTGAGTGAAAACTGTTTATACACCAAAAAAAATTTCAGTGTACTTCAAAATGTTGCATTTAATTCAGTGTTACTTGCCTTTCCTTTGTATTTATTTGTGAAATTTACTAGCAATTTCTGAGTGAAAATTGTTTCAAAGTAATGCTACACCATTTGCTTGTTTTTTTTCAGTGCATAATATGCTGGGGGGGGGGGTTCAATGAAGCACAGAAGAATGCATCATGCAGCCCTTTTTCAAACAAACAATCTTTCAAAGTGACAAAGTCTTCAAAAAGGACAAAAAAGCACCATGAAGTCCCATAAAACTTTAGCTCTTTTAATCCTTTTTTGGAGTTTGACAGATACAGTCACTTTAACCTGTTTTAATAAAACATAAAGATACTTCCAAATCTTCCTTTTGAAGGAAAAAATAACATCATACAAGTTTGGACTGACACGAGGGTTAGTTAACAAAGACAGAAATTTTATTTTTGGTTGAAATGTCCCTTTAAGAGATTTTGAACATTTTGATCTTGGCTCTTCATTTAAAAGAAAATCTGTCAAGTTACTTTTTCTAATTAGAAAACCCGGTCTGATGCAAATCTATCAACAGAAATATATTATCTGTACAATACTGAGGAGTCTAAACCTAATGGTTTTGTTGTTTTCTTACCTCACAGGCATGACGGGATCCGTCATGCATTATAAATGACCGGCTGCACATACATTACCAGTCACGTGAGATGAGCTCATATTCACGCTGACATGTGGGAATATACTGTGACTGCTTGCGTCTAAATCGTGATGTACTTTGGTGAGAATGATGTCATAGTCTGACATAGTCATAGTCTGATGTTTGTTTTAGATGGCGCCCCGGATGGCAGCCATGGTTTGTCGCTACTTGGTACTTGTACTTTTTTTGTTTGTTTGTCCTGTCTTAAGCAATTTTTTCCCGATCAGCTTTACTAGGAACGAACTCCTGGACATCAGAAATAGCACACCAAATAACTTTCTGCTGACATTTGAGCATTCAGATGTTTTACTGGACATTTTAGTCGGAGGAGCTGCGTTCCTATACAAGCTCTCCAGGCGACGCAAGCGAGGGAAACATGCCGGCGCGCTCGTGAAATTCCGACAGCGCGGTTTTAGGACTCCGCTGCCGAGCATTCATCTGGCGAATCTCCGCTCCCTAGCAAATAAATCAGATGAACTACGACTCCTCACCCCAACAAACAAGGACTTTTTAAACTCCGCTGCGCTCTGCTTCATGGAAACCCGGCTGAACGGAGCCATCCCGGACAGCACGTTACATCTAACGGGCTTCCAGCTGTTCAGAGTGGACCACGTCACAGAGTCATCGGGGAAAATGAGAGGCGGTGTGTAACGTAGTTTGTAGATCAGGAAGAAGGAGGCGGGAACCGGCGAACATTCAAATAAACTTTAATAATAAAATAAACACAAAATAGCACGACAGCCCCTCGCGGACGACTGTCACGCACAAACAAAACCAAAACACAAAATAAACTCCAGGCCTGGTCCTCTCTCCTCTTTCACTGTCGTCACGCCTCCTTTATATCCTTCCGGAGCTCCTCTGTGAGACTCGAGACCGGTGAGTGGTGCAGGTGTCGCGCATTATCAATTACTCCACCGGCCTCGCTCAGTTCCCACGGCTCTCGGCCCCACCCCACTCGTCACATACCCCCATCACCCCTCGCAGGCCGGGGGGTACTCACGAGACTGCGCTCTACTCCCCCCCTCCCCCCTCTGGGGGAGCCGATCACGGCGGCCGTGGCGTACCTGGGGTTAAGGACAGACAGAAGAGGCGAGAGAAAAGGAGATGGAAGGATGAGGAGAGACAGAGACGAGAGAGGGGAGAGAGGGAAAAAAAATAAAATCTTGTTCCGGTTCCCAGACACACTGCCGCTCGGCCCTCCACCAGCTGGGTAAGCTCTTCCGCGATGCCAGGCGGTGGCACTGGACAGCCCTCGGTGGACGGCACGACACTCCTCCGCCGCCAAGTGGACGGCGACGGCTCCTCCGCGTTCGGGCAGCCGGCAGGAGCCCCCCGTTCCCTGCTCCTCCCCATCATGGCGGATGGCAGCAGGCTCCGGCCTCAGGCGAACGGGGGCGACTCCTCCGCTCCCTCACGGACGGCAGCCGTCCCTCCACAGCCCGGGCAGCTGGCAGCGAGTTCGTCCGCCCCCCCCCGGCAACTCACAACCATGTAACGTAGTTTGTAGATCGGGAAGAAGGAGGCGGGAACCGGTGAACATTCAAAGAAACTTTAATAATAAAATAAACACAAAATAGCGTGACAGCCCCTCATGGACGACTGCAATGCACAAACATAACCAAAACATTATAAATAGTCCAGGCCTGGTCCTCTCTCGTTCTTCACTGTCGTCACTCCTCCTTTGTATCCTTCTGGAGCTCCTCCGTGAGACTCGAGACCTGTGAGTGGCGCAGGTGTCGCTCATTATCAATTACTCCACCGGCCTCGCTCCGTTCCACGGCCCTCGGCCCCGCCCCTCTCGTCACACGGTGGATTATGTTTTTCTATCAAATGAAGGCTGGTGTACAGACGTAACAGTTTTAAAGAAGATGTGCTGCCCAAATTTGGAAGCTCTCTTCATTAACTGTAAGCCTTTTTATTCGCAGCGGGAGTTTTCCTCGTTTATTCTGGTGAGTGCGTACATTCCTCCTGACGTGCGTGTGAGCGCCGCGCTAGAACTGTTGGCCGATTAGATCACACACACAGAGCAGCGTTATCTGGACTCTTTCATTATCATTCTCGGTGATTTTAATAAAGCTAATCTCACCTCTGAACTGCCTAAATATAGACAGCACATCACATGCCCCACCAGAGACAGCAATATACTGGACCACTGCAACAGTTTTAAAAAGACAGCATACCCCTCGTCCCCCGAGCAGCTCTGGACTCTCTGATCACTTTTGGTTCTCTTCAGCAGCCTACAAGCAGAAACTCAATCTGCTAAGCCCCTGTAGTGAAACTGTAAAAAGATGGACTAATGAAGCAGAGCAGGATTTACAGGCCTGCTTCGAACTAACTGATTGGATTGTTTTTGAGGCTGCAGCTACTGATCTGGACGAGCTTGCTTACACCGTGACATCCTACATCAGTTTCTGTGAGGACATGTGTATTCCAGCCAGGACTTATTTAACAATGACAAACCTTGGTTCAGTGCAAAACTCAAACAGCTTCGCCAGGCCAAAGAGGACACCTACAGGAGTGGGGACAAAGACTTGTACAAACAGGCCAAATACACACTAAATAGGGAGATAAGAGTGGCAAAGTTAAACTACTCTGAAAAGTGGCTGAAGACCTGAACGAGTTCTACTGCAGGTTTGAAAAGCAAAAGCCTGGTCTGACACCCCACACCCACTCCGACCGTCTCACAGCACAGCTATCAACACCCTCCCCCTCCATCCACCCTACTGTTTCTCATCCTGCACTCAAGTTCTGTGAAGAGGATGTATGCAAAGTCTTCAGAAAGCAGAAGATAAGGAAAGCCAAAGGCCCAGACGGTGTCTCTCCATCCTGCCTCAAAGCCTGTGCTGTCCAGCTATCATCCATCTTCACATTGATCTTCGACAGATCCCTGGAGCTGTGTGTAGTCCCCTCCTGCTTCAAACGTTCCACCATCATCCCCGTCCCAAAGAAACCCAAATTTACTGGACTTAATGACTACAGACCTGTTTCTCTAACGTCTGTGGTCATGAAGTCTCTTGAAAAACTGGTGCTGGCCCACCTGAAAGACATTACTGGACCCTTGCAGTTTGCTTACCGAGCAAACAGGTCTGTGGATGATGCAGTCAATATGGGATTGCACTTCATCCTGCAACATCTGGACAAACCAGGGACTTATGCAAGGATCTTGTTTGTGGACTTCAGCTCCGCTTTCAACACCATCATCCTGGACACCCTTCAGAATAAACTGACCCAGCTCTCTGTGCCCACCTCCATCTGTCAGTGGATCACCAGCTTTCTGACAGACAGGCAGCAGCTAGTGAGGCTGGGAAAACTCACATCCAACACCTGCACCATCAGCACCGGAGCTCCTCAGGGCTGCGTCCTCTCCCCACTGCTCTTCTCCCTCTACACAAATGACTGCACCTCAAAGGACCCCTCTGTCAAGCTCCTGAAGTTTGCAGACGACACCACAGTCATCGGCCTCATCCAGGACGGCGACGAGTCTGCTTACAGACAAGAGGTTGAGCAGCTGGCTGTCTGGTGCAGTCAACTCAACCTGGAGCTGAACATGCTCAAAAAAGTGGAGATGATTGTGGATTTCAGGAGGAACCCCCCTGCTCTCCCTTCACTCACCATTATGGACAGCACTGTGGCTGCAGTGGATTCATTCAGGTTCCTGGGCACCACTATCGCTCAGGACCTGAAGTGGGACACTCACATTGACTCCATTGTGAAAAAGGCCGAGCAGAGGTTGTACTTCCTTCGTCAGCTGAAAAAGTTCAACCTGCCACAGGCACAGATGACAGTTTTACTCAGCTGTTATTGAGTTGGTTCTGTGTTCTTCTATAACTGTCTGGTTTGGGTCATCCAGCAAATCCGATATATGAAGACTGCAATGGACTGTTAGGACAGCAGAAGGGATAATTGGTGTGCACCTGCCCAACCTTTAGGATTTGTACAACTCCAGAGTGAAGAAACGGGCCGTTAACATCATCAAAGACCCCTCTCACCTCGGACACAACCTGTTTGCACTTCTCCATTCAGGCAGACGCTACAGATCTCTGTGCACTAGAACATCTAGGCATAAAAACAGTTTTTCCCCCCATGCCATCTCCAGCTTAAACAGCTAACATATGAATCATTACCTGTGTTCTGTAATTCATTTCCGTAATTCATTCATCTTTAATTATTGTCTTTTTCTCAAGTATTATGTAAATACATATGGATATATTTTATTTATACAGTTCTATATAGAGTACAAAAGCACAAATCTGTACATAAATCTACTGTTCCAGATTCATACACATTACTATTTTTTTTGTTAAGTCTTACTATTTAAATGTTTTTTTCTGTTCTCATGTCAGATGTGTATGTATTGCATGTATGTATGGAACCAGGAGGCCCTAAAAAACACAACAAATTCCTCGTGTTATTGCACACCTGGCGATCAGCTAATCATTCCTGATTCTGATTCTGATAGTCACCTGCTGGTGATAGTTAGCATTTTGCATCACAAAGAGAAAATCACATGTGCAATGCCCTTCAGGAACTCGAGCTGCATCGAAACGCTACGGGAACGCCTCCAGCGTGACTCCGCTCTGAATCACATGTGTAATCAGTCCAATGGATGGGCGAGACGTCACGGGCGGGGTGACGTAACGACCAGGAAGCTTAAAAGCACTTGCGGTGGAACTGGCATCAGCTTTCTGTCATTCAGCAAGCGCTCTGTGTGTGTCAGTCTTATTTGGTGTTGTCTGTCCATTATCACTCTTTATTTTACCAATACGAGTGTAGATAAACATACGGCGAGAGCGGGCAGCATCTCAGGCTGTGTGTTCTTCCCTGCCTGCACTACATTTCGGGTGGGGATACACATGGTTTGTGTGTTGTCTCCTTGGGAGCAAAACACGCAAAGTAAGCTCTCGAGGGCTTTCGCAGAGGCGGAGCGGCGACTGTGCTCGTGGGGTTTGCATATGGATCCGGTGGAGGGAATGTAGACGGGCGAGTCCCTATCTGCTATTGCTGAGGCACGGCAGCGCCTGCACTCCCTAGATCCAGTGGTCCACTCTCAGAGTTCGGAAGCCCGCGCTGCGGTTTCTTCCCCCTCTGAGTGAGAGGTCGCTGCTGCGGCTGTTTTCTCAGAGGAGATTGATATTGTTTGTGTGACCAAGTGGCTTGCGCGCTGCCGAGGCAACACGTGTATTACATCATTTCAGTTTTTGATGTGAATCTTACCACACCAGACCGTGTTTACTCGTTTGGTTGTTTGGCTGCATTTAATTCTGAGGAATTAAATGAGGTATTTATCTGACTATGAGAAGTTAGATATATCATTTTCGAGAAAACAGTTAGATATACAGGGGCTCTTGGGATAAAAATTTCTCGAGTAAGAGCATGAGTTTACCTCTCTTCCTCTGAGGAGGTTGAGGCGGTCAGCAGGGGCTGCTGGGCTGGAGCAGTCCCAACCTACCGTGTTCCAGCTCCTCATTCTGGGGGCGTCACTTCTCGCACTCCGCAGAGTCTAGAGTCACAGTGGCGCTCCCAGGCCGAAGGCTTCTAGCGGAAGGCGGTTCTGCTGACCGTCATTCTCACTGGATAGTCTCAGTCTAAAACGTCCTGACGCCTAAGGCCTATAGGACTTCTGAGGGCCAGCTCCCTCTGGGTAAGAGTGGTGTACACTGCATTACACGGTGCCCGTCTCTCCTCAGTGCCCTCAGGAGATCAGTCTGCCAACCCTGCCGGTGTTCCAGGGCGCAGCGGTCTCCGGCGAGCGCTTCTCTCAGTTACCACCCGGAAACGTAGCGGTGCTAAGAGGCTCGTGACTTCCACGGATGTCATCGAGGTGGTCCCTCCTCACGTAGCAGAGTCTGGGTTCTACAGTCGGTACTTCACTGTTCCGAGGAAGGATGGAGGGTGGCGTCCTATTTTAGATCTGCATCATTTGAACCGCTCAGTCAGGCGACTGAAGTTCAGCACGCTCGCACTCAAACAAATCGGGTCTCAGATCAAGTCCGAGGACTGGTTTGGCACGATCGATCTAAAAGATGCACATGTCTCCATCCTTCCTCATCACAAGAAGTTCCTGAGGTTTGCTTTNTAAATATTGATTTGGGGTTTATATGAATGCGTTTCTGAGGGGAACTGACTGTCTTCAGAAAAGTTTAGATGGTATTTTCTTTTCATCCTACTTCTATATAATTTAATATTCAAGCAGTGTGTTATACCAAGGAAACACTGGTCTGCTGTTCCATAGCGCCTCCTGAGGTAAGAGAGTGAATCTGTGTCTCATTCAGAGCTCCTGCTGTTTGTTTCGTTCAGGCATTTAGTATAATTTCACAAAGCTAGTCAGAACAGAATTTTTTGTTTTTGCTTCAAATTGGGTTATTACATTATCAAATTATGTATATGAAATTATAAAACTAAATGATATGAAATGACAAAATTATATGTATATGAATAATATAACTAAAATTAAATAACTGTGATTACAGATTTAGGTTATATAAATAAATATATATAAATCCGTCTTTATTTTTCTTTTTAAGGGGGCAGCAGTCGCTCTCGCAGCAAATCAACCATCCACATCAAAAGCTGCAGGACAGCCCACAATTCAGCTAACATTTCAGAAACTAATCAAATAAAAAATAAACAAATACTACTGTTCCAAATATACTGTATGTTGCTAAAAAAAATGTAATATATTGCGTTCAGTAGAAAAAAAGTTTTTTTTTTACCTAGAGATTAAAAAAAAAAACATTTTAGAGCTGTAACAACAATACCGTGATACCGTGATATTTTTGCTTACGGTTATCATACCGCCAAAATCTCATACCGGCCCATGCCTAGTCTCAATGATACTAAAATAATACTGCTTTGAACTAAGATTTTTATATGATTCAATTTATGTAATATAAAACAATCCTAGACTGAGAAACTTTCAGTAGCGTAAAAACTGTGACAACTAGTCCGGGTTCACTGTGTTCAATATGACCAAACACACACACACACACACACACACACACAAACTCGTGGTTTAAACCAACTTCCTCCAAACTGGCACACTTACACTTAAAATGTGGCTTTGATCGCAACAGCTAGTAATTAGTAGACCACAGATGAAATGTGGAGTGAAACTGATGTCAGATCATACCTGCTGTTTATCTGAACTCTCTTTCCCAGCGGTGGACACTTTGGGCGCCGGGATCCTCTCGCAGGTGCATCCCTCCAGCAAATAAATCCCTGATGGTCTGGTGCTCTGCTCGTTCTCAAAGGAAAACAGCACGTTCTGGTAAAGCGCGAAGTACTTCTCGTTCCAGCGGTTGTTTTCTGTGGCTTTTTTACTCAAGTACCCGCGTTTGATTCCCTCTTTACGCGCGACCATGGACAGAAAAAGCGCATGTCCTTCATTATAACGCACGCTCTTCTGCATCTTACAGCTCTGATCGTCACACTGAACCCATCATCATCCTCCTCCTCACACACAGCAGCCAGAGATGATGATCTAAAGTCCAGCCGAACGCGCTGATACTGTGCGTAAAGGAGATTCCAGACGCGTAATTACGCACAGCGATATCCTAAAGGAGTGCGCGGGTAACAAAACAAGCGAAAATACACTTCAGAAAGTAAAAGAGTCAACAAATATTACTACATAATGTGTCTAAACTAGTATGTAAACTAGATGCAGTGCACACTGAACAGACGGTACAACAGAATCAAGTCCGAGATCAGCGCTAATCGGCTTTGACACCGATTTAAAGAGACAGGATATTTACACATTCAGGCGGGGTAAAACCACTCTCAGGACCTGAAGTGGGACACTCCATTGACTCCATTGTGAAAAAGGCCAAGCAGAAGCACATCCTTCGTCAGCTGAAAAAGTTCAACCTGCCACAGGCACAGATGACACAGTTTTACTCAGCTATTATTGAGTCGGTTCTGTGCTCTTCTATAACTGTCTGGTTTGGGTCAGCCAGCAAATCAGATATAAGAAGACTGCAACGGACTGTTAGGACAGCAGAAAGAATAATTGGTGTGCACCTGCCCAGTCTTCAGGACTTGTACAACTCCAGAGTGAAGAAACAGGCAGGAAACATCATCAAAGACCCCTCTCACCCCGGACACAACCTGTTTGCACTTCTCCCCTCAGGCAGACACTACAGATCTCTGTGCACTAGAAAATCTAGGCATAAAAACAGTTTTTCCCCCATGCCATCTCCAGCTTAAACAGCTAACACATGAATCATTACCTGCGTTCTGTAATTCATTCTACATCTTTAATTATTGCCTCTTTCTCAAGTATTATGTAAATACATATGCATATCTCTTTATTTATACAGTTCTATATAGAGTAAATGATGCACAAATCTGTACATAAATCTACGGTTCCAGATTCATACACATTATTTATTGTTAAATTTTACTTTTTAAATGTTTTTTTATTTTTTTTCTGTTCTCATGTCAGATGTGTATGTATGCATGTATGTATGTACCAGGAGCACCTTAAAAAACCACAACAAATTCCTCGTGTGTTTGCACACCTGGCGAATAAAGCTAATTCTGATTCTGATTCTGATAGTCACCTGCTGGTGATAGTTCGCATTATTGCATACAGAGAAAATCACATGTGCAAGTGCCCCTTCAGGAACTCGAGCTGCATCGAAAAAAGCTAGGGGAACGCCGTTCAGCGTGACAGGCTCTGAATCTCGTGTGTAATCAGTCCAACTGGATGGCGAGACGTCACGGGTGGGGTGACGTAGCGACCAGGAAGCATGAAAGCACGTGCGGTGAAATCGGCATCAGCTTTCTGTCATTCAGCAAGCGCTCTGTGTGTGTGTCAGTCTTATTTGGTGTTGTCTGTCCATTATCACTCTTTATTTTACCAATACAAGTGTAGACAAACATACGGCGAGAGCAGCATCTCAGGCTGCGTGTTCTTCCCTGCCTGCATACTCGGGGGTGGGGTACACATGGTGTGTGTGTTGTCTCCTTGGGAGCCCAAAACACGCAAAGTAAGCTCTCGACGGGCTTTCGACAGAGGCGGAGCGGGGCGAATGTGCTCGTGGGGGTTGCCATATGGAATCCGGGTTGGAGGGAAATGTGAGGGCGGTCCCCTATCTGAGATTGCTGAGGCACCGGCAGCGCCGCACTCCCTAGCTCCAGTGGCGCTCTCGAGGCTCCGGAAGCCCGCGCTCAGGTTTCTTCCCCTCTGAGTTTCGCGTCGCGCTGGGCTGTTTTCTAAGGGAGATGATAGTGTTGTGTGACCAAGGCTTGCGCGCTGCCGAGGCAAACACGTGATTACATCATTTTCGTTTTTTGATGTGAATCTTATCACACCAGACCGTGTTTACTCGTTTGGTTGTTGGCTGCATTTAATTCTGAGGAATTAAATCAAGTATTTATCTGACTATGAGAAGTTAAATATATCATTTTCGAGGAAAAACAGTTAGAGAACAGGGGCTCTTGGTAATAAAAATTCTGAGTAAGAGACTGAGTTTAACTCTCTTCATCTGAGGAGGGTTGAGGCGGTCAGAAGGGGGGGCTGCTGGGCGGGAGCAGTCCCAACTTACCGTGTTCCAGCTCCTCATTCTGGGGGCGTCATTTCTCGTACTCCGCAGAGTCTAGAGTGAGAGTGGCGCTCCCAGGCCGAAGTCTTCTAGTGGAAGGCGGTTCTGCGGACTGTCATTCTCGCTGGATAGTCTCTGTCTAAAACGTCCTGACGCTTAAGGTCTATAGGACTTCTGAGGGCCAGCTCCCTCTGGGTAAGAGTGGTGTACACTGCATTACACGGTGCCCGTCTCTCCTCAGTGCCCTCAGGTGATCAGTCTGCCACCCCTGCCGGTGTTCCAGGGCGCAGCGGTCTCCGGCGGGCGCTTCTCTCAGTCACTGCCCAGAAACGTAGCAGTACTAAGAGGCTAGTGACATCCGACGGGTGTCATCGAGGTGTCCCTCCTCACGTAGCAGAGTCCGGGTTCTACAGCCGGTACTTAATTGTTCTGAAGAAGGATGGGGGGTTGCGTTCTATTTTAGATCTGCGCCTATTGAACCGCTCAGACATGCGACTTAAGTTCAGCACGCTCGCACTCAAACAAATCGGGTCTCAGATCAAGTCCGAGGACTGGTTTGGCACGATCGATCTAAAAGATGCAAATGTCGCCATCCTTCCTCATCACAGGAAGTTCCAGAGGTTTGCTTTTGGGGGCAAAAGCTCACCAACACAGAGTTCTTCCTTTGGCCTAGCTCTCTCACCCCACACTTTCACGACTCAACAACATCGACGATTGGTTGATATTAGCTCAATGCAGAGTTAATTGGCAGTTCAACATCGAGTGTCGTTCTCACTCCACAAAAGCGCTGGGGTTAAGACTTAATGCCAAGAAAAGTGTGCTTTCTCCAGTACAGGGAACGACTTATCTGGGCGTGGTGTGGGATTCAACCACGACGCAGGCACGTATGTCTCCTGCTCGGATAGAGTCGATCCCGTTGCAAGAGTTTTGAGGGAGAAGGGCTGAGTCACTCACTGTCCCAAGCAGTTCAGACTGCTGCGGTCTGATGGCATAAGTCGCGTCCAACATGTACTTTTGGCTGATGTACATGAGACCCCACAGGGTGGCTTTAAGACCAAGGGTCACCTCGAGGGGAAACCCCGCTTCGGCCCCAGCCAAGTCACGCGGCGGTGCCTACGTGCCTTAGACATGTGAAGGAAACTTGTTTTCATAAGCTGGCAGCTCGGCCGCGGCCTGTGGAGCGGCCGCCATCCAAGTGGATTTAGTTTATGGAGATGCGTGGCCGCGTTTCTAGCTTTAAAACACTTTCTCCCGGACCTAAGAGTGTTGTGTTGGTGCGCACCGACAACACAGCAATGGTTTGTTATATATGTGGGGGCAGACATCCTGTCGAGACAGGGGCAGAGGAATAGATGCCTCACCCCGAGGGGTGAAGCAGACTTGGAGAGTATTTGGCCAGGCTCAGGTGGACTTGTTTGCGACTCAGATGATATTGCACGGTCCCCTCTGGTTCTCTCTCGGACTCATCCAGCTCCACTGCGGCTGGATGCCATGGTACAGACGTGGCCGAGGCTTCGTCAGTACACTTTACCCGATGTTCTGCTCCCGGGAGTTGGAGAGAGTGACGGAACGAGGTCAGTCGACTGCACGACAGTGGACCCGTTTGGCCGGGCCGAGAGTATGGTTCTTGGACCGGCGGGTCTCTCCTCGATGGCGCTCCGTGGAGATTCCCGTCAAGAGAGATCTCCTCTCACAGGCGGAGGGAACGCCCCCGCCAGGAGCTGTGGGTGTGGCCTCTGAGGAGGCACAACTCATAGCTTCTGGTCTCTCAACCAAGGTTGTTGAGACCATCCTCCATCCAGAGCTCCCTCTATGAGGAAACTGTACTTCCATTGCGGCCTACCAAGCCCCTCTCGGTGGCCATTCAGTGGGAAGACACCTTCTTCTTACACGTTTCCTCCGCGGTGCGCTCAGGCTGAGGCCTCCGGCCAGAGAAGCTTATGCTAAGCGGTGGATCAGGATGCTATTCCATAGCCTTGAGCCCTCTGATCTCCCCACTCCTTTGGGGGTCAAGGCTCACTCCTCCAGAAGTTGGCCTTCGGGATGGCGAGCCCAGCCTACTTTAGCCACTCCGGGCTCTTCTGTTCTCTCACCCTAGCTGTGCTCTTCCACACTAGGCAGGGATTTGCAAGCCTGGCGGCGTGGGCATTCTCATTCCCGTAGCGTTTCGACGCAGCTCGAGTTCTTGAAGGGGAGTGTCTCCAGGTTACGCATGTAACCATGGTTCCCCGAAGGGACTAGATGCTGCTTCTCAGGGCCATACTTCCAGCATCCCTGCCAGCGCTTGCTTCACTCCCGTAGCGTTTCGACGCAGCTTCTCGTACCCTTCAGGGAACCATGGTTACATGCGTAACCTGGAGACGTTTCATGACCTCTCTGATATTTATGCATTATGAAGTCCTTTTGTGGTATTGTCTGCAAGAAGCCTTGGGGTTTGAGACTCAACAGATTGATTGTCAATAATATTAAAATAATATTGCTCCTATTTACTTCACAGATGCCACTCAAGTTTTGAAATGGGAGGGGCAGTACAGACAGATCATGTAAATCATATTTTTATGTTACATATATACTATTTATCATTGTAGGATTCATAAAATGCACTAATTTTATCCTTCAGGCCTTCTTAATGTGCCACACTGACTTGCCATTGAGATACAATATCACAGAGATACACTTCGTTTGCTTAAATATTGTACCATGATCTCTTTTGATAAATAAATATGATATCTATTGGTCTATAGATTAGGTTTAAGTTGAGCATTTGCTTAGTCAATAATGTGATGTCAATAATTAGGTCAATTGTCATCACAATTAGAAATACATTTATAAAATAACAACTGCAATATGACATACAATGTCTATTTTTTTGTGCATAAAAATTCAATATTTATTAATATTTATAACAACATTTTATACAGTAAGTTGTAAGCTCAGATGTAGGCTTAATTATTTTATTTTTTATTATAATTCTTATTAATAATTATTTATTGTATCATTTTGGTACATATAGTCAAGATTATGATTGTCATGCTATTGATATTATCGTCAATGGAAAAGAGCTGTATGAAGGTATACTCCAAATATTTTCATTGATTGATTGATCAATTGAGTAAACTTTTTTTATCCACCAATGGGGATCTCACATGAGGGTGAGTACATTTTCAGTTTTTGGGTGAACTATCCCTTATTCTGAAACCTGTCAAACATTTATTAGATATTTAATCCACATTACTTTTACATCAATCACTTATATGGAAAGACATTACCCTCAATCTTATTCAGATTGCTCATATGATAATTAAAATATTATAACCTCCACAAATGAAACTTTATGAGAGCAGCTGCAGCTCCCACTCTTGGCCTTTAAACACTACATTACCCAGCAACTCCTTTGTTTTCTCTGGCACTGATTGCCACAAAGAGTCCCAACTTCAAAAACTGACAAATGACTCCAGCGTCCACAAAGTTGTTCTAATGTTCTGGTGCTGCTGAAGTTTGATAGGGTAATTAGTCTACCGAGAGAGCTTTGTCTATGCTCGTTAGCAGCATGGATCCTGATGCAATGAACGGTGAGGCTCTGTTCCAGCACCTGGTGAGCTGCCTACATGCACAGACGGCCTTTCAAGTCATCATATGGTTCGTTCAAGTCATGTCGGATAGATCGTATTTACGAGTTGAACGCACATGAACGCCACCACAAAGTCGTTATTACGAGTGGGAAACTCGTAGAACTTTCTTTAATGCTGCGTTCAAGTCCTCCTGGGACATCGTACTTACGAGTTGACAAGTCGTAATTACTACGTCAGGTGCATTCAAGTCAGTTTAGTCAGCACAAGATGGTGGTGTACCTTCTTTTAATAAATTACAAGAAAATACAACAGGGTCTGTTAACTCTGCTTATAGAAAATGAAGAGCAAAGAATTAGCATCAGGTGTGTTTTGTGTTTTTAGTATTTTTAAAACATGCAACATGGCAAATCAAAAGATTTTTCACATATAGGTGCAAAAATGATAGCATTTTAATTTACTTGGATTTCATTAACTAGCTGAGTAACAAGAACATGACCAATTTAAGTCAACTAAACTATCAATTTAAACAAAAAATACCGTCAACTACAGACGTTGCATCCATCGATTCCGCTATGTTTCTCATTGACACGCCCCCAACTCTGAAACTCAGGGCTTAAAGAAAATGTTGAGTTTCCCACTCGTAATAATGACTTTGTGGTGACGTTCATGTGTGTTTTAAAGCGAAAAACTATTTAAAAAAAATCCGTTAAAAATTTATGGTAAAAAAACCGGCAGCGGGTTTGCCGAAATGGTACCCTAAAAAATACAGTAGCAAGTTTTAGGTTAGGTTTTAAATTTACAGTTAAATACCGTATTTTAACTGATATAATGTTAATATACCATCCTATTGAAGTACTGAAATCTGTTTTGTACCTTTGTAATACACTGATAACCACCAAATGCAGGTGGTGATGAGAAAGTCACATGATGAACCAAAGCCCATCACAAGCAGCTTTTATATAATAACATACATAGAAGGTGCACATTCACACAAACACTAAACACCATCACGGTAACACACGAACTGAAATATGCAATAAACATTAATTTAACAACATTAGCTGTAACATACAACCCTACTGTACAAAAATGATAAGAAAAAAACTAAGAAGAAAACTATTTCAACAAAAAAACATCACATTTTAAATGTAACGCAGGGAATTCTGGGAATGTCAATTTACGGTTATTCACTGTAAATTATATGTTCTTTTTCACTTCCAAAAACGGTATACTACCGTAAAATTAATGTTCAATACATGTAATGTCCAATACAGTTTTTCACCGTATAAAGCAGGGGAATTTACCGTTTACCATTTAACAGGTTTTTTTACTGTCGCATTTTCCAGCGTTTTGTTAAATTCACAGTTTTTTTTTACAGTGTAAGAGCTATCCGACATGACTTGAATGCACTATAAGCCCCGAATTTCCGAGTTGGGGGCGTGTCGATGAGAAACATGGCGGAATCAATGGATGCAACGTCTGTGTTGACGGAAATTTTGGATAAATGCAGTTCGTTGTTATAAACTTAAATTGGTCTGTTCTTGGTACGCAGCTGAAACCAAGTAAAAAAAAATGAAGACTGTTTATTTTCTTGTAAATTTATTAAAGAAGGTTTACACCGCCATCTTGTGCCGACCAAACTGACTTGAATGCACCTGACGTCGTAATTACGACTTGTCAACTCGTAAGTACGAACGTTCCAGGAGGACTTGAAAGCAGCAATAGACATCATCAGGCTGCTGGTGTGAAGGATGTTCAGAAAGGTAGGAGAAATGCGCGTCAAGATACAAAAATCGTCATTTTATTGACACAGTCTTTAACGATGCGTTCAAGTCATGTCGGAAAAGCTCATTAAACAATTGAAACGCACATCAATTATGCCGCCGCCACATATTGTAATTACAGAAACTCTACTTTCTTTAAGCCCTGAGTTTCCGAGTTGGGGGCGGATGCAATAGATGCAGCGTCTGTATTGATACATTTGTTGAAAACAATTAAATTATTATTTTTCATTTGCAATAAAACTGTCTAAGTTGCATATGCAAAAATATGATAGTACTGTGCAATTACAATAGAGTATATAGCCGTTCAATTTACAGCATCTTCATACATTGAATAAAAGCATAAAGCAAAAGCAAGGCTAATGCACATTCTTTATCATTTTTTGTAGAATCGAGTTTGAAGAATTCTGCTAAATTATTGAAAACGTGCATCGCCAACTTGCATCTTGCTCCAACTTAAACACATCTGATGTCGTAATTATGCAAAGAGGACTTGAACACTGTAACCTTTGGTGTCGATATACTGGTGCCAAAGACATGGGGATTTTTTTTTATCATTAAATTATTTGTTGGAGGATGATTGTCAGTTTGAATTATTTTAGTCACATTTTATTGTTATGTAGATATTACTTAGCACCTAACCAAATTCTAAATCTAAAAAATCTCAATAAACTGTATAATTATAATTTTAAAACAATTTTTTTTAAATAAAAAATCTAAGTCTTGGAAGGTCAAGCGATTGCTTTGTGTAATGAACAGTCTCAAAGGTCATCGCCATCCCAATTCATAGAAACACTCAAATCAAACCCACAGACCTGCACACATTCAAAAATGGGCACCTAAATAAATGTTAACATGATAATGCGTTAAAGGTAGCTTTAATGTGAATTTCCATTGGCTCTTGTGTGTCGTGACCAATTGAGACATTTGGATTTATCTTTTGAATGAGATGTAAATGTGACTGTTCAGTTCACAGAGCCTTGAGTTTCACTTTGTTCCTTACATTAAGCTGTAAGTTGTTTGGTATGCTGTTATTGTGCTTTTTGTCATTTTTGGAATAAATTATTGTGACTACTTTGTTTGACTAATAGTGATATAGCTACAGCAGTGTGGCAAAATACATTCAAGATGCCAAATGGAGTGAGAGAAATGCTTTTAATAATAAATATACTTAGAATGCATTCAACACCAGAAATGCCTAAATGTCTAGATTTTGGCTTTGTTTTCCTATTGACATGCTCTCTACAGTCCATTCTCTTTAGATCCCACTTTCTCACGCCCCATGATTGGTCGATCAAAGCCTGTGGTCAAACTACTTTTCAGTCAATACCTTCTGGGGAAAAAAAGCCAAAACCCAGATATTTTAGGTAATTTAGAAATCCTGACCAGCACATTTCCGGGAACAGGAGAACATATAGTCACCCAGCTAACACCAAATTCTATTGAAACCCATTTGAGTTGAGCTCCTGCCTTTGTATGGTGTTTCAAATGCATGTGCTGGAGACAGCAGGGCAGCTCACTGTGTTTTAAAACAGAGCCTGTATGTTTGTGGGGTCGTTTTTTCTTAATGGATGTCTGGATGAATCACTGAGATGTACTGGGTTATTCATGATGAAATATCAGCCTTGTGCTTGCCTGCTTTAAGTCAGAGCAAAAGTAGCAATATATCTGCCAACATGTGTTGCAATCACTGAGATCAACTCTCTGGCTGATAGTCTACATTTACATCTATTCATTTAGCAGATGCTTTTATCCAAAGCGACTAACATATGAGGAAACAAGCGTCTTCACTTTGTCGATCACTTTTGTAAACATTTTGAGACTAGAGTAAATTGTTTAATCTGATCCTGGAACAAAACATATGTTTTCTTCATTGCAAGCATCTTAAGCATGATTTTAAAAAGTGAGAAAATATGCTAAAAAGGTTTGGCACATTGCAATATGGGTAAACTGACCTAAAATGGTAAGATGTAGGTGAAAGGTTTTAATGGCACATTCTGTCTATTTTTATGTTATTTGCAGGAACTGTGTGCAGAATATAATTTGCAGTAATTTCAGTGGCACAGTATGAAATTGTTTCCCGTTTGAAATGTGTTGACTCAACCATTGATGTAATGGCGCAGAGCCGTCATACTGTTTAGTTTGAGGACTTTTGAAAGAAAAATAGACCAAAAGCAACACTAGTTCATGGAAATTATGAAGTGACATGATAATTTGACAGAAGTAGCATTTTAATAAATCAATGACAATGAAAACCTCTAGAAAATGTGTTTGTTTGTTTGTTTGTTTGTTTGTTTGTTTGTTCCTATCCCCCCTGATGATCAGACAGCCTTTTATCAACAACAACAACACAACTGAATAATGCATGAAACATAATGGTGGTTGCTGGGATGTTACTAGGTGGTTGCTAGGGTAATTATTGCTATTTGCAAACTAACTGAATAGCTAGTTCAAGTAGTCTAGATTGCAGATTTCCATTGTTTCATTTTCACGTTTCTCTTGTTTATTACCCCTCTGTCACTGTTTATGAAAGTATAAACAATTCCTCCTTTAATCAAAAGCATTTGTCAGATCCCAGCAAGCTGTGCTTTTTTTAATCAAACCATTTCCATATTATGCAATAACTGAAAGCCGTCCCAGCAAACTCTGCATTCAATTACTCTGAGACACAACATTCAACTTTTTTATAATGGTTATAAATTGTACGTTACTCTCATAACTGCAGTATGAATCAGCGCATGTTATGCTTCCACTGATGCATTGGACAGATTGAATGGTTTAGCTGGGACCACGTTGATGGATCTGTCTCCATCCGATCTAATTATGACAAACATTAGCGTCTGGAGTTCAGTACAGTATCAAAGGAAACACGCACAAGCTCTGGGATACGCGTGCAGTGATTGCATGCAATGCTATTTTCTCTGCATGTGTTTGGTTGATGCCATTTAACCTGACATGGTGAATTGTGTGTGTTTGTGTCTTAACATCTGTTTCTGAGCTCTGAATCAGGTGTGGCTAAATGTCGCATGTAAGTTTCCACCGAAGAGGAATGAAAGACTCACCAAAGCTGAGCATTTTGGCGTCTTGCAGTGAAATGATCCCTGTGTTGTGAGTCTCGTCCTAGCAGTTGTTTGGTAGAGTATTCCAGAGGGAAGACGCTGGCTGGTCAGTTCAGCATGATAAAAGTCCACCACTGAACAAGTTCCCCCTCTATGCTCCGAAATGTCTCTCTCTCACTCGCCCTCTCTCACTCAGAGTAGTGCCAGAGGCTGTCAGTGAGTTAAGAGGAGCGTTTGTAACTGCCGCCTACCCTCTTTCCAGCGGCCAGCTGTACACAAGTATGTCTCATAGAGCCGGCCACCAAATCACAACCCTCTTCCTGTCTGACATTTTCAAGAGAGAGAGACTTTCTCCATCTGTAAGTGACCTTACACCTAGTCAACACACAAGGCTTTCTTTTGCTGGCCACCAGAGATGACTGAGAAGAGAAGATTTTCTCTCTGACTCAGTCACTGCATTCTTAACTAATAGATTATTGTAGTCACATTTTGGTGATAAATGGATTTATATTTGGATGATAAAGTACATTTCTGTTAATATTTGCTGATGTTGATGACTCTCTTTCTCCTTTGGAACACAAAAGGAGAACTTTTGATGATTATGATGCTTACTTCCATACAGTGTAATTGGATGGAGTTAGGCTCTCAAAATGTACCATAGAAATACCATAATAGGATCATAGAAGTAGTCCATGTGACTCAAAATAGGTATCATTAGGGGAAGGGGAAACTGTCATTCTAGAGAGAATTTTTTGGGACAGAAATTTGAAAAAGAATGATGGATCATCCATTAATTGTTTTTATACACTGTGTATTTATATATATGTGTGTGTGTGTGTGTACTTGTTTATGCAACATTGTGGGGACCAAATGTCTCCACAAATATAGTAAAATCTGAAAATGTTGACATTGTGGGGACCGGCCTGTGGTAGTGTAACAATGCAAACAGGTTTTCTGTAAGGGTTAGGTTTAGGGTTAGGGGATAGAAAATATTGTTTGGTCAGTAAAAGTAATAGAAGTGTATAAAAAAGTCCCCACAATTCACAGAATGTGCGTGTGTGTGTGTGTGTATGTGTGTGTGTGCGTGTGCGTACAGGTTTATATATCCTGGTGGGGACTTAAACCTGAATAGACACAGACTCATGGGGACTCGTGTGGGTACATAAGCTTATAAATCATACAGAAAAAGCTTTGTTTTTGAGAAAGTAAAAATCCAGAAAGTTTCCTGTGAGGGCGTAGGTTTAGGTGTAGGATTGGTGTAGGGCGATAGAAAATACGGCTTGTACAGTATGAAAAACATTACGCCTCGAGTCCCTACAAGGATAGCTGACCAGACGTGTGTGTGGTGTATCCAGAATATATATAAAGAGATAAAAGTGCGTGGTGTGTGTGTATCCAGAATCAATAATATTAAAGAGAGAAAAATGTTTGGTGGGTGTGTGTGTGTGTGTGTGTGCCCGTGTGGATAGGGGTAATATATAATAGATATTATTAATATATACATGTGAACAAAAGTATAAATGCAACACTTTTGTTTTTGCCCACATTTGTCATGAGCTGAACTCAAAGATCTAAGACTTTTTCTACACAAAAGGCCTATTTCTAATATTTTTCAAATATTGTTCACAAATCTGTCTAATCTGTGTTAGTGAGCACTTCTCCTTTGCGAGATAATCCATCCACCTCACAGGTGGGACAGAGCAAGATGCTGATTAGACGCATGATTATTGCACAGGTGTGCCTAAGGCTGGCCACAATAAAAGGCCACTCTAAAATGGTGCAGTTTTATCACACAGCACAATGCCACAGATGTCGCAAGTTTGAGGGAGCGTGCAATTGGCATGCTGAATGCAGGAATGTCAACCAGAGCTGTTGCCCATGAATTGAATGTTCATTTCTCTACCATAAGCCGTCTCAAAGGCGTTTCAGAGAATTTGGCAGGACATCCAACCGGCCTCACAACCGCAGACCACGTGTAACCACACCAGCCCAGGACCTCCACATCCAGCATCTTCACCTCCAAGATCGTCTGAGACCAGCCACCCGGACAGCTGCGGCAACAATCGGTTTGCATAACCAAAGTTTCTGCACAAACTGTCAGAAACCGTCACAGGGAAGCTCATCTGCATGCTCGTCGTCATCATCGGGGTCTCGACCTGACTGCAGATCGTAACCGACTTGAGTGGGCAAATAATCACATTCGATGGCATCTGGCACTTTAGAGAGGTGTTCTCTTCACGGATGAATACCGGTTTTCACTGTACAGGGCAGATGACAGACAGCATGTATGGCGTCGTGTGGATGAGCGGTTTGCTGATGTCAAAGTTGTGGATCGAGTGGCCCATGGTGGCGGTGGGGTTATGGTATGGGCAGGCGTATGTTATGGACAACGAACATAGGTGCATTTTATTGATGGCATTTTGAAATGCACAGAGATACGTAACGAGATCCTGAGGCCCATTGTTATTCCATTCATCCACAACCATCACCTCATTTTACAGCATGATAATGCACGGCCCCACGTTGCAAGGATCTGCACACAATTCCTGGAAGCTGAAAACATACCAGTTCTTGCATGGCCAGCATACTCACCAGGCATGTCACCCATTGAGCATGTTTGGGAGATGTATACGACAGCGTGTTTCAGTTCCTGCTAATATCCAGCAACTTCGCACAGCCTTTGAAGAGGAGTGGACCAATATTCCACAGGCTACAATCAACAACCTGATCAATTCTATGCTAAGGAGATGTGTTGCACTGCGTGAGGTAAATGGTGGTCACACCATATACTGACTGGTTTTCGGACCCCCCGGACCCCCCAATACAGTAAAACTGCACATTTTAGAGTGGCCTTTTATTGTGGCCAGCCTAAAGCACACCTGTGCAATAATCATGCTGTCAAATCAGCATCTTGATATGCCACACCTGTGAGGTGGATGGATGGATTATCTCGGCAAAGGAGAAGTGATCACTAACACAGATTTAGACAGATTTGTGAACAATTTTTGAGAGAAATAGGCCTTTTATGTACATAGAAAAAGTCTTACATGTTTGAGTTCAGATCATGAAAAATGGGGGCAAAAACAAAAGTGTTTTGCTTTTATAATTTTGTTCAGTGTATACATATATATATATGTTGCTTTTATCTCTTTATATTATGATTCTGGATGGATATTGGGCTTTGCTGTAAATAGTTATGTTTAAAATGTGTTATAAATAAAGAATAAAAACAAGTTCAAACATTTGGGGTCATTAATATTAAAAATATATATATTCAGCAAGGATGCATTAAATTGATCAAGAGTGACATTTATTTACACACACACACACACACACACACACACACACACATTCACACACCACTCCACATTTATATAATTACTTTATCAAATAAATTCGCTGGGGCATAGGAGACTAAAATCATTTAAAACCGACCCCAAACTTTTTAATGGCAGTGTGCTAAAAATAATATATTTTTCCAACTAGTATAGCATCAAGCTAAAAGACAGACTAAAAGATGCAAAAGTCTGCTTATGATTCGACTGCGTCTGTAAGAAGAGCAGGGCGATGATGGCAGCTTACAATAATGCTATAAATACTAGCACTGCTGCAGTTACTGTATAGCATCACCCAGAGGAATATCTGATTGCCATGAGGTTGCTCTTTAATAGCTCCGGAACTTTAATGGAGTTCTCTGTCATGTTTCATTTAAGTATCAGGTTAGTCTGGTATGATTGTTGAATGAATGTTTGTGATTGGTCTTCTTTCTTACATGTATTTGCATACTGAATTGTGATTGGTTTAGTCTATTTGCATATTTTAACTAGTTATATGCACATTTTCACCTCACAACTGTTTTGCTTCTTGTCTGCAGCTGACAGAAAACAAAATGCATAATGCCAAAAGCCAAAAACCAAAGACTACAACCTAAATGTACTTGATACTTCAACACGTGTCCTTCAGGAATTGCAAATCTAGTTAGCAGTCAAATCTTATCAGTGTAGTTAGTGGTCTTTTTAAGGAGCAGTATGAGTTTGTATCCAGCATTAGTTTCACTTTAGTCTTTCAGTGTCCAGATCAGGAGAGTTTGTAGATATGAAGGAGTTCTCTGTCTGAGTGTGTGTTTAAGTTAGTAGATGCAGTTTTGCTGTACATACTGGGTGTTAAATGAATTGCAGGGGTAATTTACTGTAATTAACCCCAGTCCTATAGCACAGAGAGTCTCTCAGTGTAGACACTTACGCTCACATTCACCCACGCCACACGTGCCTGGCCTGAATGGAGAGTCTGTGTGCAGAGCAGTGTATTTCTGACTGGATAAACAGGAATCCCTGTGCAAATACACAGTCAGGGGAGGACTCCACAAATAGATCGACTCTTAAACCCGAAGTCAAACATTTTATGTTACATTTCAGTAGCGTACAGCATATGTACATATATATGATATTAATACATAAATCGAAGCCTGTTTTGCAACAATTTATTTCGCAATTCTGACTTTTTTTAATTGCAATTCTGAGTTTATATATAAACATGCAAATCGCACAATTCTGTTTTTTTTCTCTGATTTGTTTTTTAGAAGTATGAATTATGATAAAAAAGTTGCAATTTTCTTTTTTCTTTTTTATCACGTGGTGGAAACAAGTTTCCATATTAAAATATTGCATAGCACAATATTTTAGTAAATGTCCATGTGCATAGCATTTTTCATTGAATCTTTTATTCATTTTTAATTTTACATTTTTTACTATTTCTATTTTATTTTATTTTTCAGAGTGCTAAAATAGTGCTGAAAATTTGCCATCAGCTTTGTAAGTCTTGGAAAGGGGTTGCAGGTCTGTTCTGATAATGTTGTGGGCAGGGAGAATAACACTCAAATGATTAAAAAATATAAATAAACTAAAAATGTAATAAAAACACACTGAGCCACATGTTCCATTGATTTGAAGCTTTAATTTAGTTTTTTACAAAATTGTCAATTTTTCACATTTAGTATGCAATATTTCCTATGCATTAATTTCAGTGTTTAATTTTAAGACTACTACAGTTACTACATTTTTTTTTACATTTGTATAGCACTTGCTGCAATACAGTTAGTTCAAAAGCAGAGTCACAGTAATAAACAATGATGCAAACTTCTTCAAATATGAGACCATTTCAAACAACAAAACAACAGTGTCATTGTTCAGCTTAAGTTTGTTATGAGTGCATTTAAGTGTCTTTCCATCATTACAGTGCTTTATAGGCAAACTCACATCCTTGTATCTCTTTGCTTGATAGACAGTGTCGCCCTCTCCTGGCTGACAGCAGTATTATTTATATATCTGCTGTAGCTCACATGTACAGGACTTCCAGTCTGTTACTGCCATCTGGTGATCATCAGCTGTAATGCTCCACATTCTCTTTCACTAAAACAGACACACTGGCTATATTCAGAATAGCATGCTACCATAATACCATTATGTAATATGTATACTGTGCAGGTCTGTAACATTTGGAGAAAGCTGTCAGTTAACATTCACACTTGTTTTAATAGCACAGAATTGTCTCGAAGTATATACATGATTTGAGATCTCATGTGACAAATCACTTGGTTATGCAATGCATTGTTTCACATACCTGTCAATTTAAAAAAAATAGTAGGCAGTATACAGTATTATGTGGTGTATTAAGCAGTATCCCAGCTAACAAATATATGTACTAATATTGTTTTATTAATGTTCCCATTAAGTTATGAAAACGTAATGTTCACTGAACGTCCAGTTGTTTAAATGCTTAAAAAAGTATTTTTCTTGATACTATAAGAGTCATTCGTCAACATGTGCAAGCTAACAGCTAGCTTTCTCCACATCTTGACTGGCTGATTATATATTTCATTAGGTAATACAATGACATCCAAACATTTTTAAGTGGGACTGAAGTGTTCAAATATTTTTGGGCCCCTATAGATTGTACCTAATGCCTCTGAAGACAACACAATACAACAAACACATGCCCTTTGGATTCTTTAAGACATGCCTATCTCAGTTTCAAATTCTTATTCTCATACTGACCTTACTGTCATCCTGTGATGCTAGAGAGACAGTAAAGAGAGTACTGGACCACCGTGCTACAGTATAGAGACGGTGATGGTCTTCTGCTGTAAGACTGTGTGTGTGTGTGTGTGTGTGTGTGTCAGAAGAAATGAGCCCCACCTTGAAGAGGGGGAGGGAGCGAGAGACAGAGAGCCAAGAGGAAGACATTGTACTTTGGCTGCCCTGCTAAAGGAACACCCCCCTCTCTCTGCCCTCCCACACCAACACTACTTTCAGCATGTAGTCATTTTAAAGGGGTCGTATGATGCAATTTCAATTTTTCCTTTCTCTTTGGAGTGTTCCAAGCTCTTGGTGCATAAAGAAGATCTGTAACGTTGTAAAGACTAAAATCTCAAACTTAAAGAGATATTCTTTAAAAAAGTTAAAAGTCAGCCACGCCTACCTAAAACAGCTCATTCTAACAAGCCCCCACATATCTACCTCACTATGTGGGAAGATTTGCATAACGCCGCCAAATGTTCACGCAAAGAAAGAAGAAGGTGTAACTTTTATTCTCGCTGTAGTTTGTTGTTGCCGCCGACGCCATGTCGTGAAGGCGCTGTGTGTTTCGTTGAGAAAGTGAAACTACTTTGTTTGGCCTTCCAAAAGAGGACGATATCCGCTTTGTCATGCCTGGAGCTGATCCGTGCTGGTCGCTGAGGAAATACATAAACTTTGTGCAGTGGATCGCCGGATCAGCTTTCACCGCGGACGAAGCGGAGTCCAACCCGGGCTCGTCACATGTGGTTGCCGCAAGCCAGCCGGCCACTCCTTCGTCAGAATACGCCGCCGCGCCCTTACCAAGCCCGCCCTCGCCGTCACTCTAGCCCGTGTGTGGGCCGCTGTTTTCGGTGTGAAAGCGAAACTACTTGTTTGACCTTCAACACTTCAACCCAAAATTTTCAGATGTGTGCAGCACATTTTATGACTGTTTCCTGATTCTGGTAGAGTAACTACAATGCCGGCTGTTCTGACTCCACAGACTGTAAGTACGTTTTCATATTTAAAGAATTTTGCCACTGACGATTCAAATGCGAGTTTTGGGCAGTGTAGAATGCACTTGTTGTTTGTCATTTCTCTGAACACAAATGCAGACATGGTTTTATGGTTTACACGGCGCGATGCAACGCAATGCGTAAAAAGTGGTATAAGTCATTATAATCAGTAATTCTGTCCCCACTGGATGCAACAAATGCCACGTTTATAATGGGTTTTAATGTTTTTGTCTCGTCGCTCCGGCCGGGACATGGCATCACAGTATGGTGAGGGGTGTAACATTTCAGTCACACGCTTGAGGTATTCGGCGAATCACAACGCACTGGCTCAGCTGGCCAATCAGAGCACACTGCACTTTTCAGAAGATGAGCGTTTTAGAAAGGCGGGGCATAGAGGAGAAAACAATAATGTACATTATGTGGAAAAAAATTTGTTTTTTGAACCTTAAACATTTCATTACACCAAATACACAAATAATGTTCTTTTTAGCAACATCATATCCTCTTTAAACCATCAATAACGCACACCACCACACACACACACACACACTCGTGCATATGCTGTTAAAGCCACTGTACTGCTGCCTGAGGTCACATCCATCCAACATCGGTCCTGATTTTTTATTTTTTTTTTTTTTTTTTTTTTTTTTTTTTTTTTTTTTTGTTTCTACCAGTGTTTACTAGAAATTAATCAAAATTTAAAAGTTAGTTATAGTTTAGAACGGTAACAAACAGGTTTAATAAAAGATACAATAATACAATAAGTCTATACACCCGAATAAAATAAAAATTAAAGAGAAAAAATTTAGATTTATATAAGATATGTTATGTTCGTCAGAACATATCTAAAGACACAATAATACCAATAATATAATAGTAAAATAAACACTATTTAAGCTATAAATGTAATATATAACTTAAAAAATTCATCAACTGAGAAAAGTTACTTGATGTATTATGTTATCCATTTATTAATTCATGTATTATTTAAATAATTCTTTCATTCTAATTATTTAATATTTGTAAAAAAGTAGTATTATATTTAGACACTGAAATGTACTATACATTTTATTAAACCAAAATATTTTAAATTTCATTATAATAATAAATAGAAAAAATATTAGGTACACTTTGTTAAGGTGGCCTTGTTATACGTTACATGTAAACGACTATTATACTAACAAAAAAATCCTGCTAATTACATGCAAGAACACCCTATTAAGTACATGCAGTTAATTAATATTACAGTACTTAAATGTATAATTACACTGTAACAAGGGCACCTTAAAATAAAGTGCAACCCAAAATAAAATAGGAAAACAAATATATCTAGAAAAAAACTAACAAAATATTCTATACATTATAGCATTCATTTTCACACAGAGGCAGCAAGAAGGTAAAAGGCAATATCCCGTTTTTATATAGTGTACTATTATATATAATATATATATATATATATATAGTGTATATACATATAATTTGAATTTTTGAAGCTTTGATGGATGTCCTATTTAAAGCAACACAATATATGCTTTCATTATTATTCAATCCCTCCTTGGTCTACCTTGAGTATCTAAGACTTGGTTTGAAATTTATATTCTAGCCACTCATGTTATTGCCAACCTTAAGATGAATCTCTTGTTAATTTCTTGCTTTGGCTTTGGAAAAAGCATCTGCTAAATGAATACATGTAAAAGTGAAAACTCGTGCCGGTAACAAAACATCAACCTCAAATCTGTCAGAGACTTTGGGATCGACTTAAACACATTCACACGTCCTCTCACACCTGCCATAACACTCTGAGCACATGTGTGTGAACGTACGGCCCATGCTGGAGTACTGCAGAGTGTGTGTGTGTGGCTCCTCTGAGGCTTTAGCTAACAGATGCTAGTTTATCATCAAGAACCATTTCTTTCTTGTCTATTGCACAGTTGAGCCTTGTGTGAGTAAACACATTATTTATCTGTTTGTTCAGCACACCTCTCAGTCTGAGAGGGAGGAGGTCATTCTCTGGGAATGTTCCCATAGGATGCTCATAGTGCTGCTTCATATTAGCAAATGGGAAGGTACGAAGATGGATTACAACACAGATGCAGCCAAGGCTATTTTTTTTGCTCTGGTCCTTCATAAACGTTTAGTCTTGAGTAAGATAGAAGCTGCTGTGTGATGTTTGGATGTTTTCTTTGAGTCATTGTTGGTGCAGAAATTAAAATGCAATGAAAAGTGCATGAAACAACATAATGAACTACATTTTCTGAAAAAACAAAAAAAAATGTTAGTGCAGTAGTTTGGAAAATAATTGCACACATCTTCTAGTTGCATGATTTGAGCTATCTATATTATTTGTCTGACACTCTGTAGACACATAAAAGGTCAGTATCACATGACTTTATAACTGAACAAACAAGGCGTAGCTGTATAAAAGTCCTCTATTGCCTATAGAAGATATCAGGGTTGGTCATTCCAGTTTAAGTCGGTGTTATTTTAGTATCATTGATGTATTATTATAGTTTTTGTTAATATTTGACTTGGGCTATACTTTATTTTTATATTTTGTTCAGTTTTATTATCTTTTAATTTTTGTTGAAGTTGTAATATTTTTGTTGTGCAGTTTTAGTTTTATTTATATATGATTTGGTGCTCAGTTATAAATTATTATTGGAGCTCAAGTCAGCATATTAGAATGATTTCTGAAGGATCATGTGATACTGAAGACTGGAGTAATGATGCTGAAAATGCAGCTTTGATCACAGCAATAAATTACTTTTTAAATATACTATATTCCAATAGAAAACAGTTACTTGAAGTGATAATTTCACAATATTATGGTTTTTACAGTTTTTTTCATTAAATAAATGCATCCTTTATGAGCATAAGAGACATCATTAAAAAAAACATTAAAAACAAATCGTATAAGATTTCTCATATATGATTTCTCATTATATATATATAATCAGACATCTGCATTTGGCAACGTGCAGTACGTCTGGCCCATAGCAGGGAAATAACTTTGTTCCTAGGCTTCATTAGACAATGATGCCATGCAGACAATGTCAGGAAAGGTTTCTCCGCTGTCATCCTCCCAGGTGCCATGGCTTTATTTTAGGACAATTAGGAACCGCCCCATCTAACCTTTGGTCCTGCAGGAGAGACAATAACAGGCCAGGACAGGGTCTGATGGCTTTTGGAGAGAAAAAAGGTTCGGCTGTATTGATTGGCAGAGCATAAACACAAAACCGCTACTGTAAGAGCTGCAGAGAAATAGAGAGCAGTTAGTGGTCAAATGTAGGTCCTGGAGTATGAGAGGGCAGTGTGAAGAAACGACTGGTTCAAGGTCAGCCAAAGGGGAAGGATGAGGAATTTCAGCTCTGTCTGAATTCCTGCCAAACTCTATCTCTGTCTCAGGCTCGGAGGATTTCAGGGTGCTTTACGCTGAATATTCGGGGCAGATGTCAAGCTAACAGATGGCACAGGACAAAGCATCCTCTCCACACCATTCACATTAATATTACAGCACTCCCCACCTTTTGGATTCCTCGACCTTTACAGCTGTTAGGGAACGGTTTCTTTTGAAATCATTTTATAGATGACGTATTTAAACTGGGACTTTTCCCTGTGTGGAAATCACTGTTTTAAAATTCCCTGATATTTCCAGGTTACTCATAAATAGTTCAGGTTTCAAATAAGTCCTAGAAATGTCGTAAAAAATGTAAAAAGTGTCATTTCCACACCTGAAAAAGTCCAAATTTAAATATAGGTTAAATGTAATTAAAAATAAAATTCAATCTAGTAATAATATACATTAATATATATATACAGTTTTTAAAATATATACAATATTTTATATAAAAATATCTAATAAATAATAATAATAAGTAAATCTTATAATAATTTAATGCTTATTTTACAAGGTTCTAATTCTCTCTCTCTCCTTCTCCTCTCTATATATAATTACATATATAATATATATATATATAAGATATAATATATAATATATATACTATGATATATCTATACACACACACACGTCAATAGCTAAAAAAAAACTTTTCACAGTCTTGTAATATTTAATTAAGCACACCTTTTTCTGTAATGAATCATGATTATTGGTCTTACCATTGCAATTTGTAAGATAAAGTAATTTCATACTGAACTATCCAAAATTAGTGTAGAAACAACATAAAGACAATATATTTTAAATATGTATTTCATGGCATCTTTTTATTAAGAATAAAGGGGAGCATCACCAAAACCAATACTGATAGTCTAATAAACTGATTTGAAATAAATATAATATAAATATAGCCATTTAAACAGTAATGCCATCATTTTAATAGGCCTGAACTGTTACAGAGCATTACAAGTCATTCATTTAAATTAAATTAAAATTAAAGCAATCTGCACCTAAAAAAATTATATAAAAGTCCACATTTTGCTTACAGTTTTTCTCGATTGCTAACACACTATAACTGATTCATTTGGCCCAATTTTCCAAACCATTCACACAGTTCTCGAAACAAAGACCCGTTTCTGAAAACTTTGAACACATTTCACCTGCTTTCACAACACGTTCCAATTGATGACACACAGGTCAGAATCTCAGGATGATATGAACAAGAGCATAAGTGATTATGTGTTTTGGAAAATGAATCCTGGTAGTGGGAGACAAAGAGGAATCGGAGGGGGAATTAAACGAAAGTTTGAGTCTGACAAAAGGGAACATGTTTTTGACTAAATTATTTGATTTTGACCTGGAAGTTTGAAGATTGCACAAGTTGGTGTATAGTTTTGAGATTGTGTTTATAGTTGTGAGAAAATGGTGAATTGTTTCATGATTTGTGTGTTAGAAAGCGAGAAAAACTGTTGTATATGTGTCTATCGTGATGTTTCTCGTCTGCCGTATAACTTTCTGTGTGAATGAGAGCTGTGAGTTACTCCCCCCCCCCCCCCCCCCCCCCAAGTTTATTTGCACATTCATTTTCACAATAAATAAGAAAATTACTAGTTGGGTATCAGTATTTTTAGTGAGGAACAGTCCTCTCAATACAGAGTCAGCAATCCAAGTATTTACACTTTCTTTCGTTCCTACATTGTTGTGTTTTTAAATGAATTGGTTGGACGCTTCAAGTTCTGTTTTACCTTATATTATATTGTGACAATGGTAAATAGAGTATATATCACCTGAGAAGGTATTGTCTGTTACTAAGCCACTATGTAAACATTTCAAAATATGACCTTTAAGCAGTTATTGGCAAAACATGTCAATATTTACCAACTTGGATGCAGATTCAGTGAAATGCTGAAAATGAAACGTGAGCTGCCCTTTTGCAAACGTTGGCACAATGACCCGGCTGTGTGTTTTATGTGAGCGGAGGGACATCTGATACCATCGGTCTCAAATCACACAACACTGACATTCGGCCTTGGTTTCCAAGAGACGTCACTTCTGACCAAGAGCACAGCTGTTGTTTGATACACTAAACTTAAACCAACCTATGATGGTAACCGAGTTTTTATCAAGGATGTAGTCTATTCAAATTCTCATTCTTAATCTTTAACCTCTAACCTACTACACTTTGTAACCTATAACCACTCTAAATGGGCAGATTTTAGCCAATTTAAGCAAAACCAGTGGAAAATGGACAAATATTTAGGCCTAAATTTAAATTGTATGTATTTGAATTGCATATACAATTTCCATCAGTCAGTCGAAACGAAACAGGTCATATTTCCATAATAGCTGCTACTAATAAACTGAATGTGGTTTAAATACACAATAACCAGGTTTATATCATATGTTTATCATCAAACATTCCAGAGTTAGCCATATTTTAACCATGTGCATAAGCATGTTAAACAATGTTTACATAAAATTAAATATTTAAATGTAGACTTTAAACATAAACTCTAAAGGCCCTGGAAATATCATTGAATTTCCACAGCTGAAAAAGTCAAAGTTTTAACACATTTTTAATAATATGTAATATTATATAGCAATTATTATTATATACAATTATTATTATTGGGTCTTTAATGGTCATTTATAAGCTTGAATTTTCTCATTTTGTCAATTTGAAGAATAAACTATTTGAATAAATGCATTTTGAAAAAAATGATTTTATGATTTAAAAAGATGCAATAATAAATTACAAAATATAATAAACATAATAAACGTTTTTTGAGTGCAGAAATGTTTTCTTGTTTCATGTATGTATGACTGACAAATGCATTGCATTTTAGTTTAATAAAAAAAGTGTGTAATTTAGTGGATGCAATGCGAATAAAAAAACGTTTTTTCTTTTTTGGAGTGTAATGGATAGGACCGAAAGGGCAACAAAATAAAGTGTATTGACTATAAATTCCCCTCACGCAGTGCTATAGCCCGGAGGCAGCATGTTAACTAAATGCCAATGTCTGCCATTTGATAAGGTTTTTCCATAAATTATGAGCTCAGCTTCATTCTACTCTCACCACGTGCATCTTAATGAGGTCCAAATGGGGGGGGGGGGGGGGGGGGGGGGGGGGGGTTTGGGGGGGGGGGGGGGGGGGGGGGGGGGAGTAACAAGGTGTTAATGCCACCAGAACAAATCCATAACACACTAAATATTAGACCAAAATCCACAGCAACAAAACTGCAGGTGTGAGTTTATATTAGTGTGCCACAGCTTTATTTACACCTGGTCTTTTGGAGAGCTAAAGAAAACAATTGAACGATTGATCAAACTTTGCTTTTCCTCCTAAACATGTCAAATTTCATTTCAGATGTTAACATTCCTGACAGCTCTTTCTCCCACATCAGCCATACTTCTGCTTGCTTTTGAGGGTGAGGTGTTTACACTGATAATAATGAATCTGAAACAGGACACTGGAGACTGGGGGAGAAGACAGACCCTCACAGCACACGAGGGGAACCGCTTGCATAATAGGACAGGGAAGAGCTTGCACTTCTCTCCTTTTTGCAGGAAATGGGCGAAACCTGGGCTGAAATTATTTCTCCGACATTTTGTGCTGTGAAGGAAGCGTCTCCTGATAGAAGTGGTCATTTGGCTTCCTGTTGTGCAGCAAGAGTTTTTATGTTTTTCAGCATGAAAAGAGCATGACAGGAAGGGTCAGGGGGTTTGGTATTACAACAGTGAAGTACACTGCCAAATTAGCAGGATTAGTATTACAAAAACATGTGATGGTCACATGTCACCACAGAAATCAAAATAAATAAATCTATTTCTATATATAATATAATATTTTAATTACATTTTTTTAAATCACCAATTACGCACACAAAAGCCTGCAATTTTCCTGACAATTCTATTTAAATCAGGTTTAAGTTGAAAATATTGTACGATAATGACTGTATTTTACTACTCCTAATTTTTAATTAATTCTATTTTACGGTATAAATACTATATATAATATTATATTATATATATATGATATATTATATATTATATATCCATAATATATATGTGGGTTGTGGTGGCTCCTCCCTGTGTGTGTGTGCATGTGGTGTGTAATAAAAAATATTTAATATAAAAGCATTATAAACTTTGTTTTGAATTACAAAATATGCAAAATTAAGAGATAAAAAAATTAACATTAGATGGGTAAAGAAAACAAATCTTGAGTAAAACATTATGTATAGGTAATAGATATGATGTACTATGCAAGTCATATTGGTAACAATTTACAATAAGGTTCATTAGTTAACTAGTTTAGTTAACATGAACTAAGAATGAGCTATACTTCTACATTATTTATTCATATTGATTTCAGCATTTACTAATGTATTATTAAATTCACAAGCTGTGTTTGTTAACATTAGTTAATGCAATGTGAAATAACATGAACAAACAATGAACAGCTGTATTTTTTATTAAATAACATTAACAAAGATTACTAAATAGTGTAATGCATGTATTGTTCATGTTAGTAAATACATTAACTAATGTTAACAAATGTAACCTTATTGTAAGGTACGTGTACCCATGATTGTTTTGAAATAACGGTAGGAATTTTGGATTAAAAATGTGCATGATGGTTATGAACAATAATGCAAAAAAAAAAAGCATACATTAACAGTAGACGGCAAAAGAAATATAAGAAAAGTTCTTTAAGAAAAGAAATATTTTTGTAGGGTATAGTATTAATACTATATATGTAATAAAATTATAGTTTACAATACAATTCACATATATAATTTTGTTTTGAATTACATAGTAATGAGAATTTTGGATGAAAATGTGCATGCACGAAAAAAATGATTCATTTAATTAACTTTTTTTTTTAAGGTAAGTGGTTGCAATCAATTTATTTTAGCTGCATTTAAATAAACTAATCTAGTTGACTAACTTTCAATTTTTTTTTTTAATGTAGCTAAAATAAACTGTTTGCAACCACTTACCTTAAAAAAAAAATTAGTATAATTTTTTGTTCAGTGTGACTTATGAAAATTATGCAAAAATTCACAGTAGATCAAAATTAACACTAAATAGGCATATTAAGTTTTTTTGGGGGGGGGTATAATATGACATGGCATATCCTTGACACGTTTAGTGAGATTTACCTTAATGTAGATTGTTGTATTTACTTATACCTGAGATATAAAGTACTTTAAACACTGAAATCTGACAAAACACTTAAAAATGCTAGTGTGTCTTACATTAATGGACTAATCAATGTTTTTCTGTACAGGAAATGTGTGGGATAAACTGCTACACTTAGGATGTGCGGCGGAGGCAGAGATAAACATTCCAGACTTCAAACACACAGATGAGGGTAGCAGGAGGCTTATCGAGGACTATGATAACAAATGGAGCACACCAGGAACTAGTCAAAGAAGCTTCTGCATTAAAAGCCCTTCAAAGGCATCAGGATTATTATTAGGTTTAACTTCAATCACCCTGTTTAGTGAAAGAAAAACTGAAATCCTTTGACAAAATTCCTAGTTACTTTCACAAAAACATGTCAGATTTCCTCTCATTTCTAATGCTAGGATGCATCATTTATGATCAATCTAAAGATTAATTTGCTCCAAGCACATATTTTGACGTTCCGCTCATCCAGTGAAAACGTTTGGCCTCTTTCGTAGATTTAAAATAATCAAGTATTTTAATCGTTTGACTGAGATGTCGCACAATAACCGTTGAGAAACAACATTTTTAATTACTTGAAATAAATACTCCAGTACATGCATGATAAAAAATGAGGCGTGGGAAAAGGGAAAAAACACAGCACATTAAAATATAATTGCAAGTCTGGTAAATAGTGTAAAACCTATGGCACACACTCACAGCAGCTTTTACTCATTACAAATTCACACATGGAATACGCACATTATTATGCTGATGATTTCTACAAATCTCAATGACGTCCATTCAGCTAAACACTGAGGTAAAGACTTTCAGTTTCATTTTAAGGCTTCTGTTGTAATGGCCACTTTTGGCCATATTATATTCTCAACCGACACAGATTTTGCAAAAGTTGTCAGTTTTAGTAAAAGCTACTTCTTCCCCAACCACATCCAGTTTGAGAAAAACCTACAAAAGTGAGCTTGAGTAAAGCCAACTGCCATGAAAAGTAAATTAAAACATTTAAATTACTACATTTACTCATACTACACTCTTAAAAATAAAGGTTCTTAACTGGCATTGACGGTTCCACAAAGGATCTTTAACTTCCACGGAACCTTTCAAATGCAGAAAAGGTTCTTTAGATAATGGTTCTTTTAAGAACTGTTCTCTGCGAGGTTCTTTTTTGGAACCTAAAATGATTCTTCAATGGAATCGCTGTGAAAACCCTTTAGGCTTATGATACACAGCCAATGATACACACACAATTTTTTTTGAGCAATGTTGCTTGGGCACTTTCCCATTGAGAATAGGTAACAAATTATCTGGATATTTTAGATCAGTCGTGGGTCCTGTGTCTCACCTGGTTGCCCGTTGATGGCAACATTGCTCAAAAAGTGCCCCCGTGTATCATCATCCTTATGGAACCTTTATTTTTATGAGTGTATGCGGGGTTAAACCTGATTAGATTCTTTGGTACTTCAAAATAATGTGCTGGGGAGGAGTTTTAATTCACAGAATGAGAGTTAACTGGTGGTAAAGTTCTAGGTGAGGATCGTTCCCTTAGTGCCTGAGACAGGAGTGTGCATCCATCCGAGACGGCGCATGCAGAGTTTCGCAGCCGCTCCCGATAGATGGGCATCTGGGAGCTGCTCTCGGGATGCTGGGAAATATCCCTGAGGCCCTGGGTCAGGAGCACGCAAGCCGAAACCACGCTCATGGCGCCGCCCAGAACGGCCGTCTGCACCCCTTTTCCCTCAGGGGGGATGGTTGCAGCTTTGCCGAGGAACTGCGGCTCGGTGGCGAAACCCACCAAGGCATGAACGGCCTGCACGAGCGGCCCGCTAAAAAGAACGCAGCGATTGCGGGTCAGGTCGTTCGGGCAGGCCTTTAGCTCGCGCACGCATGCTAAAAGAGCCGTGGCGCTTGTGCTCATGCACTTGACGCTGGCTTTGAACTGCTCCTTGGCGAACTTGTCCTTGGATTTATCACTGGCCAGAGAGGAGGCATCCGTAAGTGTGGTGAGGTTCTTCAGGATGTTCTGCGAGACTTCCAGAAGGAGCTGCGGCGTCAGGTCGGCCAGAGCCGTTAAGCGGAGAATGTTGCACGTTTGCTCCACTTCGTGTCGGCATCGGGTGACTTTGTAGCGGTCAACCAGGCCAGAAACGGCAGCCTGGGAACCTGGGATCTCCACGGCTGCTAGGTATGCGGCGTGTGCCGAATACTCAGTCAGAGAGACCACTAGGTCCCCCATCTCGACCAGTCGGTCGCCGACTTCCACGAACTTCCCCATGTTGAGCTGGCTCTGGATATCGTGAACGATGATCGACAGCTCCTTGGTTCGCGCGATCACCGTGTCGCGACATTTCTCGAACGTCTCTGCTACAGGCATCCCGTCGGTGTTCACCACCGGCCTGGTCTCACTGGACAGCAGGAGCAGCTCCGCCACCAGCTGCATTTTGCTCTTGCATGCGTCACAGATGGATGAAAGTCTTTTCCTTTGTTGCAAGCTTCCGCTAAGGATGTTGGTAGAAACCTCATCTGATTTTCCCGAGCCACTACTAGCCATAGTAGTGTGGTCGCGCTAATGTTCAAAATAAAGATCACAACATACGTTCTCTTGTGATTTATGTCATTTTCTTCAGTAAATAAAAAAAAAAGATTCCCGCACCTTCTCAGGGAGAGTGAAACTGGCCAATAACGTCCTTCAGAAAAACTCCACTCAGCTTTGAAAACTCAAAATAATTTGAAACTTCACTCAATGCACCAATAAGGGAAGTACTTTAGGAAAATATTTGGATTAAAAAAAAATAAAAAAGCGCTGATGAGAGCTTTAATTAAATATCCCTTCAAATGATTTGCCCAATGTGTAAATAATCAGCTTTTAGGTGTGCATAATGAGAAAAACGAGCATAGAATAGAATTCACAACTACCTCCGATAAGGTAAGCTACAGTCTGATCAGTTTCACAGGTTGTCAATGTCGCTCCAACAATGCAAAGAAACCAAAAACACTCTTTTCTCCAAAAGGCTTCTGCAGTGCCATGTACAAGAAGATGCCCAGACGAAGGCAAAGTGCAGGTTGACTTCCAGAATCGCTACTTTTGCTGTGTGGAATCTGTCATTTCACGTTTTCTTCGTGTCATGCACATTACATGCATTTAAATACATGTCCTGCTGCGATGTGATGCTGCTGATGATATATTGACCGTCTTGCTGACCCGCCGACCGAAGCGGGAGACGCGCAGGCGCCCCGCCGCCACTGCACCATCATCCCAGGACACCTCGGAAATTCATAAAACGTTCCCGAACGACTTTCAGCCGTTTCTTTTTCATACACAATCCAAGTTCTGTGGGCAAACTCAGTTCCTTATGCATATCTATTGTCCATACGCCCTCTCCAGCAGGAAAGCTTCGGTTGTCCAGTGGCAGATAGTTTCGCTTTTGCTTGCCATTCTTTAAACGCTCGGCTGAAAGTTTTAACGCGGTTTCCGCGACGATAACGAACTCCGTTCGCTATTGAGACTCTCGCGCGTCGGTTGTAGTCTCCCGCTACATCTTGCGTATCAGGAAGCGGCGGGAGGGTGTGGCTGAATAGCCTGTTAGCTTCCAGCAAACTCTGGCACTTTCATACCCTCCAGTCCACAACCATTATTCCTGGTCTGCGAGACGAAGTCCCTCCTTTTAAGTCGCCAGCCGCTCAAACGATACACTTATTTTTCTGAGGTACCGTCAGTCGCGCGAGAAGTCGCGTTCATTCCTCACCCAGTCATCGTTTCCAGAGGCCCCGATGTGAGACTCAACTACCGGTCTGAGGGCAAAGTTACACCCAAAGAGAAATTCCAGAGAGGTTCCTTGTGTTTCCCCTTTTCGTTAGTTTAGTTGTGTCTTGTTTGCGGTGTTTTGCCCCAGGTTTGCGCTTCCCTGTAAATCCAACAGGTACTCTCGCGTGCGGGTATTTACTACTTTCACGATGTTCGCATTCAGAGCGGCATAGAGCGAATTATTGTTTGTTTTAGCGGAACGCCGGGGCATTATTTGGTTTTGTATTCTAAAGGTCGGTCTGTCAACTGAAAACGTTTTTTCGTCTCTTTTTTTTGGGTTCTGTCAATTTTGTGCGTTTGGAATATATTCAGGAATTTTACAATGAAATATTAACATATATATATTGACACTGTATTTATATCCTATGCTATAATATAGATATATTTTATATATATATATATGTATAGTGTGTGTGTGGGTGGGTGTGTGGTCATTTGGATGTGTGTGTACCACCGCATTTAGATTATAATCTAATTAAATGAGGAAATGAATAAATAAATTTATAAATATTAATAAAAATAAATTGTGAATAAAAGGGTAAATTCAATAGCGAGGAAAATTTAAATATATTGCTCGCTTGTGTCGTTTGCTTTAATATGATATATTGTTATCTATTTAATATATTTACAGTAACCTATTTCAGTTATACTTAAATATGAATAAAATATTAAATAGGCCAATTGTCGAATAATTAGTTATTCAAGCTCAAAAGTAAAAAACATTATTTATTTATTTGTTTAATTACAATCCATTTATATCGTTTTGTGCAAATATACATGTATTTATTCATCTATTATTCACCTTTGTTTATGTATTTATTCTTAATGTGTGTAGGTTTTGGTCCTTAACAGGCATTTGAAATAACTCAATCCAACAAAAATAAGTTTGCCAAATATTTATTTGATTAGCTTTCACTCGTCCTCTTTTGTATGGCACTGGAGGAGTTCACTTGTAAATAATGTAAGTATACATACTTGTGGCGAGGGGTCTTTATAACGCTAATAGAAATAATAGTTCAAAAATAAATAAATCACCCTACCGCTCTGATAAAAATATCAAGCTGGCCTCAAAACAGCTGACTCATCTTGGGAAGGGAAATCGGATTCACCGCTGCAAATGCTATGACGTAAATGCAGTAGAGTACTTTTCATTAGACAACAAGAGACGATGGGAGTGCGAAGGAGCCAATCAGAATCAACAAGGTGGGGCTGCTGCACTGAAAACCCTCCTCTTTGGACATGGGAAGGGCTTTCAGCAACTTAAAGGGTCATATATGATGACCATCTAAATACTGCATTATGAGGACTTACAAACATACTATGAAGATTTCATATAAAACACTTAAGCTTATCTTTAACCCTTAACATTACATTCTACAATGATGCATTGCTCTACTCCACCAGTTTCAAACAACAGATGTTCTTCATGTTCAATGCAGATCCCTGATGTACTTTGTTTGGTCTGATTCCTTATTAAATTCCAGCAGAATAAAGCTACTGGATTACACAAAGCATGTGTATGTAGTGTGCTAGATGTGAACTGGGGGCTGGGGCCGTGAATACTGCATGCCAGTTGTACAGCTGCACGGGGCACTGTGCCATTGGGTGGGGTGTCCTGAGAGGAAACCGTTCCGATTCTGTTGAATGAGCCTCACACCTCATATGCGTCCCATGAACAAGCACTGCAGAGACCCAGCCTGTGCAGAGCTGAAAAAAAACAGAACATAAAACAATGATATTATTATATCGTGTTACATTTTATTTGGTATCAAGGGAGTTTAGCTATATATGCATGCACTTTTGTAAATATTGAACATTTATTATGTATACATAGGTTAACTAAAACAGAAAAAATACAACAAAAAACTAAATAAAAAGTAACACTCTCACTTTCTACAAACTTTGTCTTTATAGCTTTCTTTTTTAAATGTTAATTGATTGTAGATCATTTAAAACAGCTTCCAAAAATAGAGTTATGTTAGTGCATGCTATCAGTTTATTATATAGCATAAGTGTAATCTACTAAATATACTGACCTCAAGATATGCATTAAAACTGTTTCAGAGATGCAAAACTAAAACGTTTTCAGATGTGATGTTTATTTTATTGTATCTCATTATTTACCACGCACTCTATATTTAGTGTTTCTTCTTGTTTTATACGTTCTTGTACTCAGGCTGATGCAAATAAAGTTTTTGAGGTGTGTGTGTGGGGGGGTTCACACACCTCAAATGTAATGTAATGTAATGTAATCACAAACATGCATTGCATCAGAGACTCTTCGTAATGTATTTTGCATTTGATGCATCATATCCATATTATTAATCTTTGTGTTTATTATCGTAATGCAATTATTGAATAGATTGAACTTTTTGTTATATTCTTTTTGCAACAAATAAATGTAAAACATTTTTTTTTAAACACTCTCGACAGTAAGACACGTGATCACGTCGACACGTCCCCTTCCTTAAACCCGTGACTAGCGGAAAGATTTCAACCAATCAGCGAGCTCCAGGTTTAAAGATGGCGTTTCCCGTCAGCTGCAGGACTGTATCAGTATTGTTTTTTCTCATATTATTCATATCTGTGCATTGTACAGACACTAAACCAAAGAAGAAGAAAGACATAAGGGATTATAATGACGCGGATATGGCCAGACTGCTGGAGGAGTGGGAGGTATGAACGAACTCACGAACTCACTGCTGCAGTCATTCAGTCATGTGCCTCTCACTATGTAATACCATGGTAACCGCCGAAATACTATCGTGGCTACTGCAAAACCATAATAAACGAATATGGGATCTCGTTCAAACGAGTTTTCAGAATAAATGTTGTGATTTAGTATATTTTTTTTGATGCGTCTGTATGTTAATGTGAACTTTACGCTTTATTTGTAGTAACAGTAACTCATAACTACCATTTTGACGAAAACGGTTCTTACTATGATAACATAAAGTGAATTTCGCACTAGCAACTTTCCTTATAGTTATTTTTTAGTTGTTTATGTACACATTATTAAAAAAATAAGTTTTTCACAATGTCAAATGTCTGTTAAATACAAAAAAATATTGTATTACATTGTCTTACACTTATTTTGAATATTGAATGCATGAATATTGCATACAGTATACAGATGTTACAGACAGACAGACAACCGACAGAAGAGATAGACGACAGACCGAAAGAGGATAGATCGACAGATAGATAGATCGACAGACAGATAGACAGACAGACAGACAGACAGATAGATAGATAGACAGACAGACAGACAGACAGACAGATAGATAGATAGATCGACAGACAGACAGACAGATAGATAGACAGATAGATAGATAGACAGATAGATAGATAGATAGATAGATAGACAGACAGATTATAGATAGATAGACAGATTTATAGATAGACAGATAGATAGATAGAAAGACAGATGATAGATAGATCGACCAGAACAGATAGATAGACAGACAGACAGGGACAGCAGATTAGCTAGATCGACAGACAAGATTAGATCGACAGATAGATAGAACGACCGACAGACAGATAGATAGATAGATAGTCAGATTATAGATAGATAGATAGATGACAGACAGAAAGACAGACAGACAGAACAGACAGACAGACAGATAGATAGCTAGATCGACAGACAGACAGAAAGATAGATAGCTAGATCGGACCGACAGACAGACAGATAGAGCGACAGATAGATAGATAGATAGATCGATAGAGAGATAGATAGATAGATAGAAAAATAGAAAGATAGATAGATAGAAAGATAGATAGACAGACAGACAGATAGATAGATAGATAGATAGATAGATCGACAGGCAGGACAGACAGATAGTAGCTAGATAGATAGATAGATAGATAGATAGATAGCTAGAGCAACAGACAGGGAAGATAGAGGAGACAGTCAGACATTTACAGTGGGGCAAAAACGTATTTAGTCAGCCACCAATTGTGCAAGTTCTCCCACTTAAACAGATGAGAGAGGCCTGTAATTTTCATCATAGGTATACCAACTATGAGAGACAAAATGAGAAAAACAAATCCAGAAAAATCACATTGTAGGATTTATTAAAGAATTTATTTGCAAATTATGGAAAATAAGTATTTGGTCAATAACAAACAAGCAAGATTTCTGGCTCTCACAGACCTGTAACTTCTTCTTAAGAGGCTCCTCTGTCCTCCACTCGTTACCGGTATTAATGGCATCTGTTTGAACTCGATATCAGTATAAAAGACACCTGTCCACAAACAGTCACACTCCAAACTCCACCAGGGCCAAGACCAAAGAGCTGTCAAAGGACACCAGAAACAAAATTGTAGACCTGCACCAGGCTGGGAACACTGAATCTGCAATAGGTAAGCAGCTAGGTGTGAAGAAATCAACTGTGGGAGCAATTATAGAAAATGGAAGACATACAAGACCATTGATAATCTCCCTCGATCTGGGACTCCACGCAAGATCTCACCCTGTGGGGTTCCAAAATGATCACAAAGAACTGTGAGCAAAAATCCCAGAAACACACGGGGGGACCTAGTGAACGACCTGCAGAGAGCTGGGACCAAAGTAAAAAAGGCTACCATCAGTAACACACTGCAACGCCAGGGACTCAAATCCTGCAGTGCCAGATGTGTACCCCTGCTTAAGCCAGTACATGTCCAGGCTTGTCTGAAGTTTGCTAGAGAGCATTTTGGATGATCCAGAAGAGGATTGGGAGTATGTCATATGGTCAGATGAAACCAAATAGAACTTTTTGGTAAAAACTCAACTTTTCGTCGTGTTTGGAGGAGAAAGAATGCTGAGTTGCATCCATAGAACACCATACCTACTGTGAAGCATTGGGGGTGGAAACATCATGCTTTGGGAATGTTTTTCTGCAAAGGGACCAGGACGACTGATCCGTGTAAAGAAAGAATTAATGGGGCATGTATCGTGAGATTTTGAGTGAAAACCTCCTTCCATCAGCAAGGGCATTGAAGATGAAACGTGGCTGGGTCTTTCAGCATGACAATGATCCCAAACACACCGCCCGGGCAACGAAGGAGTGGCTTCGTAAGAAGCATTTCAAGGTCCTGGAGTGGCCTAGCAGTCTCCAGATCTCAACCCCATAGGAAAAATTTGGAGGGAGTTGAAAATCTGTGTTGCCCAGCGACAGCCCCAAAACATTACTGCTCTAGAGGAGATCTGCATGGAGGAATGGGCCAAAATACCAGCAACAGTGTGTGAAAACCTTGTGAAGACTTACAGAAAACGTTTGACCTCTGTCATTGCCAACAAAGGGTATATAACAAAGTATTGAGATGAAATTTTGTTATTGACCAAATACTTATTTCCACCATAATTTGCAAAATAAATTCTTTAAAAATCCTACAAATGTGATTTTCTGGATTTTTTTTTCACATTTTGTCTCTCATAGTTGAGGTATACCTATGATGAAAATTACAGGCCTCTCTCATCTTTTTAAGTGGGAGAACTTGCACAATTGGTGGCTGACTAAATACTTTTTTTCCCCACTGTATGTGGGTATGAAACGGATGTGATTGGTGGATATCTTGCAAAGTTTAGCAGATTGACACTCCTTGAGTCAAAGGTTGCCTTTGAATGAACACGGTTCACAGAAATTAGCCAGATAGTGTCGCAGTCATTTAAAAAGTATTAAAGTATACAGAGATTATGTAAAAGTTAAAACTATTGAAATATTACCTGCATATATTTGCAGTTAGAATCTACGCTGAACGATGCATTAAAGTTTGAAAATATTTAATCTTATAGTTAAGCCTATAAAATGCTTACAGTTTTAAATGGTAATTGTTAAATATTTCAAGTTTGATAATGAATAATATAAAATGTAAAGGTTTGATGTATAAATATAAAATACTGCATGTTTGAATTTGAAAATAAATCAAATTGATTAAAAATACAAATATTGTTATTGCATTTTTCCTTCTTGCATCACATCCAACAGCAGGGCTGTGCTTTACATTCAATAAGCTGAAAATATATCATTTATATTGCCCAGTCCTGTCTACCAGTAATTCAACTTTTGGCATTACATCTTTTTATTTATTACAGAAAGATGATGACATCGAGGAGGGCGACTTACCCGAGCACAAGCGGTCTCCTCCACCCATCGACTTCTCTAAAATAGACGCGTCCAAACCAGAGGATCTCCTGAAGATGTCTAAGAAGGGAAGGACCCTGATGGTGTTTGCTACAGTGTCAGGAAACCCCACAGAGAAGGAGACGGAGGAGGTCACCAGCCTGTGGCAGGGAAGCCTCTTCAATGCCAACTTTGATGTTCAGAGGTAACGACCATATTACTATGCAGATGTTTGATAAGGATATCGAACTACACAGTCAAAGCGTTTAGATTATAGGCTCATACCTGTGTGACGTGTAGATCCAGATCATCACAGAATGTCAGGTAGAGCTTGTTCATTGCCAACTGGACCAAAGGTTTTCCAAAACAGTTAAAAATCTGTTTTGTCTCTTATCCAAGTGGCTACAGCAGTAGGACGATAGTCATCTTAATTTCTGTAGCGCTGTGTACAGAACATATTGTTTCAAAGTACTGTAATACACGGGTAAATAACAGAATTAATGATGCAAACTTCAAATATGAGACAAATTCAAATTCTGCTGTAATATAAAGCCAGCTCTGAATAAACAATATAGTGGCATTATTCAGCTCTGCTCAGTTCAGTGTTGATTTAGTTCAGTAAAACTGTACAAACCATTTGAACATAAAGCCTTGGAAAGGTTTGTTTAGAAAGTTCATTTTAATGAACTGATTCAAAATAATTCACAGATTGATTTGAATTATTACTCCGTTGTGCTTCTGGAATCCCTACGCTGTAGTATGCCTTCTTTTTGTAGTGCAGTAACTACTGCAACTCTTAATATGTTTACAATGAATCTTATTTACTTGTTTTCCTGTTAAAATATCGAAAAATTCAAAAGACACGTTTACTTAAGAAGCTGCGCTGATTGTTTTCAGAGAATCAGTCTTTAAGTGTATTTTGCCGTACTGCACTGGCAGATATTTTCACTTGCATTTAAATATAAACAAGTTTTAAAAAAAGTTAAATAATCTGTGTGCGAAGGGACAAAATACAGTTACATTGTTTAGAATCTAAACATTAGAGTCTAAAATTTATCTTGTAGTAAATTGATCTTGTTTCAAAGATATTTAGATATTTTAAAAGGAAAACAAGATTGTGATTTTATTGCAGTGTAAATACAGCTGTATATTATTAAGTGTTTGATCCCAACACTGGTTAATTGAAACAAAGATTATTTTTTAAACAAATCTCTGCCTTTTATTTATGTTATACCAGGACTAAAACTTTATACCATGCCTTGATCATTTTTACAATTTTATAAATACCTTTTATGTTTGATTTGTATTGTTTTACCCTCATTTCAAATGCAGACATTTAGTTTTAAAATATGAAAATGTAGCATAAAAGATTGTTACATTATTAAACCTGTGACAATCCAAAACAAGAAGTGAAATAAACGTGAACATTTATTATTTATATTTTTTCTTACTTGAAATAAAATAAACATTAACTGAAATAAAATAAAATATTAAATAAAAAACTTTATTTCAGCTGGTTGCCAAGGCAGTGATTTTTATGGAAGCCCGTTTCCGCCACTGAATAAAAAAATATAATTCCGTAAGTCATAATAATGAGAAACTTTCTCAAAATTATGACTTAGTATCTCGTTATAATGAGAAACTTTCTCAAAATTATGACTTAGTATCTCGTAATAATGAGAAACTTTCTCAAAATAATGAGTGGTTTCATCGAAATAATGAGAAAAACATTTTTCGTTATTTTCTGATAATAATGAGAAACTTTCTCGTAATAATGACTAATTTTCTCATAATAATGACTTAGTTTCTAATAATAATGACTTAGTTTCTCGTAATAATGAGAAACTTTCTGGTATTATGACTTAGTTTCTGTAAGTCATAATGAGAAACTTTCTCAAATTATGACTTAGTATCTCGTTATAATAAGAAACTTTCTCATAATAATGACTTAGTATCTGTAATAATGAGAAACTTTCTCATAATACTGACTTAGTATCTCGTTTATAAGAGAAACTTTCTCGTAATCATGTGGATATTTTATTGAAAAATTACTTATTTTTTCATACTAATGAGAAACTTTCTCGTAGAATGACTAGTATTCGGTTATAATGAGAAAAACTTTCTCGTTAATAGACTAGTTCTAGAATATATGAGAAACTTTCTCAAATTGATGTACTCATAATAATGAGAAACTTTTTGTAATAATGACTTAGTATCTCGTTATAATGAGAAACTTTCTCGTAATAATGACTTAGTATCTCGTAATAATGAGAAACTTTCTCGTAATAATGACTTAGTTTCTCGAAATAATGACTTATTTTCTCATAATAATGAGAAACTTTCTCGAAATAATGACTTAGTATCTCGTAATAATGAGAAACTGTCTCATAATAATGACTTAGTATCTCGTAATAATGAGAGACTTTCTAGTAAAATGACTTAGTTTCTGTAATAATGAGAAACTTCTCAAAATTATGACTTAGTATCTCATAATAATGAGAAACTTTCTCGTAATAATGACTTAGTATCTCGTTATAATGAGAAACTTTCTCGTAATAATGACTTAGTATCTCGTTATAATGAGAAACTTTCTCGTAATAATGACTTATTTTCTCGTAATAATGACTTATTTTCTCGTAATAATGAGAAACTTTCTCGTAATAATGACTTAGTATCTCGTTATAATGAGAAACTTTCTCGTAATAATGACTTAGTATCTCGTAATAATGAGAAACTTTCTCATAAAAATGACTTATTTTCTCATAATAATGAAAAACTTTCTCGTAATAATGACTTAGTTTCTCATAATATTGACTTAGTTTCTCATAATAATGACTTTGTATCTCGTTATAATGAGAAACTTTCTCGTAATAATGAGAAACTTTCTCGTAATAATGACTTAGTTTCTCGTAATAATGAGAAACTTTCTCGTAATAATGACTTAGTTTCTCGTAATAATGAGAAACTTTCTTGTAATAATGACTTAGCCTAATCCACAAAAAAAAAGAAAAAAAAAAGACTTACTCGACGCATGCGCAACGCAAGAGTGACAGCACGCTAGCGCCATCTCTTGGTCAAAGCCATGCAGGAACACCGCAAACATTTCTTTGTTCCGTAATCTAAAGTGTATAATGCTATAGTCTGTCATTAAATAACGATTTCAGATAAATTATCTGTATGTAGTCTTTTGTGTAATAGTTACTCTGCCAGATAGTTATGGCTTCAAACATTCCAGACCAATATTTCAGTTAAGAAATACAGGCATTTTATGAAGAAATGAAAGCAATTACACATATAAACTTAATTTATAGATGTCTATTTCGATGATTTATTAGTTTTATTATCTGTCCCTTTCATGCATCACATGCAATGTTAGCGGTGTTCCTACATGGCTTCGACCAACAGATGGCGCTAGCGTGCTGCCACTCTTGCGTTCCGCAGGCGCCGAGTAAGTCTTTTTTTTCTTTCTTTTTTTTTGTCGGCTTAGGTTAAGTCAATTACAGAAGTGTTCTCATTCGAGAAAGTTTTAATTATTATGAGAAAATAATTCATTATTATGGGAAAGTTTCTCATTATTATGAGAAAATAAGTCATTATTACGAGAATGTTTCTCATTATTACGAGGAAAATAAGTCATTATTACGAGAAAGTTTATCAATATAACAAGAAACTAAATCATTATTACGAGAAAATTTCTCAATATAACGAGAAACAAAGTCATTATTACGAAAAAGTTTCTCATTATTACGAGAAAATAAGTCATTAATACGAGAAAGTTTCTCATTATAACGAAATACTAAGTCATTATTACGAGAAAGTTTCGCATTATTATGAGAAGAAAATAAGTCATTATTACTGAGAAGTTCTCATTATTATGACTTATTTTCTCATTATTATGAGAAAATAAGTCATTATTTCGGGAAAGTTTCTCATTATTACGAGGAAAAAAGTCATATTTCGAGAACGTTTCTCATTATTATGAGAAACTAAGTTATTATTACGAGAAACTAAGTCATTATTATGAGGAAATAAGTCATTATTACGAGAAACTAGGTTATTATTAAGAGAAAATAAGTCATTATTTCGAGAAAATAAGTCATAATAATGAGAAAATAAGTCATTATTACGAGAAAATTTCTCATTATTATGAGAAAATAAAGTAAGTCATTATTATGAGAAAGTTTCTCAATATTACGAGAAACTGTCATTATTTTGAGAAAGTTTCTCATTATTAAGAGAAAATAAGTCATTATTTCGAGAAAAGTTTCTCATTATTTCTAGAAAATAAGTCATTATTACGAGAAAGTAAGTAATTATTATGAGAAACTAAGTAATTATTACGATAAAATAAGTAATTATTACGATAAAATAAGTATTATGAGAAAGTTTCTATTTTTTAAAATTTTATGAAAAATAAGTCATTATTTCCGAGAAAGGTTCTCAATTATTTCTAGAAAAAAGTCTTTATTTCGAGGAAAGTTTCTCCATTATTCTAGAAAAATAAGCATTTTTACGAGAAAGTTTTCATTATTTTAGAAATAAGTCGTATTGCGAGAAAGTTTCTTGTTATTTTGAGAAAATAAGTCATTATTTCGAGAAAGTTTCTCATTATTTCTAGAAAATAAGTCATTATTACGAGAAAGTTTCTCATTATTAGAGAACATAAGTCATTATTTCGAGAAAGTTCTCATTATTATGAGAAACTAAGTAATTATTACGAGAAAATAAGTCATTATTATGAGAAAATAAGTCATTATTACGAGAAAGTTTCTAATTATTACGAGAAACTAAGTCGTTATTTTGAGAAAATAAGTCATTATTATGAGACAATAAGTCATTATTAGGAGAAAGTTTCTCATTATAACGAGAAAATAAGTAATTATTACGAGAAAGTTTCTAATTATTAAGAGAAAATAAGTCATTATTACGAGAAAGTTTCTCATTTTTACGAGAAACTAAGTCATTATTACGAAAAAAGTTTAACATTATTATGAGAAAAGTCATTACGAGAAAGTTTATCATTATACGGAAACTAAGTCATTATACGAGAAAAGTTTCATTATATGACTTACGGATTATATTTTTTTATTAAGTGGAGGAAAAGGGCTTCCATAGTTTTAGTTAACTTTAAGTACTAGCTAAATAAAAATGTATAAATATAGAACATTTATAAAAAATTCAAAAAACTCTACTAAAAATGACAAAAACACATACCAAATTACTAAACCTTTTACTAAAATTTAAATGAAAACAGAAAATGTACTAATTAAAAACAGCATCAAATATAATAACACTAGGATAGGATTCCAATATTTTCTTTGGCACAACTAATGTTTTCCCCGCACAGAAGTTAGCATACTTTTTTAAACAAAGCAGACAACAGTCATAGAAGTGTTTAAAAAAATGAAAAATTAAGGTAAATATCATTTGAGAACAAAATAATTTTACTGTTTTATTATTTTATTTTATGAAAACATTTTATGCATCATTTCCAATCAAGCTGTAATTTTGTTCATTTATGCAAAAAAGTAAAAAATTATTTGTGTGTGTTTTGTTTACATAAAAAGCTAGGCAAATTATCCTTAGAAGGACAAAGTCAGTCAATTTATTATGCAAAAAATATATATATATTTATTTTGATTGATTTAATTTTCAACATGGATTGTGAGATGTGGTAAAAATTACATTCTTAATGGTTCAAGGAGAAAAAGTGTTTTAGGAGATTTTTTTAAAGAGCCCATAGAATGTTGTGATGCTAGAAACAAATTATGTATTTAACAACGATATGTTAAGAAGTAAATTTGAATCAGAGCTTATGTGTGGCACAACACTCCATTTTGAAGCTCCCCTTCTGCTCTTTGGCGCTCTGTCACCAATCACTATAATCACTGTTTGTGTCTTTCTCATCAGATTTGTGGTGGGATCCAACCGTGCCATCTTCATGCTGCGTGACGGGGGCTACGCCTGGGAGATTAAAGACTTCCTGGTCGCTCAGGACCGCTGTGAGGATGTGACCGTAGAAGGGCAGGTGTACCCTGGGAAAGCTGCCAAGAAAGATGCCAAGGGGCACGAGCAAAACGAGACCAAGAAGAAAGGAGACAAGAAAGCAGCCAACCGAGCAAATAAAAGCAAGCAGGAGCTTTGATACACGAGCCCCAAAGGCACAGCATCTTAATGGGACTCAAGGAGCGTTTCTCTAACAGGTGTTACTAGGTACTTTGACACACAGGTTGATGAGTCAAATCAGCAATCTTTGTTTCAGTTTCTTTGATTTGATTTACTGTAACTCGCCTTATTTTTTCACAGTCTGAATCAAAGAATAAACCACCTTTATAATGACATTGCCATGCATTGAATGATTTGCAGTTGGTGTCAAACTGTGTTCATGGTCAAATTTTCAAATGCAGAAAAGTGTAGCACTTAAAGAAATAGTTCACCCAAAAATGAAAATATGCTGAAAAATCGCTCACCCTCAGGCCATCCAAAATGGACATTTTTGTATATTTTTTAGTTTGTTTCTAGAACAAATTGAGAAATTGAACATTACTTACCAATGGATCTTCTGCAGTGAATGGTTGCCATCAGAATTAGAGTCCAAAAAGCTGGGGAAAAAAAAACATCTCAATAATCCACACCACTCCAGTCCATCAATTAAAGTCTCGTGAAGCGAAATGCTGCGTGTTTGCAAGAAACAAATCCTTCATTAAAGTGTTTAAACTTTAAGACTTCTTAAACTAAGTTGCTTCTGGCCAAATATATGAGTCCATAATGTTGCATCCTCTGTTGTCCTTGCACATCAAAATCCACCCACATATTTGTTTAGAACAATTTTGGACAGTTTTTTTTAGAACAGTTTTGTTTGTAATCGTTGTTTAATGTGTGCATATTTATCTCCTGATTCAGATTAGACGACTTTTTTAACTGGAGAACGCAATGTTACCTGTTTAAGTTAAAAATACCTTGATGGATTTTTTACTTATAAACATGCAGTTTTTCTCTTCACAAGATGTTAACTGATGGACTGGAGTGGTGTGGATTACTTGTGGATTATTGTGATGTTTTTATCAGCTGTTTGGACTCTCATTCAGACGGCACCCATTCACTGCAGAGGATCCATTGGTGAGCAAATCATGTAATGCACAATTTCTCAATTTGTTCTGATGAAGAAACAAACTCATTTAAATCTTGGATGGCCTGAGAGTGAGAAGATTTTCAGCTAATTTAATTATTAGGCGAATTGTTCTTTTAAAGCCTAAAACAATGCTATTTGATTTATTTTGTTCCCCACACCCCTTAGTCTAGACATTTCTTTCCCAGCTGCATACATTTTCTTTCATTCTATAATTTCCATTAAAAATTTTTTCTTTTATTTAACAAGCTAGTACACAAGCAGTCTGGGCTCAACAGCGATAGAGAATATCTGATTTATCTGAAGGTTTACATAACAGCTTGTTGAAGGATGCTGGAATGCATTTGGAGGATGTGGCAGAAAAGAACTGATCTGGAATCAGTCAAACGGCTTCTGACAAAAGAAAATGAGTTTAGCAGCGGCAGAGTCATTGCCCCAGTTTGAAAGAGAGCAACATTAGGCGCTAATAGAGTAATCGATCATCCTTTCTATTCTGAAGCCCCATATGCCATGATACCAGGGAAAACGTAAGTACACCTCATGGAAATCTGTGAGCTTTTCAGCACTTTACTGAATGATAAATGTGATCTAATTGAAATAAGAAATGATTTTTTGTTTGCAATCATCCATTCTTGCAGGCGTTTGTTGTTCATCATCATCGACACATTTGTCCAATCCTTCCAGAACTCTGATGATAATGGCAAACTAATAGACAGCCCTAATGGAAAATCCTTTGTGTAGTTTCAATACTAAATGTTTCTTTACAAAAAAACAGATTTTTGTTTAGAAGTACATTTACTGAATAAGAACTTGTATGTATAAAGAGCTTTTGCTATTCTGTCTTCTACTTCCAGAAGAAAGCTCATTCCCATTAACATTTTTATATGAGTGTCATCTATTTGTCATGTGAGAAAGCAAGGCAGCCGCATTGACCGCATTCGTAATTGCTTTGGACACAACTGATGCTCTGCATTGAATTAGGTCAAATAAGAAGATTTGATACTCCAGAAAGCATAGCCAGCAACTCATGACATTCAAGAATGCCAGAGCAGTTTCCCACATCTGAAGTAACACTTCCACAGTGACCGTAGAGCGCTTCAGGGTGCTTTACTGTGCAAACATGTCCAGATCGTTAGTGTACATGAACGTATGTCCAGAATGCAGTATCCACCCAAGTCCGGTATGGCCTCCATGGTCATATTTCCAAACCATCTGCTGAAGAAACTCCTCATGGTCCCCCACCCCAACATCAACACACACCAGATACATACCAGCAATCAACATCAGCTTATTTGATAGTGTTTGCTAAAGGAAAGACACATTCCAGCATCACTGTTGTGATGTTTTAAACGCCTTTGTGATGATAGAAATCTATGGAAGCCCGTTTCCGCCATTGAATAAAAAAAATGTAAAAAGTAATTGCGACTTTTTATTACACAATTCTGACTTTTTTTCTCACAATTGCCAGTTTACATATCGAAATTCTGAAAAAGTAAAGAATTGTCAGAAAAAGTCATAATTGTGAGATATGAACTTGCAATTATAAGTTTGTCTCGCAATTCTGACTTTTTCTCGCAATTGCAAGTTTATGGTGCATTTCAGACTTTTTTATATATAAACACGCAGCTGCAAATTATAAAGGCTAAATTCTGTGGGGAAAAAGTATTGAAGCCCGTTTCCGCCACAAAATAAAAGAGGAAATTGCAACTTTTTCTCACAATTCTGACTTTTTTTCTCACAATTCTCACTTTTTTTCTCACAGTTCTGACTTTTTTTCTCAGAATTGTGAGATATAAACTCGCATCGGGAACATATATATATATATATATATACAGAACTAGTTCCTCCAAAAATGTGAGGAAAAAAGATTTATTTCTGTACAAAAGTCTTTATATTTTTTTCTTATCTAAAGTAATACATTTGTATTACTTGGAAATCATTCACATTTACATCACATCCATATACAACTTAAAGTTAATGTCATGTATATTTGAATTATACACTAAAGTGAAAATTGTACTTAAAGTTTTAGTTTTTACAGATAGGACAGAATTACATTACAACTTAAAAGTCCCTTAAAAGATGTCCCTTCTGGATTTGTGTAATAGTGCCTGTACAATAAATAAGTATAAAATATATCTCTGTTATCAATCAGGATTTTTTGTATTTTTTTTTTTTAAAAACACACAAAACATACAAAAACACTAACAAATCACAATCTCCGAAAAAAGACCAGCTATTTCGGCAAAGGGACAATGTCGTACTTCTTGCCAAATGGAAGAAAAGCCAATTCATCACAGATTTGATCATTTTATGATAGACTGACATCTACTAATGCTCAGATTCAAATCCATTCTTGACTATTCAAATTTAAAGGGACGGTTCACCGGAAAATGAGAATTGTGTCCATATTTTTTCACACGTCTTGAACTTGTATGGTGCTTTCAGAAGTTATGCTTGGAAAATTTAGTTTGTTGTTACAGCAAATGACATGGTGTAAATAAATGAGTGAAATTTTCATTTTTGGGTGACCGGTTCCTTTAAGGCTCTTCTGAACTGTTGTTTTTTTTTTTGCTGGCTCTCTCGTTCAACACAAACGAAACCAACTCTTGTGCGTGACAATTAAAATGAGAAAACCATGACATTTACAATCTGAAACCTTTTTTGTACATATTTAGAAAAAACATGTTGAACCACGCAGGCAAACATCATCGAGAGGGACAAAAACAAGGAATGTCGCGATCGTTTTTAGTTTTTTTTTCTTGTTTTTCTCCCGTCGAAACAAGTATAATCAACAGACGACACGATCCAAAAATCACAACGTCCACGTTGTCACATACAATGGAATCCGCTGGGAGGGGTTGCTAGGTAACATATACACATGCTGGGCTGTGATTGGTCCTGGCGTGCGGCTGTAGCTGGGCTCGTCCAGTAATGCTGCTACTGCAAGATTGAGATGTCCTGCGGCGTGTGTCGCTCGTCTTCATAGCTTCATCATCTTAATCACAGGGATGGGGAGCACTTGGTGGAGTTTGGCCCGCTCTTCATCAACACTCATCCTCACCCAGTCCGGCCGGAAGGAGCCTTTGAAACCCACAAAGGCGAGTTTGTCTGGAAACAAAAACACCACAAAATGATTTTTAATGACCTCATTCATGACAAAAATTTTGGTTAAGGCCAATTTATGTGCATCAATATTTGCCAAACTGCAAACTGTAAAAAATGTCAATTACTTAATTATACAGGCTTTGATGTTATGGTGCTTATTTAACAGCTTTCTGGAATACTTCATTCTGATTGGTCAATCGTGATATTCTTTGGTTACATATTTTTTTATAATAAGGCTAATCTGTATGACCGTCATCCCTGGCAACAGATTTCCTACATACGCTACAAAAAAGTTTGGGGTCGGTAAGATTTTTTAAATGTTTTTGAAAGAAGTCTCTTCTGCTCACCAAGGCAGCATTTATTCGATCAAAAATACAGTAAAAACAGGAATACTATGAAATATTATTACAATTTAAAATAATTGTTTTCTATTTGAATGTATTGAAAAATGTAATTTCTTCCTGTGATCAAAGCAGAATTTTCAGCATCATTACTCCAGTCTTCAGTGCCTATGGAAGCTTATTTCTGCCACAGGATTAAAAAAATAAATTAAAATTTGCAACTTTTCCATCTCACAATTCTGATTTTTTTTTCTGCTCATCGCACTGCCTGAGTTTATGTTGTACATTATTTTTGTTTCCCTCGATTGTGATCTATAAATATTATGACTCGAATTGCAAAGGTAACAAAATAAGATTGTGAGAACAAATTCACAATGACCTTTTATTCCAAGGCAGAAAAAAAATAATAATTTTGAGATGTAAACTCAGAATTCTGAGAGAAAAAAAAACTGAAATACGAGAAATAAATGCAAAATTGTGAGATGCAAAAGCAGAACTCTGAATATCAGATAGTGTTTATATTTCGCAATACTGACTTTTTTTTTCTCAGAATTGCGAGTTTACTTCTTGTTATTCCGAGTTTATATCACAACTCTCAGAATTCAATGCATCCTTGCTGAAAATTACTATTTACTTTTTTTCAATTTTTCAAAAATTGTATGAAACTAGTGTAGCTGTGCAAGTTTCATGTCTCCCATATCATTCAACACTTTTTATTCATATAATAATCTCAAATCAATATTTATTATTTATTTAGGCCATGAAATAACAGGAAAATATAAAGTTGATCAGTATCATAAAATCTTGTGTTGGAGTGCTTTCATTTTTATTCCTTTAGGTTTCAGTACAGACTCGTCATGCGTCGGTGGTCTGAAACATTTGGTGTTGTTCACTGAACGAGCCGGTGGGAAGCACTTGGAATGTAAACTTAAGGGGCTTTGCCTGCTGGAATGACAATTCAACATGATACATATAATATGTGAAGGGAGGGTCTCTTCACACGACTCAACTCTTTTTCTTTCATTGTCTGGGGGTTTCACTGTCTTTTTATGTGGTAATTTATCATAAAGTATCCCAAATACCATTGGGATGAAACTCTCTAGCTAAAAATAAGTGTGAATCAGTATCTGAGACACGTACAGATACACTACACTGCAAAAGTTTGGGTTCAGTCATTTTTTAAATGTTTTTGTCTCTTAAGTCTCTTATGCTCCCCAAAGCTGCATTTATTTGTTCAAAAAATGTGAAAAATTATTACAATTGTAAGATGTACATTTGAAATAATTGTTTGTAATACAATAAATGTCCTTACTGTCACTTTTGATCAATTTAATTTAGTCTTGATGAATAAAAGTATTAATTTCTTTTAAAACAAAAATCTTTCTGACCCTAAACTTTTGTATGGTAGACCAAAATACATTACATACTTGACATTAAGATCTATTTTGCTTCCTAGTATGCACATTTGTTTCTAACCTATAAATAATGTAAATTCCATTAGGTACTGATAATGTGAGACGTGTATCACAATCCTGAATTATTATGAGTGAAACTCGTTACCCTTCAACTTCACCGTCTGATCTGCTCCGAGGGTATCGAGAATTTTAGTCCATGGCCCTCTGGTGACCAGTTTCCCTTTAGAGGTGATCAAAACCACTGACCTGCAAGTGCAGAAAATGCGTTTCTATCAGACACAGCAGTTAAAAATAGAGAAACACATATTCATAGAACAAGTAAATCTAAGTAAAAATTCAACGCCCCTGAAATCAAGCTTCACTTTGTTTTACTTCACCTACATAAAACTTGTGAAATTGTAGTTTAGTTGGCCATTTTTCAGTGGCCGCCCAAGCTAAATTTCAAGGCCACTGATGCATATGTTAACATGCAATTTGTTTCTCCCGATATGACTGTGTGATTATCTCCCTTTCGCTGCTTTTATGTGAGAATCCAAACACTCCAGCATTTACATTACATTTAGTCATTTAGCAGATGCTTTTATCCAAAGCGACGTACAAATGAGGACAATAAAAGCAGTCAAAACCAAAAAAAGAGCAAAAATATGTAAGTGCTGTGACAAGTCCCGGTTAGCCTAACGCTGTGTAGCAAATATTATACACAACACACACACACACACACACACACAAAGAAAAACAAGTAGATAGATATAAAAGACATAGAAGCTAATTTTTTTTTTTTAAATAACAAAAAAAATGTGTACAAATGTTTTCAATAAAATTGTTATTTTTTATTAAAAAATGAAATATTTTTATTAACATTTTTTCAATAAAAAGTTTTTTCCCAGCAGTGTCAGACCAGCGCTACCCAACTTAACCGTGCAGAACGGATCAAATATCTGCACGGCCCACTTCACAGCACAGACCAATTTGGAAAGCGTCGCGTGTCGCAAGCCTGTGTGATCCACTCGAATTCAGCACATAACTCTCTACATCGAAGCGCTACAGGAAGTGAAACATCTCAGATGGCTTCATGCGTAGCTGATAATGAGATGCTGTAAAAAATGCTTTTTAAAAGCTGAAACAAAAAAGATCATTTTTGACCTGTTAAAAACTTTGCTTTGGTTTAATTTACAGAAGAAACAATGGTTTCAATGCCACAGAATAGTACATTTTACAAAGTAAAACATTTCATTGCATGTGCATTTCCTTCTGTATGCACGCAAACTGAAGATTCATACATATATTTTTCTATTAATCTTACAGCTTAAACATTTGGGGTGCTCACTAAGGCTGAAACAAATGCTGGAAACCTCCCCCCCCCACACTAGTTATAATTTAAAATAATTGTTTTCTATTTTAATATATTGTAAAACTATTTATTCCTGTGATCAAAGCTGAAATGGTCAGCATCATTACTCCAGTCTTCATGGGTCATTGACACTCAGAATCAATTCTAATATGCTGATTGCTGCTAAGACAGTTATTATTATCAGTTTTGCTTTTGGATGAATTGATGCCTCCCGCTGAAGAAAACACCTAGTCATGAATGAACATTTCAGTGCATGTGCATTGATTTTGTCATTGGATGTAAACTATTCCTGCATATTATTTTGGATTAGTCTACGGCTCTTTTGAGGTTTTGTGTAGTTCTCTACTGAGCTGGAAGTCCCATCAGATTGAAGTTTCCGGAAGCCCTTTAGACCCCAGAATTTTACCGCTGTGGCCGTCGATACAGTCATATGAATGCCTCCTCTGATTGGTAGATCTTCTTTTCCAGTCACCTACAACAGTACTTTATTTTCACATTTGTTTTATTTTTTCTTTCAATAAAAATCTTATGTCGTCCCAATGCCTCTTTTACATAATAAAAATATATAAAAAGAAAACATAAAAAAAGCACAATTCAAGTTAAATTAAAGTTAAAATAAAGTAAAATTAAAATAAAAATATCAATATATAATATTAAAGGAGTCCAGCTGGTAAGATACGAAAAATAGACCTAGATTAAACCAGCTAAACATCAGGAAACCACTTTAGGCTTAGGCAGGCTAACTAGTGAATGAGAACTGATTTTCCTCAGTTCTTTGTAAAACTCATTATTCATGACACATTACTAAGAGTTTGTACCTCAGTATAGGCGAAGTCCTCTTTGATGTGGAAGAAGCGTGTGTTATATGACTCCAGTTTGACTTCAAGGAAGTGCTCCGGTGTGTGAGGCTGTAAAGGATACAAGAAAATTTGAGATTACAATAATATAATATTTAACAATATCTTCTTACTAGATGTTTGCACTTACAACTTGCATACACCATAATACCTGAACATATATACAGAAAACTTGAAGTGTCACTGTGGTTAAACTAATGGCACTTAAACTTGTGAGGAAACTCAAACTGTGCCAATAGGTGAAATAACATAATAATGCAACATGCAGGCACAGTTGGGGGGGGGGGGGGGGGGGGGTGGGGCTGGGAGATGCCGTTAAGATATTTCAATCATTACAACCTCTCGGAACTTTAGCAATTGTGATGATTGACAATGTTAATGTATTTGGTCTTGGCGGAACAGATCTGCTACGCTGCGGCTGCTGTTGGTTATTGCTGTAGTTGTAGATTATTGCTGCTGCTGCAAGCAAGTACAGGAACTTGCCACTGCCAATGCATATGGCGATACGGTGCCATGAGTATTTAAGACATGCTGCTGCACAAATAGCATATAAAATAACCCCGTAGCAGATCTATACAGGTGGAGCTGGGGAAAGTGGAGGGTTTCAGAGAAACTCTGAAAAAGCGCTGCAGGAATCTCTAGTGAATGCAAGCCAGCCATATAAATGCAAGGCAGTAAACTCATTGGCTGCATATGCAGCATGACCATCAGCTTGCCAAGTCGATTAGCTCTCTGAATATCATCAGTTACATTAACAAGCCTGCACCATCTAGAGTTTCATGATTGAACTGTGGATGTAATAGATAGAATATGTATGTATATAATATATATATTATATAATATATATATGAGTGACAGACTATATGCTTTCCCTCCGCTTGGCTGAATAAGCGTTGTTTTTCTTTCTTTTCAACTTTAGCCCTATCGACAATGGATAAAGCACCTTACAAAACAAAAAAAACATCTTATAATTATTGGGATTTCTTTCTGCTATTTGCCTATAGCAATGAAATTTGTCCACTTTTTTTTTTTCCCATTTAAAAATGGCTTGCTTATATTAACCCTATATAATATATATATATATATATATATATATATATTGGTTTGTGTGGTGTGTGTGTGTTTGTGTGTGTGTGTGTGTGTATTTATATCTAGATATTATATATATATATTATAATATTAATTTAACGTTGATTGACATATATTTTATAATAGAAATTTATTTAAAAAAATATTAAAATTTAATTACATGTAAATTGTAAATGTAGAATAGATAATTGGTATTGTATGCATTTTTTTATCAATAATAATAAATAATAACCCAATTGTAGCCACCAATTTTTTTTAACACACACATATAAAGTTCACATATATATCAATAATAAAATCTATATAATATTTTATATATACTTATATATTATAATTCCCTATATATTTATATTTATGTGGGTATTGACATTCAAAAACAGTTTCCTCCATCATGATAGAGGACCCTTCCCAGCAAAAGTTTACAGAAACAGGTGTGCAAAGTACACTAACTATCCTGTCGAACAAATGCTAACGCTGCATATTATCATTTATCCTGCACAATTCGATTGCCAGGAGACAATCAAACACCTGCAAGACTAACAAAAGCACTGCTATTATGTTTCTTTATACATCATCTTCAGAGCATCAGGCAAGTCGCAGGAATCCTGCAGGAACGTCCCACATCCGGCCCGCAGCATCACGCTAGACTTCAAACACAGATGCTCTGTAAAGTCAAAAGTGTCTCCTCACCAGTTTGGAGCGAGGCAGTTTTTTGGGCATAGGCACATCTACGACGGGCATCTCGGTGTATCTGGGGTAGGCTTCAGCCATGCAGTCACTGGGGCCGCTGCTGGGGGGAATCAGTGCTTTGATCTTCACTCTTTCACAGCCCTTCACCGAGCAGAACGCCAAGTCTTCCTTCTCATTGTGTGCTTTGATTTTAAGGAAGAGCAGCCTGCGGGGAAGACAGCAGACAGACATCAGAGAGAGAGAAACACAGAGATCAGCACACGGACGGCAGAGACAAGTTTGGAAGCTGTGACACTTTAAAAACCACATCAAAACTTATAATTGACAAAACTGCAGCTTTTAGCATCCAGCCTCCTGGGTAATTTCACAGCAGTTCCAATCGAGTGATATTCCTCATTCTTTATGTTTCATTAGCAAAGGAAAACTGACATAGCTAAATTAAGAACAGCTATTTTTTCATCCTCTATCAAAACACAGATGTCTTATAATAACTGCTACTTTGCTCAGTATGACTTTCCATTAGGCCAGGCGGTAGAAAAAAAAACATGTGTTTAATTGAATATATTTACCGTCCATTTCCTTTAATGCTGTAAACATATTTCATTCAACATGGGTTTTACCAGTTCTGTGTGTTTATATTTTAAAACTTTATTAGTTTTCACACATGCACCCGTTTATTAGTAAATTAATAACTTTTTTATGGGCCATTCCTTTAAAAAAATTAAGCCAGATGGGACATTTGGCAACAGTAAAATCATACACACTCTTTTTATGGTCAAATAAAATGATCACCAAAGTTCAACAAGCAAAATATCACCCATGAGCAAAACATTCAAACTGATAAAAGCATCTATTAAAACACATACATGTAAATGTAATATTATGTCCATAAAGTGTGGGGTAAAGTTGTTTTTTATTATTGAATGATTGCATATTTGATTTCAGTGTTTTTTGTTGCAAAGATTACAAACGACTAATTACAAAAACTATATATTATAATATAGATATATATATATATATATATATATCTATATACACACACACACTGTACACACACAGTATCATACATATTTTGAAATATTTATTAAAGACCTGCTTTCTATTTTAAGATTTTACAATGTTAATTTATTCCGTGATTGCAAAAGATTTTTTTGGGTAACCATGACGCAAATTTCAACCTGGTTTTTATTTATTTTAAGAATTCTCTTTTATTCAGCACAGTACATGTGATTCTGACAAAAATAAATTTATTATGTTAACAAACATAATAGTTTTATTAATAAATTAATGCTGCTGCTTTCCATCTTAGATTTATTTCATTTTAATATTAATATCTATAGTCCCCATTAAAATTAATTTTATTAAATATAATATGAATTGCAATTTATATATAAAAGTAAAAAAAAAGATATAATGATTTTAATATATTATAAAATATTAATACAACGGAGACACTCTGGTTTAAAACTGGGTGAACAAATTGATAATTTGTATACCGCTTTAAACAATTTCATTGCATTTGGTGAACTACTGTAGATTTTGTACACATGCACCACACGGAACCTGGTGTCTCCTTTTCCTGATCCTGTTTTTTCCCCCCCACCCTCACACTTCTCCTGCATCAGTTCCTGTCTTCTCTCACTACTCTTATCATCCAGCCATTGCTTAGTTGGGTTTGATATCTAGCTGTTATCTTTCCCTGCAGAGACACATCTGCTCTTTAACCATTGTCCTCCTCCCAGTAGTAATTCCTCCCCCCCCCAAACCCCCCCCCCCCCCCCAAAAGCACAGAAACACCCCCCCCCACCCCCCCCCCCCCCCCCCCCCCCCCCCCCAGCCCCCCCCAAACAAGAGGGAAAAACACCCCCCCACCCCCACAAAACAAAAAAACAACCCACCAAAGGGAAAACCCCCCAAAAAAAAAAAAAAAAAAAAAAACACAACCCCCCCCCCCCCCCCCCCCCCCCCCCCCCCCCCCCCCCCCCCCCCCCACCCCCCCACCCCCCCCCCCCCCCAAACCACCCCCCAAAAACCCCCCCCCCCCCCCCCCCCCCCCCCCCCCCTTCAAAAAACCCCCCCCCAACACCCCCCCCCCCCCCCCCCCCCCCCCCCCACACCAACCCCCCCCCACACACCCCACCCCCCCCCCCAACCCCCCCCCCCCCCCCCCCCCCCCCCCCCCCCCCAACCAACCCCCACACCCCCCCCCCAACAAAACCCACCCATCCTCTCGTCTGGTGAGAGTGGCCCATCTTTTCCTCGGTGAGTGGTCCTCATGAACACCCCGGTCTTCCTCGTCTCTTTGGTGAGGCGGTTGTGGATGTCGGAGATTATGGTGAATTCAGTGCCTTTAGGGTAGCAGATGCCCATGTTTATCCAGTCCTTTCTGGAAAAGAAGCAACAACACTGCTGTATGAGTAAAGCCCGCTAACTGGAGACTGACAGACTTGCGTATTAGTATTGGCATCAGTCACTAGGGGGAGCAATAGTCATGGTTCAGAGGATCTAAGTTAGAAAGCAAGATGCTGTGCATTTTATTAAATATAATTGATAATCTTTGTTATGAATGTTGCTATTTTAATCTGGGATTGACATAAAAGTGTGCATTTTGTGTAATGCTTTTTTTATGCTGGCAGCTTTTCATGAAGCACTGGATTATCCTTTGTTTAAAAAGTAAAATATTAATATAAATATCAACAAAGAAAATTAAAGAAACAACAGCATGCAGCTCTTATCTGTTTCTTAATTAAGTAAAAATTGGCTTATGTTTTACAAGTAATTATTCAAGACAAATAAACAGTCTAATTACAACACTAAGAGACAAATGAAGTAAACAGTGCTTAAAATATTCAAGTAAACATTCAGAAATGAAACTAATAATGAAGCAATCAGATTCAGAATGATATACATTAATTACTGTCATAATATGATACATTAATAGTGATTATGTTGAAGTTTTACTGACAAGCAGATTTTTAATTAAATACAGCTGTACAGTTTTTTTGGCCTAAATTAGTGTTCACATTTGATCCTTGTGAGCTCATTACAGCTACTTAAGTTATCCAGCCAAGAGCAGTGAGTAATTTCCATGATTTGCTGTTAATATTGTGGTTTGATTATAATTAATGACACAGCGATAGGTCTATTAGGCTGCATCTACACCCGAGCAGCGCCTCATATACATAATCAGAACAAAATAGAAGGACAGACCTTTTTTTACATTCAGTATACTGCACAATAATACTATTACTACACTGCTAATTATTATGATTAAAAATAATATTTTTTATTTTATTATTAAAATTATGCATTTATTGAAAAATCAATACAGAAATGTATTTATTGCAATAATACACTAGTATTATAAAATTAAGAAAAAATCAAAATAGACTGCATTTTATATAATATTATCATCCTTATAATAATATTATTCATAAAGTAATACAAATAAAATATCTCAAGGTAAAGAAAATACTATTTGCCACAGTACAAAAAAAAATAAAAATAATTATTTAATAATAATTATTATTACTATATATCAATAATTGCTAGAAAACTATAGAGCTTTTTTATATGACCGGAACACTGCTGAGAGCCCCTAAACGGCTCGCTTGTTTGACACAGATCCTTATGTTATATTTATTAATTCAATTAGTTCAAGGGTTAGTTCACCCCAAAATGAAAATTTCTGTCATTAATTACTCACCCTCATGTCTTTCTAAACCCGTAAGACCTCAGTTCAATTATACTTCGGAACACAATTAAGATATTTTTGATGCATTCTGAGGGCTCTCTGACCCTCCCATAAACAGCAATGTAATTACCACAATCAAGTTCCAGAAACATAGCAAGGAGATCGGTAAAATAACCCCTGATGATATCAGTGGTTCAACCGTAGTTTATGAAGCTCGAGAAACTTTTGTTCGCAAAAGTCAAAATACGTCACCCTGGTGCTATTTTGGAGAATATCCACTGAACGTAAACCGCGTATGTTGTTCTGTGTCAGCTGCGTCACACGGATACGTTTTCTACGTTGTTTGTGCTTTGATTTGAACGAAACCAACGTATCCGTGTGGTGCGGCTGACACAGAACAGCATACGCTGTGTACGTTCAGTTGATATTCTCCAAAATGGTACCAGGGTGACGCGGAGGAGACAAATTGTTGAATAAAGTCGTAATTTTTTTTCTTTTGCGCACAAAAAGTATTCTCGTACCTTCATAAAATAACGGTTAAACCCCTGATGTCACATGGATTATTTTACCGATCTCCTTGCTAGGTTTCTGGACGTTGATCGTGGAAGTTCCCTTGCTGTCTATGGGAGGATCAGAGAGCTCTCAGAATTCATCAAAAATATCTTAATTTGTGTTCCGAGGATGAACGGAGGGTTATGGGATTGGAACGACATGAGGGTAAGTAATTAATGACAGAATTTTTGGGTGAACTATCCCTTTAAATCATTAATCCTTTTTTTCAGTTTTGACAACAAAAAAAGCTTGAACCTGAGTGAAGTAAAAACTATCAAGACTATAGTGTGATGCAGAAATTATGTATTTTTGTAGCCCAAAACCCGGAAACGAGATGCATTTTAGCACTACCAGTTCAATCGTCCTGAAGTCAGTGTGTTATTGAAGGGCTGTGTGGTGGTGTGGTGTGGTGAACGCCCAATATATTTAAGGACTATATATCTCAAACTCAAACTTTTTTTTTAATAAAGATTGCATGAGTTGTCAGAAGCTTAGTACTGGTAATGTTGAAGTCATGCAACCATGATATAGTTTGTTTATAGCCTATAGCTTTTTACTTCTGGTGAAACCAAAACCTGTAAGAACCATAAACTTTTGTCAGTCACAGACCTTATTTTCAGCAGTAATCAAAAAGCCAATGAGTTTTCGTGGAGGGAACCAGGGTAATGTGAATGTCTGGGTTGGCCTACAAAAACACATGCTCACTGCAGCACACAGTCAGTGCAGTGGATCGCTCGCTGACCTGTTGAAGTTGATGAGCCAGATGGTGACCTCGGCAGGAGCCGCTTGGTCCCAGTGCATGGTGTATCCTTTACCCAGCATGACCACAGGCTGGAATTGCTGGTAGTGGTTCCTCTTTCCCAGAGCACCAACCAGCTCCAGAGGCTTGTCTGGATACTCATCCTTCACCATCTTCATGTTCAGGCTGGCTGGGTTTCGGGTCTGGACGTAAATCTGGAGGTGGGGGGCAGAATATTTGCATTTGCATGGTATTTAAGTGCAAGTGAAACTGTGAGTGTTTGACAGCTTCGACAGATTGATTGCCTTTCTCTCAGAAAACGATTTTCAAAGAAGACTAACAAGGTGTCTGGCTTTGTCGGAAAAAGTAAACACGAGTTCTTGGAATGAACTGAACAAGGTGCTGCTGTTTGCGTGTAGATGCTTGTGTGCCGAACGAAGGCCACTGCCTCCAGACATGGGAATGTTTTGGGAGTAACAGGAGGGTGCGGGTCAGACTCACCTGGGCGTAGTGCCCACTGCAGATGGCAGCTCTCCAGTCGGGGATGTCAATGCAGTCGGGGTGTCTCAGGAGCCAGTTGTCCTCTTTGACAAGGAAAGCGCCCGGGTATTCGCTCACCGAGCCGTCGATGTCGTGGAAAATGGTTGTCTTGTCGCCGTCCATCTCCATCTTGTTGAACCAGGGGCCCGGTGCACCAAAGAACACGCGTGAAGTAATCTAGAGCCACGATTAGAGACAAGGGAACGGCAAACATAGGAAATCAGGAAATTACTTATGGCTTGTTTGTGTTCTCTGAAAACTATTTTTGATGTGTTTTCTGTATTTTTAAAACCAATAGATTTTGTTACAGTTTTGTTCTTATTTGGACCAACAAATTTGGTTCCAAATCTTAACCTATATTTAAACAACTTAATTGAGAATATTTTGCATGATCTATTTATATATTCACACCTGCTATACCATTTAAAAGTTTGGGTCAGTAAGATTTTGTTAATGTTTTTGAAAGTATCTTATGCTCACCAAGGCTGCATTTATTTAATCAAAAATACAGTAACAAATTGTGAAATATTATTCAAATTTAAAAAGACTGAATTGTGTTGTAATATACTGTATTTTAAAATGTAATTTATTCGTGTGATGCAAAGCTGAATTTCCAGCATCATTACTCCAGTCTTCAGTGTCACATGATCCTTCAGAAATCATTCTGATAAGCTGATTTGCTGCTTAAGAAACATTTCTCATTATTATCGATGTTCAAAACAAAACAATAAATAAATAAATAAAATAAAACATTTTGTCAGAATTATTTGATGAACCAAAAGATTTTTCAGTATTTATTTAATATAGAAATCTTTTAAAACATAAATGTCACTTTTTATCAGTTTAATTCAGTTGATTAAAATATTAATTTCTTTAAAAAATTGTAAAAAAATTTAACTTTTTAACAGTAGTGTATATTAAATAGCCATTTGCATATTTGGATATTCTGGTTAATTAAACACAATAAAAAAATGTCAAATTAAACTAATATTTAATATTAATATTTATGACTCTACATTCTGATTGGATGAGCCATGTTTAAAACTGTTACTAATTCTCACACCTGTGTGTTCACTTTTGTTAAATTCTATATTACTGCGGCAAGATGCAATGCTGCTCAGCAACCATAAACCAAAAATTCCAATTTGTTACATTTATATTAGTTCTTTTATGCCTTGACTTGTTTGGGATGCATGTATTCATGTTTCTTTGTTGTTTTCACATGGAAATATCATAAAGCAATGCTGTCTACTTATTGCAAGTATATATACCTGTACTTCATAAACAATGCTCACAATATCTCTACTGTCTGTCGCACATTATGCACTGCCACACAATCCTAATAAGATTTCTGCTCTAGACTTTGCAGCCAATGAAGCCTCATATCTGACTATTGGAAGTGACAGGAGGGTGGGAGAGAGATGATTATAACCAGAGGAAGGACGACCTCTGTCAGCGAGAAGACGCTCTAAAATGTTATAATCCTCTTTGACATCCTGCACAAAATCAATCAGAGTTCCTGGAATAGCTCAGAGACTGTGACCCCATCCACTGTTATTAAGCAGCACAAAGAGCGCTGACACAGGAGCACAGAGGTCTGGATGATAGTGGACATCGCTCGAGGGCCGGCGCTTACCGGCACGTCATCGAAGGTGATGTCGGTGACGTTGTTGTTCGGGCAGCTCTGCCACGAGTTGTTCAGGCGGAAGCCAAAAGCGCTGGTGTGTCGCCCGTCGAGAGCGATGAATTTGCGGAAAGTGCAGTTCTGGATGTTGATCGGCCCGTCGTAGATTTGCATTCCACGAATGGGGAAGTCCCTGCAGGGCAGACGGCAATGAATTGAATTTGAATTTGAATTTATTGCCATTTGCACAGGTACAGTGTAGTACAGGTACTTGGAATGTCATTAATGCATTTTAACTTCAATGACATCCGTGAACTGGTTTACACTCATCAAATAATTATGGGACAGTTGTTCATGTAATGCAATGAACAGTGGAGAGTTTAAAATATGAAAAAATTACAAAAAAAATTAGAAACTAGATGCACTAAATGAAAAAAGGTCATTTTATTATTATGTATATGCTAGAGTTTATTATGTTAACGTGTGAATTAGCCTCTAATAATTTTAGTCATTTTATTATATACTTTTGTAATTTAATTTATTTAAAATAAAATCATCTTTTATTTTTATTTTATTTTTGTTTTCGTTAAGTTGTAGTTTAATTTTTATCTCTATATAGTAATTGTATGATTCACCTAACCTTTTTTTTATTGGAGTTTTTCCAATGCAAAGACGTTAGAATTGTTGTTTAGTTTTTCAGATAATATTTATATTAGATTTTTTTCAGCTTTATCTCATTAAAAAAAAACAAACAGTATAATACAACCATTTAATAGGTTTTGTCTTTAATGCAATAACCCTGATGAATAGCAAAAATATTGACGTATATCATCATAAAAAAATTTTTTTGCCTTGCCTTGAGAAAAAAACTTTCTAATTTTTTAGTTTTTATTTATTTATTTTGAAATTGTAATTTTATTTCAGTTAACGAAAATGTTTTTAATAGCTTTAGTTAACGACAATAACCCCAAATTGAATAACAAAATAATGGCCTAAGCATTCATACATTATTACTTTTTGCCTTGTCTTGGGAAGAAAACCTTGACATGATTGAGATAACTTTTTACTTTTATTATAATTATAATATTATCATTATTTAAAAAAGACTAACGTATGACCTCTGTGGGTTTGGAAAGAGCCATAAGGAATAAAGCGTACTGCTCTTCTTCTTATTTTCTTCCTCATTTTGAACAGCTATAACTTTCTGTCCCAGTGGTGGAAATTCGCCAAACTTGGCATGCATGAAAGGTCTGGGGTTAATTGCATTTTCGTTCATTTTGGGATGTATGGTTGCCTAGCAACTAGCTGTTAAATTTTCAATATTTCAAACATCCACTGCCCTGCCTGAGCTTAAAATTTCACAGCCCTTCTCATGAGTAATATATTTTCCCAAAGGACCCATAAGTTTCACCCTGTAAGTCGTTTTATCATTATTTTTCTTCTCATCAACTGCTTATCAGATGGACATTTTTTTATATGGCATCTTTGGATAGCCAGTATAAGTTTGCATAATTGTGATTTTTCTGAGTGTAGACATTACAGTGAAAGATTGTCAATGCATCTGACAATAATGTTAAAGGTAGTGAATTTATAAATCACAACTAGCACAAATTTGCAATTTTGTTTGAATCAATTGTCTTTGCAATCCTGATTGCTGCCACTTCACCTTTAAAATGTGGCTTATTCTTTTTACAAACAACTGTTCTTTTAACAGAACAATTCAAATGACAGTGACAGTTGAACTGTCAAATTAAAGCTCTTTTCCACAATCTAAAAGAATAATGCCTGAAGTTTAAAGAAGGCAGCTGACACTTTTAAGAGAAAAGGGGAGAGATTTTTTCAATTTGACTCTCATGGGTGCAATAAAGATGGTGGTAAAAGTGTTTTATCATTCAATTTTCATACACATCCATGCAAAATCCAGCATTTTCTATAGGAGCAGAAGAATATAAAGTGACAGGTGCTGAGCTGCAACATTACAGATGAAAGTCAAGCACATTAAATCCTCGAGCCCTGTCAGGTATAAAGGAGTCTAGAGATAAATTGCTCTGAGATGTCAGAAAACAAAGTAAAAGCTGAAACTTTGGATTGATTTCTTCTCAATTGTAAACACAATACTCACTAAGCATATTTCATCTTTGCAGCAGTTTCCTCTACCGGCTGGATTCCACTAATTGTGGCTTGCAGCTATATTTATTTTCGCTATTTAGTTGACTGCAGGTGTTACAGAAACTACACACTTCACCTTCAGTCAACATGAAAGTCAAAATTGACTTTCTTAAAGGAATAGTTCACTCAAAAATTTACATTTACTCACCCTCAGCCCATCCAAAATGTAGATGAATTTGTTTGGTCATCAGAACAGATTTGGAGAAATGTAGCATTACATCACTTGCTCACCAATGGATCCTCTGCAGTGAATGGGTGCCGTCAGAATGAGAGTCCAAACAGCTGATAAAAACATCACAATAATCCACAAGCCATCCACACCACTCCAGTCCATCAACTGACATCTTGAGAAGGGAAAAACATGTTTGTAAGAACCAAATCCACCATTAATGCTTTTTAACTTCAAACCATTGCTTCTGTTTAAAACATGAGTCCATAATAATGCTTCCTCCAAGTCCATCTCCTGTTGTCCTCTCACATCACAATCCAATGACATATTTGTTAATGAACTGCTTCGGACTGTTTTCGCTCGTAAACAGTGCTTGATCTGTGCATATTTCTCTCCTGATTCAGATGAGATTACTTTTTCACTGGAAAAAGCAATATTATGGATAGAAGACTTGTATTTTAGCCATTAAAGTGCAAAACATTTTAATAATTTTTCTTACAGGCGCACAGTTTTTTGCTTCACAGGATTTTAACTGATGGACTGGAGTGGTGTGGGTTGCTTGTGGATTATTATGATGTTTTTATCAGTTGTTTAGACTCTCATTCTGACGGCACCCATTCACTGCAGATGATCCACTGGTGAGCAAGTGATGCAATTATAAATTTCTTCAAATCTGTTCTGGTGAATAAACAAACGCGTCTACATCTTGGATGGATTGACATGAAGAAACTTACAGGATTTCATATACATTTTTAGGTGAACTATTCCTTTAATAAATATGCATGGTCTTATTTCAGCGGGGGGAAAAAAGCACTTTATTCCTTTTTGACTGACATTACAATCTCTTGATCCAATCGATTCCTGATGGATAAAATCAAGTCCTACCCAACATTTTTTAACTTTGATTATCTTGTCGCATATAAATGCCATATATGCGCATATATTAACAGAAGTAAATTGGTTGCAAATGCAGATTCATACTGACAACCCACTTAAGCCTACAGGCAACAAGTAGCTGAAGGCTCTATCACTGTTTTGTCATTTGTAATGATTTCTTTCAGTGTTTTAAAAACAGTTCTTTCAGTTCACCAGCTCTAGGACAGCTGTGATATCTCAGGACAGCTAATTCAGTGATATCTGTCAGAAAATGGGCATATTTTCGGAGTGCCATTCCACAAATAAATGGCTTACAGCACCTTTAAGACGTTTCTGGGAAAAATGTGGGCATTAATAGGTCAAAGTCAAAACCAAGGTCGGAGTGATTTTTTCTCTTTGCAAGGCCACAGAAATGAACAAATGTCTCCCTGGAAAACTTGGTGCACACTTCCACACCATTCACAACACTTTAAATAGTGTTTTCAAGTGCAAAAACAAGATAAATGGTAAACTGATGCTCATGACACTCACACTCCTCTGGGCAGAGACCTGCCGAGATGATCGGGGCCGCCCGGACCCCAGGATTGATCATTCAAGTCGGGCATCCCTCTGTTCCCGCTCTCTCCCACAAACAGAGAGTTCTTCACCTCCTGACGCGAGCCGTCATCATCCGGGAAGGTTCCTCCGCTGCGCATGAACAAAGAAGCACAAAGTGAGAAATCCAGCGTGCGAATCCACACCTTTTGAGAATATACACCACATCTCTGCTGCGTTCTCACCAATAAATTACTTTCACATTCCCACAAAAGCCCTGACTCCTTCCCTGCATCTTAAGAAGCCGCCCATATAAGGCATTTTCCAATTACAGGCACTACGCCCTGCGCTATAATGAATTCAGCAAATATGAACACATTTCATTTTTAGACTGCTGAAATGTGTGCAAAGAAAATAATAGAATAAAGGGAAAATCGTGATTAGCGGGTTTACCTGGCGAGAGTCAGGCCGATTCCATTATCAGCGAACCTGCGTGCAATTAAGATGAAGGAACATGTCAATGCTGACCGCATGCCATGCACACCCCAATAACGCTCATCAGATTCTAGAGCGCAGACAATCATAACTGACTCACATGCATGACTGAAGTCATAAATCTGTGCCAGAGACACACAACAGAATGAGAATTTATTTGCCAACTGTAGCTATTTCACTGAAGCTCTGTTAAAACCTTCTCAAGCATATAACTTTTATAAAAAAAAAAGCAGTGCATTTAAATCATCAATTTTAATGAAGCCCTTCAGTGGACGTTGCATTTTGTAAGTGATATTTTATACATGTTGAGCTACAGTGATAATTCAGATTCATCATACAAAAACAAATGTTAAACAAGATAGTAAACTTTTATCTGGATAAAAATAAAATAAATGTCACACCATGGCATAAATACCAGTGGGAAATTTAAGAATAAATGTCCCATCTGGAAATGAAATGAAATAAAATAAAATAGCTTACTGGCAATCGTCCAGCCAAACGTCTCCTCCTCTCAGCCATGCACCATGGTCCTGGTTCTTGTAGGCCACAAAATGGTGAACTAGAGCAGGGACTCGTGGTTTGAAGGGGTCTGCATCCTGGTGTGGGCCGTACCTGCCAAAGAAAGGCACAGGATGAATGCAAATTAATTGGATAAATTGTGTAGTTTATTGTCCCTGCTGAAAAGACCAGAATGGTCCAGCACAGTGATGTTATTAACTAAGCTGGTGTGCTGCTGGTTAACTAGCAGCATGATCTTTGTGGTTGCCAAAGTTGTAGTATATTGTCTTCAGAAGACTTCAATTATAGTAGTCAACGTTTGAAGTGGAACGGGTATTGTTTTGGTTTTAGGACAACTTTGACGAAAGGTTTTGATCCACTTGCAACAAATGTTGACTAGTGTATATAGCACAAGTCATATGTAACCCTGGAGCACAAAACCAGTTTTAAGTCGCTGTGGTATATTAGTAGCAAATAGCCAAAAATACATTGTATGGGTCAAAATTATAGATTTTTCTTTTATGCCAAAAATCATTAAGTAAAGATTATGTTCAATGAAGACATTTGGACAACTTTAAAGGCGATTTTTTGCACCCTCAGATTCCAGATATTCTAATAGTTGTATCTCAGCCAAATATTGTCCTATCCTAACAATATGGAAAGCTTATTTATTCAGCTTTCAGATGATGTATAAAAATCCATTTTGAAAAATTTACACTTAAGACAGATTAAGGTTTTGTGGTTCAGGGTCACATATGCACTACTTCTGTGAGTTTTGTCATTTCGGAGCAGGATCAGGAACTGCAAATGCTAACCTCGCTCCTATGAGGGAGAGGTAGGGTCTCTTGTCCTTTGCATTAGCCTCAGTCGTCTTTACTCCATGATCGAGGATCATCCCCGCCTACCATAAAACATAAACATCAAAACATGAAAAACTAGACCTCGTTCATCAGTGCTTTATTTCAACATAACAGGGCAGATGACATTAGTGTCATGCTACATCCCAATTAAAATACTAACATATACAGCATTCTGCTTACTCTTCTATAAGTATTATTTAGATTTTATATGCTCATATTAATTAAGAGAATATATTAAGGGAATAAATTAATTTATCACACTGTAGAACCATTTAAAATGAAAAAGAAAGCTTCAAGAAATTCAATCACAATTACACATATGTAGCTGTAGCTGTTTAAAAGTGACAGTAAGGATATTTATAATGTTGCAAAAGATTAGTATACTTAAAGTTAATGCTGCGGTTTTGAACTTCGTGTTCATTAGATAATCCCGAAAAAAATATATCACATTTTCCACAAAAATATTAAGCAGCACAACTGCTTAATCAACATTGAAAATTAATATTTCTTGAGCAGCAAATCAGCATATTAGAATGATTTCTGAAGGATCATGTCATGTGACACTGAAGACTGGAGTAATGATGGTGAAAATTCAGCTTTGCATCCCAGGAATAAATTAAATTTTAAAATTGATTCAAATAGAAAACAGTTATTTAAAAATGTAATATTATTTCACAATTTTACTGTATTTGTGATCAGCTTTGGTGAGCAGGAGAGACTTTTTCAAAAACAAATCTTTTTTTCTAAACAAAACTTTTGAAAACACCAGCTTGCATGCAAAAAGCATCTCAGTTTTCCTCACTGTAAAAGCTTGGTGTCATAAAGATAAGTTGCACTGTACTGTGGATGGTACTGTATTTCAGCACAAACACACCAACCCTGGATTCCCCAGCCCTTAAATCATGTTTTATTAAAGGGCTAAGTACTAGCAGCTAAAAATGAGTTATATTTCAATTATGGTGGCCACACTGAGAATGATGCCATAGATTACAGCGGGAGGGCGAGAGAAAGCGTTCGCCCGCTTCCTCTTTTTGAACAACAAGCTCATCAATCTCAAGCATCGGCCTTTTAATGGTATATAAAAAGAGTGTATATATATATATCTCCGGTGCCGTGGCCCACTTTCATTCATGACGACACACACACACACACACATGTTGTGTTTCCATGTTTTATGGGGACAATTCCTAGCGTATGGTTTTTTATACTGTACAAACTGTATGTGCTATTGCCCTACACCAATCCTACCCCTAAACCTACCCCTCACACAAAACTGTTCATTTTTAGATTTTCAAAAAAGATAATTCTGTTTGATTTATAAGCTTGTTTCCTCATGGGTACCTCAAAAATGTCCCCACAAGGTCAAAATTTACTAGTATTACTATCCTTGTGGGGACATTTTTTCCCCATAACGTGATAAATACCAGGTACACACACACACTCACCCTGTAATTGGAATGAGCTCTGTTATTAATGAACTGCCCCATGGGTGTATGTTCGGACTTGCCGGGGGAATCGGCCCTCTGATGGCCGGTTTGACATGGTGAAATGAACCAGACTCCTGTTTCCTGCAAAACCACACACACACACACAGATATTACATTTGCCGGGACAGTGCAATGGGCATCCTATGACACCAACGCATTGAGAATGAGCTCACAGCGGTATATACAAATATCCGCGGCTAAGCAACACACGCCGCTGTATGATCCATCACAAATAAGCATGGTAGGTGGAAAGGAGCCAGAGATACCGTGGCACCATTAATCAGAGGCATCACTGTGGTAACGAGACTAACCTCGGATCCGGCCGCAGCACAGTTGATGAGATTGTTATTGGGGTTAGCCATCCAGAAGGTGGAGGTGGCGCTGAGAAACAGAGAGAAGGACACTGATTAGATTATTCTGACGCCACAAACATAAACAAACACGGCTGACATTTAGCACATGTCCATTATTAACCTCATCACAACCAGATTATTATTGGCTCTACTGTAACTACATGTGGAAAAAACACATGAGAGATTCTCCTTTCTCTTGTGCACTTTATCTATCTATCTATCTTAAAACCCTATCATCTATCTATCTATCTATCTATCTATCTATCTATCTATCTATCTATCTATCCATCCATCCATCCATCTATCATTCTATCTATCTACAGTGGTGTGAAAAAGTGTTGGCCCCCTTCCTGTTTTTAAAATTTTTTGCATATTTGTCACACTTAAAAGATTCAGATCATCAAACAAATTTTAATATTACCCATCATTAAAAACTGAATTTTGGTATTTACTTTCAGATCTTTATTTTATTATAAGGGAAAAAACGTTCCAAACCTGCTTGGCCCTACATGGAAAAGTAATGCCCACTAATCTAATTTATCTATTATCTAACTGGTTGTGCCACGCTTTTTGCAGCAAACAACGCCATCAAGTGGTTGCGATAACTGTAATGAGTCCTTTTCACATCGCGTGGAGGATTTTTTGGCCCACTCTTCTTTGCAGAATTGTTTTAATTCAGGCACATTGGAGGGTTTTCGAGCATGAATGGACTGTTTAAGCATTTCAATCGTATTTAAGTCCGCACTTTGATTTGGCCACTCCAAAACCTTAATTTAGTTTTTAGGTGGACTTGCTGGTGTGTTTGGGACCATTTGTCCTGCTACATAACCCAAGTGCGCTTAAGCTTGAGGTCACAAACTGATGGCCGGACATTCTCCTTCAGGATTTTCTAATAGAGAGCAGAATTCATGGTTCTGTCAATTATAGCAAGTTGTCCAGGTCCTGAAGCTGCAAAACAGCCCCAGACCATCACACTAACACCACCATATTTTACTGTTGGTATGATGCTCTTTTTATGAAATGCTGTGTTGGTGATACATGTCAACTGTTTTGATTCTCATCTGTTCTTGAATTTCGGCATGATGTGTTGCTCTTTAAGCAGGCTTCACTTTGTCAGACAGGTTCCACTTAAGTGATTCTTGATTCAACAGGTCTGGCAGTAATCAGGCCTGCGTGTGGCTAGTGAAATTAAACTCAGCTTTCTAAAATAATGTGGTTAATTTCAGTTCTTTCATGATTTAACAGGAGGGGGCAATTATTTTTTTCACGTAGGGCTACGTAGGTTTGGACCGCTTTTTTCCCTTAAAATGAAATCATCATTTAAAACTGCATTTTGCATTTACTTGCATTATCTTTGTGTAATATTTAAATTTGTTTGATCTGAAACATTAAAGTGTGACAAAGATGCAAAAAATAAGAAATCAGGAAGGGGGCAACACTTTTTCACACCACTGTATGTATGATGTGATATGAAATGATATGCAAAATCAGTATTTACATACTGGTAAAAACATTTATAGCCTGAATGCCCTGTAAGTCGCTTTGGATAAAAGTGTCTGCTAAATGCATAAATAATTATTAAATTAATTAATTATTATAAATTAAAATCTTACTGCAATATTTTAATACGTGACTTTTTTGCGTATGACTAAAGTGGTGATATTCCAGGATCTCTGGCAGTGTCTTCCTCTATAATTTAAGAGCTGCTTAGCTTTATCCTCTCTATCGACCGAATTTCAATCTAAAAGGTGCGCCGTTCATGCAATATATATGAGAGCAATTAGCAATTTAATGCAATATGATGCCCTAACGATTTGGAAGCCGGTTCATTCCACATGCTACACGGAACCGGTCTAAATGCACTGAAAAGGTGTTTGTATGAAGATAAACATCCGTGTGGGGAAAAAAAAGCATCTGTTGCCTGTTTACGTGTTTGTGTCGCGTTGGTGCCGTTCTTAAGATCTGTAACTGGACATCATTAAAAATGAAGGATTCAATTCCATAAGTATTCACCTCATCCTAACGCCGCACACATAACCGCACTTCAAAGCAACTCCCAGCTCTCGGCAACTCTGCGGTACAAATTAAACATATTTACTGTCAACACCAAACCCCAGTTTTCCCAAACCAGACAGTTTCGCTGCCAGAGTTTAGCAGGGTTTCTTAATGTGGGGATGTTGTTATTTTAATTAGCAAAGATTATCTGAGGTTCTAAGAATGCGAGTGCATCTTAGGATAAAAATCATTACAGAATAATGAGCTCGGGCGGAAACGATCATCAGTGCGACCGCATGTTGTGTTGTTGCTTTCTTAAGAGGAAGCCTTGATTAAAGAATACCAGCCAGAGTGAGAAAACAACTAAAAAAGGGTTTGTTAGAGGCATGAGTCAACAGAATGTAGATAGTACAATGCTGCATGACAGCCATATTGCAATTACTTTGACAAATATTCTTTCAATTTTAGGGTGACATATTCTTGGTTTCTTGAAGTAAAATCATCCACACCATTCATTCAGTGAGTTTTACCTGCAGTCCTGGCGCGGTTTGGCCACGTATCCAGGATAAGCTCCGTTGGTTATGTCCCGGCACATCTTGCTATCTCGGTCGGAGGGCAGCAGTGTGCTCGCCTTCACCAGCAGACCCAGACAATGGTCAAACGTGTTCCTCTCCTCCGGTCCATCCTCAGTGAAGAAACAGTGTCCTAAAGCATCATAGCCAACAACATCCTTCACCTAATGGGAAATTAACAACATTAGAAGATAGAAGACGAGGTTTTTAGCAACTGCAATGAGGGCAAATAATGAAAACTTCACATAAAGAAAAGTGAAACCTAACCAAGAGAATACCCAAGGACTTATCATTTACTGTTCAAAATCAATCGGAATCAAAAATGGAAAAAGAGAGTCTTCATCTGTGAATATTTTCATTTAAAACGACTTAAAATATAGCAGACAGGCTTTATTGATCAATTTTATGCTGCTTTGTGAAGCTTGATAGTTTAAATCCCCATTCACAAAGTTTTGATATCCATCCAACATCTTCTTTTGCATGTAACAGAAGAAATGTATCAGAATCAAAAATAGAAGTAGAGGGGTTTTCGCCTGTGAATATTTCTCCTGAAAAATGGCTTTAAAATTTTTTTAATATGGAGCAAATGGAGCATGGAGAGTCATATTGACAAATTTAAGGCTGTATTTTGAAGCTTGATAGTTTAAATCCCCATCCACAAAGTATGGACATCCATTAAACATAATGAAAGAAACCCACAGGTTTGGAAGAAAATGAAGGTGAGTAAACCATGTCAAAATCCTCATAATTTCTATTCCTTCATGTAATGCTCATGGTAACCAACAACTCAACATAAAAACCACTACAAGATGTTTCCATAAAATATGTCAGCTATCTTCTATTTTCGAACACCTGCTGTGAATGCACATTTCTAAAAGCCTCAGGTGAAGCTGAAATGCTGCACTTTTTGCCATCAAATACGATGCTGATGGAAACATCATTTGCTCAGTGAGTGCTCGCAAACAAACACGGTTTTTGGGACTGAAAGCAATTCCATTAATCCTGTCAAAGAAATAGGTGAATTGTAAACTACCTCAGTGTGTGATACAACTACTGCTGGGCAGAAGAACATTTAGCCTTGTTAAACGCATTAGAGGCGACCCTCGTCAAAGAGTTATTCGCGTCAGAGCTCTGAGGTTGGTGCATCCCCCCCGCCGGCTCCAAAATAAAATCGTAGCATGCTATCACGAACAAATAATGCGGCTTCAGTGTGCCGTAACTGTTCACCTCGTCTCCTGTGAAGAAAATAAAGCAGCTTACAGCAGCGCTCCAACATCTTTGAAAAGTGTTTGAACAGCAGCTCCGCGCTTTAGAAAAACCAAGGACGGACTGCGACACAATAAATTGCAGATTCACATTCCTGTTCTGTTGAGCTCTGACAATCCATATTTCATTCAACTAGATCGAGTCAAAAGAAGCCAAGTAATCTTTTCAGCTCTGCTATGATGTAAACAATACTAGATAGCACCACTATCAGCAAAACAGCTGGATATCATGTAAGTGTGAAACAGAAAGTCAATTATAAGGTTGACTACAAGATTTAGTTTCCTGACTTGCCTGTTTTCCATCCCTAAAGCTTCAATTTAAGTCTTGCAAAGAGTGAAGGGGTGTGGCCTGTCAATCAAAATCAGACAGATGATTGACAGCTAGAGATCACTAAGAATGGAGGAGCAGCTACTGCAGGAAGGCATTCAGCCATATTGAGGTTTTATAGACTTCATCTTTTCAGGCTTTCTGCTTTTAACCTGTCTTAAACTACCAGTCTTTGTTACGTAAAAGGGTTACAAAAAGCTTAATTCAAAATCCATTCTCTAAAAATGTGTAATTTTTTTCTTCTCAAGAAAATGTATCGTGTTTGAAGTATTTTACGTATTTATACAGATAAAAATGTTTCTCAAGTAAATTGATTTTGTTTTAAGAATTTTTAGATACTGATACAAAATAAAATACATTTAATTAAAATGAGCTTCTCGAGTAAATTTATCTTGTCTTAGGGATTTTTAGATATTTAAAGAAATGTAAAAAAAAAAAAAATCTTCAAGTACATTTATCTTGTTTTAAGAATTTTAAGATATTCATACAAAATAAAAATGTTCAAATTTACTTTTCATGTAAATTTATCTCGTTTTAAAGATGTTTAGATATTTATACTAATCCATCCATCCATCTTGTTAACTTTTTTAACCTGTCTTAAACTACTTTTTTAGGTATGCACCATTAATGTGATTTATTTTTCATACTTCACTGGCAAATTGTTTGCCAACTCACTAGATTAGTTTATTACAGAGCCCCGCACATGGCATGCAGGAAATAAATAGTAGGCTAAATCGTGCGCACGATTTACTAATTCGTTCCCTCGATTTGCTAAGTCGTGCACAAGAAAACAAATTAGTAAATTGTGCGCACGATTTAGCAAATCAAGGGAATGAAATAGTAATCGTGTGCACATTTTAGTACATCGAGGGAACGAATTAGTAAATCGTGTGCACAGTTTATACTTAAAGTAAAAGGAAAAACAATTTGTCACTGGGTTGAGAAAAACTTAGTTCAGGATACATTGTCTGAAAAGTCTTATATTAAGTCTTATCTTATATATTTTGCTTCTCAAATAATTTTATGTTGTTTTATGGATGCTTAGATATTTTTTACCGTTTCAGTGAATTTTGAGTAAATATTGTGTCCCAGTAGTTCTATGCCAAGGCTGTGTGAAGACTGAGGGAATGATAAACAAAAGATTCCATTCTATCAAAATAAAGCACTAAAGATTCCATTCTATGAATGTTGCAGCAGAGACTCATTATGGCTGCCTTCATGCACACATAACCTCTGTGTCTGAAACTCACCAGCAGCCCGTTGGTGCCGTGGACGGTGACGCATCGGGAGAAGGTGTGATGAATGGTCAAGTCTTTCACATAAGTTGGCGGGTCGTAGCCTCCTTTCTCATCCACATCCCCGTTCATATGGAAGTGGACTGGGTAGTGACCCACAGACTGCTGCCCCATGTGCTTAAACTCCACCCCTTCCACATGCACCGAGCAGAAACCTCGCTCTGCCTGAAGAATAAAACATAAGAGACAGGAAAATTCACTCTTTTGTGCTATTTTTGACTTTAGTGCTATTTATGGCTTTTAATAATATTCATATCTGTCTTGGGTGCAAAAAAAATATGTACTAGTTTACCTGTATGTCATGTTTGTAATTGCAACTTGTATCTCATAATTTTGTAATTGCAACTTTTATCTCATAATTTGGACTTCTTTATTGCAATTTTGAGTTCATATCTCACAACTGCGAATTTTTTTGCAGTTCTGAGGGAAAAAAGGTCAGAATTGCAAGAATTGCACAAGTGCACATCTGTCAGAACTGTGAGATAAAAACATTTGCAATTACTTTTTTTATTCAGTTGCAGAAAATGGGGGTGGTGGGGGGATTGCAAGATTAACTGTGAGATGCATTCTCAGAATTCTGAGAAAAAAAGTCAGAATTACAAAATGTAAACTCAGAATAAAAATGTCAGAATTGCGAAATGTGAAATCAGAATTTGCGAGAAAGCAAAGCAGAATTGAAAGAAAAAAGTCAGAATTTTGAGTTAAAAAGTTGCAACTACCTTTTTTTATTCTGTGGCGGAAACATGCTTCCATATATGCGACCATTAACTGACCTCAGAAAAACTTGAATATGCAAGTGTGTTGTTGAATTATTGAAACATGAATTTAAAATCATAAAAAAGTACTTCACTGTAAAAAATAATTTTTCAAAGTTGTAAATTAAATAAAAATCACTGAAGTAAGTTTTACAAGAAAACTATTTCAGTCTTTCTACTTAAAAATGTCATGTTTAATTCAGTGTCTTACTTAGCATTTCTTTGTAATTAATTCTGAAATTTACTAGCAATTTCTGAGTGAAAATTTTTCGACGCCAACTTTTTTCAGAGTTTCAAGTAAATATTTTAAGTCAAAGGGGTTCGACTGACAAAAAAAGTTTTGGAATCCCTGAAACACACAAAAAAAGATTCCATTCTATTAATTTTGTATTAATATCCTAGTTGAGTGATCCGATCACAAGTGGTCACAGGGTCTATGCAAGTTGTGCTCCTTAATATAGAAATTCGAAATCTGAAACTCGAGAATCTAGATGAAAGAACTTCAAAAGTGAGGAATGTAAATATCATCACCCTTTCAGAATAAGATTTGAGACATACACGCCAGTCTATGTGTGAATATATGCAGGGGTGGGAAGTAAAGGTGTCAGTTAGATTGATTTCCACTCTTCTCTCGTTCTCGCACGTCTGGCAGAATGTTCACTTTCGGATTTCACGGCTGCCTTTTTTGAGACCTACATCAGATCGTTTCAAGTCAAAGGACGTGAAATATGTTGCACGTCATATCTGCGTGATGCAGAAGAATGTGAGTGAAAGTAAGATGATTTGACGTTTCCCAGGGGAAGGTGGCACACTTTGGCTCCAATTAATGTCTTTCATCTTTTTTGGACGGCCAAATGTACGGTTTCACCCCGGCCTGACATTTCCCTAAATGTTTCATAAATTAGATTAGCTGCCTGGCAAATATCATAAGAATGTGACAGTATGGTCTCGGAAGGCGTTTTTTATGACCTCCCCTGTGGTTGAAAACCATTAACACAAGCCCAAATCATCCGGTCGGGTGTTAAGTGTGTCAGTGGGTTCATTGCTCTAAACAAGCAGGCCGAGCATGTTTTCAAATGGGTGTGTGAGTAAAGAGCATTTTTGACTGACATGATGACCCAAACACGGATACAACTCTCATTGAATTACTGTACTCATGCCAACCAAATAATTAAACCATTTATGAGCCCGTCACCAATATTTTTTGTTGTCAAAGAGTCGTTTGATCTCATATAACCTAATGTAAGGGACTGCAATAATGCGGTTTGTCCTGTGTGGTGCAGTAGAGCAAGACTGTGATTCAGCTTTCCCACATGCAATCCAATTAAGAAGACACAGCGCTATGTCATAGTACAAACAAAGCCAAACCAGTAGAGTTTGGGAAAAGTTCCAAGAAGGGGTGGAAAGAAATGAGACTGTGGATCTTTTGGCAAAAGGAATAATAAAACATGAAATAGTTGATATACAAGTACCGTTAAGTAGAGCAGAGAATAAAACTATTATAAAGGATCATACGCACAAAATATGGTAGGAATATTGGGACATAGACGACACAGGGCAACATCTATACAGTATACAAAAACATGTAGGCATGAGTATGAGGCAGGACAGGAACCCAAAAACATCTTAGAATAAGCCATGCTGTATTAAATCTAACATTACATAGAATAGGAAAACTGGACTTCACACCTGCTGCAATGCACAAGAAATGGTAAAATTGTACCGTAGAATAAAGTTAGAGATGCAAATTGGAAAACAAAACATTTGAGAACTTGAGATTTTTACACTAGAGAATTTGCTTGGGAAAACATCTGAGAAAGTTTGTGGTCTCCTAATAAATTAATTGAGAGAATTGAGTGTGTGGGCTTTTTTTCCCCTGCCAATCTTCTGTCCACTCTCCAGTCCAGTAGGTGACGGTAATGCTCCTTTAAGTTGGTTTGTTAGCCATCATTAAAACCAAAAGAAGAAGAAGAATTGAGAAGCGATGATAGCCTTGTCCAAATACCCACATTTTTGGTCTTTGCACTTGACTACTTGTATGATGTATTTCCTGTATGTGGCCCAAGTGTTCAAGTGAGGATGAAGACCACAAGTGTGTGTCGAACTTTTCATTACCTGATGGGACACATTTGTAGTGTTGTAAAAATGCAAGCGTTTACATAGCTTTATTTTAATTTTAAATACTTTGCATTTTAAAATCAACTTCTAAATGTCTGTTCAGTAGTCCCTATAACATGACAATTTTTAATTTGTGGTGCTTCTAATTAAGTGATAAAAAGCAGTTGCAAATGTTGTACAAAATAAATATCACCACTACTCATCTTTGCACCAATAAAACGTAAAAACACAGTTTTTCTACCAAATTATATGTAATATCTAATTATTATATTAATATGAACTTGCATTGAAAGGTTTCCCCTGACCTCTCGCGAGAGATCTCGGCAAAAGTCTCATGATTTATCTCCCGAACATGACGCATGATGGAGATACACTAGCCTCGAATAGCGCTCCGCGAGCGGATTTAGTTGCTTTAAGGCACTGCGCTCTGGCGTTTTGAAGACCTGGACAGTCTTGCGCACTTACTTCCTGTCGCGCGCACATGCTCTCAAGTGTGGGTATTTGGACAAGGGGGATGCCAACCCCTCAGAGGACCTCAGATGATGCCAACCTGAAACAACATAAACTACCAAATTCTGCAATAAGTTTGATTGCATCATATAATAAAATTGCTGTTAATAGTGTTCATCGTCAGTTTAATTACGTCTTTAATTGATTTTCCATACATTCCTGCCATATGTACATTAACTGACAGCAAGCTACCACTAAATATTGTAGAAACTTAATTATCTGTAAAGTTGCTTTGCAACGATTTGTATCGTGAAAAGCGCTTTACAAATAAACTTGAAAATGTTTGGAAGTTTTACAATTAACTACAACGAAATGCTGTCGTGTGAAGGCCCAAAAAACACTCATGGCGAAGTTTTTTTTAGTTCTGCGTTTAGGACCCACGTGTCAAACTCAAGGCCCGCGGGCCTATTCCGGCCCGCCACATAATTTTATGTGGCCCGCGAGAGCATATGATTGTCTTAAAATAAAAATCTATGCAGCTTTATATTGTAAATTATGAAAGTGCGTACCAATACCACAAGTTTCTGTTTCTATTTAGCATTCTATTTATACGCATAAATTGACTTTGGTGTGCATATGATACGCAATGGTTAGGATTAAGGGTGTGGGGTTTTTCAGTTGATGATGACTTAGGGCTCAAAGGAATAAAGCGGACCTCATCAAGTGCTCGAGCACCACCGTAAAAACACGATATTCTCCTTTCATTTAACAAATTAAAAAAAAAAATGATTGCAGCTTTCAGACACGACTTTCTTCTCAGACATTACATGTGTGCACTCAAAAATCATCTTCTCTCCTGAATTTAATGTTGCCAGAAGCACAACCTTATGGAGTGTGGGCATCCACCGGCAGAAAATTGGCACATACAGTGGGGCAAAAAAGTATTTAATCAGCCACCAATTGTGCAAGTTCTCCACTTAAAAAGATGAGAGAGGCCTGTAATTTTCATCATAGGTATACCTCAATATGAGAGAACAAAATGAGAAAAAAAATCCAGAAAATCACATTGTAGGATTTTTAAAGAATTAATTGGTAAATTCCTCGGTAAAATAAGTATTTGGTCACCTACAAACAAGCAAGATTTCTGGCTCTCACAGACCTGTAACTTCTTCTTTAAGAGGCTCCTCTGTCCTCCACTCATTACCTGTATTAATGGAATCTGTTTGAACTCGTTATCAGTATAAAAGACACCCGTCCACAACCTCAAACAGTCACACTCCAAAACTCCACCATGGCCAAGACCAAAGAGCTGTCAAAGGACACCAGAAACAAATTGTAGACCTGCACCAGGCTGGGAAGACTGAATCTGCACTAGGTAAGCAGCTTGGTGTGAAGAAATCAACTGTGGGAGCAATTATTAGAAAAATGGAAGACATACAAGACCACTGATAATCGCCCTCGATCTGGGGCTCCACGCAAGAACTCACCCCGTGGGGTCAAAATGATCAAAAGAACTGTAAGCAAAAATCCCAGAACCACACGGGGGACCTAGTGAATGACCTGCAAAGAGCTGGGACCAAAGTAACAAAGGCTACAATCAGTAACACACTGCGCCGCCAGGGAAATCCTGCAGTGCCAGACGTGTCCCACTGCTTAAGCCAGTACATGTCCAGGCACATCAGAAGTTTGCTAGAGAGCATTTGGATGAACCAGAAGAGGATTGGGAGAATGTCATATGTCAGATGAAACCAAAATAGAACTTTTTGGTAAAAAACTCAACTTGTCGCTTTTGGAGGAGAAAGAATGCTGAGTTGAATCCAAAGAACACCATACCTACTGTGAAGCATGGGGGTGGAAACAACATGCTTTGGTGCTGTTTTTCTGCAAAGGGACCAGGAAAACTGATCCGTGTAAACGAAAGAATGAATTGGGCCATGTATCGTGAGATTTTGAGTGAAAACCTCCTTCCATCAGAAAGGGCATTGAAGATGAAACGTGGCTTGGTCTTTCAGCATGACAATGATCCAAAACACACCGCCCGGGCAACGAAGGAGAGGCTTCGTAAGAAGCATTTCAAGGTCCTGGAGTGGCTAGCCAGTCTCCAGATCTCAACCCCAAAAAGGTAGTTGAAAATCCGTGTTGCCCAGCGAAAGCCCCAAAACATTACTGCTCTAGAGGAGATCTGCATGGAGGAATGGGCAAAATACCAGCAACAGTGTGTGAAAACCTGTGAAGACTTACAGAAAACGTTTGACCTCTGTCATTGCCAAAAAAGGGTACATAACAAAGTATTGAGAAGAAACTTTGTTATTGACCAAATACTTATTTTACAACATAATTTGCAAATAAATTCTTTAAAAAAATCCTACAATGTGATTTTCTGAAAAAAATTTTCTCATTTTGTCTCTCATAGTTGAGGTATACCTATGATGATATTTACACGCCATTAGTCATCTTTTTAAGGGCGATGAATGACACTTTTAAGTTGTGGCTGACTAAATACTTTTTTTCCCCCACTGTAGGTTAACGAATGGTAATCTGTAGCCTATTTATGGCGTTATTTTAATGACAAATGTCGAGAGCACATAATTGTAGTGCGAAAGCACATTAATTTCCTTTGCTCTCGCACAAAACCAAAATGCGCTCTCGACATTTGACATTTGGGAGTGGGGTTGAGTACCACCACTTCTTTTTTTTCTACTACAAGCATTGATTGCATATCATATGCACACCAAACACGTGCATATCATATGCACGCCAAAGTAAATTTCTGCATATAAATCGCATGCTAAATAGAAACAGAAAATCGTGCTACTGATACACATTTTCATGAGACCGGACTCATGCCATATCTGTCACACGTTCTTAGCAGCTCACAATTATTTGTTGTGCCATAAATGTAACAAAATAAGTTTTTAACAAAGTTAATGTAATGACTTGTGTTTGATGACACTTTATTATTTACTTTGATTTATAAATTAATTTGGATTTCTTAACCTGATCAATTAAAAGGATTTATGTTCAAATAACAGAGCAATTACATATATTACATCTATGCAAATGCATGCAATATTTGTAACTTAAATAAGTAATAATAAAATAAAGAGACAGTTATTTAGCAATATGTTAGTAACATTTGTACAGTCTTGCAGTTACAACCGGCCCTTTGATGGCAGCAATAATGTTGAAGTGGCCCTCAGTGAAAATGAGTTGGATCAACTTGGTTTAGGGTTCCTGAAAAATAAGTTTCGAATAAGAAAGCTCGTTACTGTTAGTCAACATCCCGACGCTGCTGAAGATGCGGCTGTTTAGATGTTGTGTGGCTTTCTCAATTGTAACAAAATAAACACATAAACATGACAGCAGTGAGAAAACAGCAGTTAAGAAAGCATCTGATCATAGCGATGTTGCACTGCAATCGGCAATCCAGTAAATTCACGTAGCATCTATTCATATGGCGCGTTATACAATAGACTACTTTAAAGCACACAGTTTTACTTTATTAAACATGAAAAACAGTGTTAGTGTCATTTCATTTGAAATTACAACTTGATTTTCTGCTTTAAACCAGCTTTATATGTATATTAAAATGTTTAGAATATTTATTTAGTCATTTATCAGACTAAATAATTATACATATTATACATATAATATGTATAACTCAATATTTTAATGAATTACAAAAGCTGAATAATCGATCAATGCCTACTGATTAATCTGTAAAATAATCTGCGATTCGTTGATTAATCGTTCTAATAACTAGACTAAAAACAAACAATAAACATGAACAAAAATGCCTCAAAGACTTCAAAATAGTCTGTGAAATGAAATATCCTAGCAGTAATTATTTAAGTAATACATGCTAATACAAGTACACTGTTGAGAGCCATTTGGATTTGGAAGGATGTGAGGTTTAGTAAACGATGACAGAATTTATATTTTTGGGCTACTATACTTTATTAGCAAGAATTACATCAATTTACTTATTTTAACATTTATCACTTGTAAAATCATTACTGTGAGGCAGGATTTGTCAAAAGCAGTTTCCTCACAACTTGAAAGACAGGATGGCCTAGTTGTTGCACATGGAAATTTCTTCTTGAGTGGAAAAAACGGGCCAACCTTCTGCATGACAGCGAAGGTGAGGAGGGGAAAAGGAACAGTCAGATCTGGGCCAATTACTAGAGAGGTCAGACTCTTGAGTCGCCCCATCACGTACACACACAGACGCACACTGACAGGCCCTTCGCAGGAGACAAAGCAAAAATAAAATGTCCGTTCTGCTAGTTTGATGTGTTAATGTCTAGCTAGAGGTGCCATCGCTGTGATCTCATTCTGAGGGTGTGAACAACTATGTTCGGATGAGCTAGTGGACAGATAAAGGAATTACAAGACAACGGTAGATGGTACTTAAAAGAGAAATGTGTGTTTGAAGTGAAAGGAGGGTCGAGTTACCTTAAGATGGCCACCAAACGTGTCGAATGAGAAGAACTTGCAGGCTTCATTGCCGTAACAGGTCGGCTCCATCTCGCCTCTGATCAAAATGTTGCGAGTCAGCAGTCCGACCTCTGCCCGCATGTCCACACCGTCCACCTCCTCTCCAATGTGAAGGTACGCAGGTTTACCTGGAGGACGTACACACACACACAACTTCATCACACCTCAGCTATTTAATCTTTCATAATAGGTGTGTCCCAATTTGCATATTAATGCACTATTCAATGCTGTTTTGTAGTATAAATAGTTCAAGTAGTTCGTTTACACTGAAAATTATAAACAGAAATGCACTTTAAATACCTGGATGATGCACTTAATTAATCAAAAAACAAAAACAACAACAACAACCATGTATCGAATGTTGAACACTTCTTGTTCTAAACTGTTGCAGCTTTAATTATGTAAAGGATGGGAAGGAGCTATTAGACTACAACGTTGTGCAACGTACAACGAATAACAAAATAATCGTATAATATTCATTCACTACACATTTGACTACATCATAGTGTATAAGTACAGTGTATAACTGTATAGTGCATAATTTGGAATACAACTATGTTTTATAAATTTTTATGTTAATTTATTGCTTAATAATCTCATGTTTTTATTATTTATTGCTCTATTTATATAGTGTGAAGCAGAATATAATTTAATGCCTAATTTATACATATTTTGTGTCATTTATAATAATTCGAAGCAGAACAACAGTATTTGGTGTATGTGTACTACAACAAATTTCCATAGAAAAGTATATTTAATTGCATTTTATTGCCATCCCAAAAACAGTACTAAAAAGCATGATATTTGAACATGTATCATGTTACCATAGTTTTACAGACATATACCATGGTAAGACCATGGAAATACCATGGTACATGAACAATAGATACTGCAAATTGGATGGATGGATGGATAGAAAGATTTATTGCCATCCCAAAAACAGTACTAAAAAGCATTATATTTGAATATGTATCATGGTTACCATAGTTTTACAGACATATACCATGGTAAGACAATGGAAATACCATGGTACATGAACAAGAGATACTGCAGATAGATAGATAGATAGATAGATAGATAGATAGATAGATAGATAGATAGATAGATAGATAGATAGATAGATAGATAGATCATTTTCTAGTCTATTTGTCTTCCTCCTCCTTCAGAAAATGTCAGTCTCACACATAATATATGAAGTTCTCAGAGTTTCTGGACACCACAAGTTCGGCAGCAAAACAGAGAGCCGGCAGCAGGCATACAAAAGAGATTACGAGAGAAACAATACATGCAGAAATATATGAGAAAAGTCGAGAGAGAAAAATAGGCCAAATGAGGGAGAGCAAGCGAGACCATTCTTGAGTTATCATATATTTTTGTGGGAATTTCATGGCTCAAATTGGAGAAGGCGTAGAGGGACCGAGAGAAAGAGAGAGATGTCATTCCACCCTCAGACATTCTTCCTGCCTGACCCAGATACTGTGCTGAAGAGGCTCCAGGACTCAGAGCTCATCTGATAATCACAAACAGGGATGCCCAGCTCTCTCCTTTCCCACATTGTCTTCCTCCGACGAGTCCCGAGAGACTGGGCCATGTTGACAAATTGCTCCTCCTAATGGATGAGATCCTCTCAATGCTCATTTATTCATTTTTAAAATGACTACAGTCACAATACGGCTGGACCTTGAGTCTGTCTAACAATCAAGGGAGACTTACAGATGTGTCTGGCACAGGAGCAGGACACGGAGAAAGAGACCCAGAGGAAAGAGAAATCACAAACCAGATCTCTTTCATTTCTCAAATGCTTCTCCATGGCACATAGAGATTTTTGCCAAAGTCTTCTGCTTCTCAGATTTTCCTGTGTAAAAGACTTTAATAATTTCATACATTTCAGAAGAGACCTCAAAACAAAGTCTCCAACCACTTTTTGTGCGATTCTGTAATAGACAAAATGAAAATGCCTAAAAATAGTGAAATGTGCTGTCTCCTGTCTGTTAACGAAGCCAATTACATACATCATTTTGTGAATATCGCAAATTATATTGTATCGTTCATATCCCAAATCTTTGTAAAATAGTAGATGATTTAAATTAAAATATCAGAAGATGACAGCAAAGTGGAGCAGCTTTTTGTATTGTCCTGTAAGAAAAATTTGAGGGTCCATAAAAAAAAATAAAAAAAAATTCATGAAGCAATAACTTATATAAATAATTAAACCAATGTTTAATTATAATAACAATTGTATATATAGAATTATTCATTGAGGGTCCATAAATTAAATTACATATTACATTACAAATACAAACAGCGCTTTAACAGGAGCAACATTATGAACACGGGTGCTGATTGTAGGCTAATTCTGTCATGTGACTCAATATTAATTTGAGTTCTCATTAAAAATGTAAAAGTTTTTGCAATATTTGAAGCATCAACATAGAATTTATGTGCTAAAGTTAAACATTTTGAGTCGTAAACCTTCTCCGCACAACAATAAATATATAAAAACTTTTTAACCCTCTACTGCACGCATTATGATAGACCTATAGAAAAAAATATTTGAATCTTTCTAAGAATGGCTTAACTTGAAGTACTGTAAAAAAAAAATGTGCAAAAAAATATTATTTTAAGGTACTTTATATGTTGCCATACAGTAACAGCATACAATAGTGGATCTAATTTAGAATAAGTGTAAGCTTACTTATAAATAATATTTTTCCTCAGAAATGTTTTGTGGTGATTTCAATTGGTTGCTGTTAGAAGCTAACACAGTACTTACTTAATAATGACACATATACATACTTTCCAATAAACTTGATGTCTTTATTATCATTTTGTGTTTTGCCTGAATAATGATTTATAATTGTTTTTCATTTGCATTAAATATCTTCTCATGATTATTTAAACTGCAAATTATACAGTTAAAACAAATATAAAGACTGGATATCATGTATCATAAAACACTGAAATAAAACCAAAACACATGCAGATTCATGAAAATTCAGCATTAGCCATCTCTTGAGAGGAAGACTATGACATGAGCACCCCCCCCATTAATCCTTGAAATACTCACCTTTTTAATGTATGAAACACAATCACAAAGCAGTTTTTCAGCTGCGGAGGACGGCCAGTTCTGCCTTTTCTTATTTACCTGCCATAGAATTAGGCCCCGTGATCAAATGATGTAATGTGACCGGTATTCCTCATTTAATCAAAAGTAAAGTGCCATTTCAATTGATTCTATCCCCTAATACAAATACATTACACATACGAACTAATCAAAAATTATTTCACTCAGATATTAATGTTGTTATGTTACAGCTTAACAAATGCAGCGACACTCTTGCTAGCTAGCTAAACTTGTAATAATGTCATTCCAATATTGCACAGTGTTGCCGCTTGGCAACACATACATTTGAATGATTTACCAAAAACGAATTTTATAAAAACTTTTTTGAGAGGTGAATATGTCTTCATAACATCATAACAGTGATGTTTTAGATTTTTTTGTAGAAGTGACACGGACTGATCCTTGTTTGTTACTGACGTTTTAGTTTGCTTTCAGCAAGTACCGACAAGAGACGGCAGTCTGTCAGAAATCTCGCCACAGAAAAAAAAACTGCATGTCATGTGACTTAATCAAAGCACATCATTGGCTAAACTAAGGTCTTCTCTTTCCAACAAAAAAAAATTAGAATGTTCTCTTAAAGAGACAGAGGCAAGGAAATGAACACAAAGAGTATGTTGCCATATGGCTACACCATGCGGTAGAGATAACATAATAATAATAATAATTGGATGAAAGCAATTCAGGTGTAGTCAAATATCAAAAGTCTGCAATTCATTTCAATATGAGCTCCAAAATTTCTAATCAAAATTCTCCCTATTTACTTAATCGAGAACTTGTGTTTCCTGAGCTTAGAAAGAAACTCTTTTGGGTTTCTAAAATGAAGACAGATTTCATATCCCTGACTGTTTTCATTTAAAAACAAACAGCAGTCTGCAGCTGCCTAATTGTTGTTCGCCATTTTATTGGCTGCATGTTGATAAGATGAATGCCGATCTATTTCAATCACACACCTCAGTGTATCCGCACGCTTAGAATCACCATCAAATGAGCTGACAGCCAGCTGGCACCAAACACACAGATGAGGAACGGGACAAAGTTCAGAACAAACATGGGTCAACAGATTGAAACTGCGGGGGGGGGGGGGGGGGCGGGGTATTCTGGCCAGCACTTAGTGGGGCAAATCCAACAGATGGCTCTCTTTCATCACCACACACACACACACACACACACACACACACACACACACACACACACAGAGGAACCTGCAAAGTCCACTGAGTCAAACTTGACATCTATGTATTAAGTCTGAACCATTGCCTAGCAGTTAGTGCATTTTCTCTGACACAATGAGCTTTGGTACTCATGCAGGCAATAGCAGTTTGATTCTGGCTCACTGCATTTTCCAGTTTACTAGACAGTGTTCTGGCTGGTTGCTTGCACTTTGCTAAATGTCGACAGATTAAAATGAGTGTCATTAGTTCAACTGAATCAAGAATCTTTTTATAAGAAATTAAGAATGATTCATTGACGAATCATCCCGCATTCAGTTCCCAAAGAGAGTGTGAACAGATGAGGTGTTTTGAAAATTAGGATGGAAAAAGGAAAGAAGTGTACAAGCACAGACCCTCAAACACACACACATGCACACACTTGTCCTGTGACTCCACATCCACATCCACACCCACACAACCAAAATACTTACACACTCCACCAAAAAACATCAACACCAAATTCACAGCCAAACAAAAATACATCAACCCATCAACACCCAGCTAAATGACACATGTACACAGAACGATGCTCCACCAACACATGATTGCCTTCACTTATGAACAAATAGAACGATCCAATCAGGGTGGGATGATGGGTGGGTTGGATGAATGGGGGGGTTTGGCGGGAGTCTGACCTTCCTAATTTTAAACAAATAATATTTCTTGGTTAAGTTTAGCACTATCACCAGCATCTGTGACATTTGCAAAAGCTATTTGAGATGAAAAAAGTGTCACTTTTTAAACAGTACAGACTACTTTGGAGAGAATAGGCAGATGAACTTGGAGTTTAGGTAGTTATGCATATAGTAGACATATGGCAGCCATAGAGTTTGCTTCATATAAAATAACATAGAGAGAGTAAAATAAAATAAAAAATACATTATAAAAAAAAAAACAAAAATACTCTCTAATATATAATATCATAAATAAAAATAAATAGAAATATAAAATAATCAATAATAAAAAAACAAACAGAAATAAACAATAATACAAATAGGAAAATACATAAATCAGCGCACAATAAGCCCATATTGAACTGACACATTTAGAAACTCAGTACTACACCGTGCCGGCTACGTTCCAAACAGGCGCCCAGCGCAAAACAAATTGGCCTAGGATTTTGGCATGCACCTGGAAAAGCACTGCATTCGATCCGGACAACTGGCCTCCAACAGCATGTCTACAGTACCGGATATGTGGGAAGATTTGATAAGCCACACAAAATGTCACGCAAGGGAAGAAGGCCGTTAAACTTTTATTCTCGCTGTAGTTTTTTTGTTTCCACTGCCATGTTAGTATATAAAGAAAGCCGGATATTGTGTGTTTCGTTTGGGAAAGCGAAACTACTTTGTTTGATCTTCCAAAAGGATGCGATATCTCTTCATCAGCCTGGAGCTGATCCGTGCTGGTTTCTGAGGAAATATTACAACTTTGCGCTGTGGATCGCCAGATCGGCTTTCACCAGGGACGAAGCGGATTCCAGCCCGGGGTCATCACATCCTTAGGACACTCATTGTCGAAAATCGCCGAGGGCCCGCGCCGGTTTCAAGCCCGCCGCACCTCACTGCTCACTCTAGCACTCCAAGCCGTCGCACTCTAGCCCCGGCCTCTGCTCACTGTAGGCCGCCATGTGTGACACTGTTTCGTTGTGAAAGCTAAACTACTTTGTTTGGCCTTCCCAAAATGGACACGACTAGAAATCAGTGCTTAAGTTGTATTACAACACTTTTCCAGAACAGTTTAACCCAAATATTCAGATGTGTCCAGCACATTTTATGAATCTGTTTCCTGATCCTGGTAGAGTAGAATACAACGCTGGCTGTTCTGACTCAAAGACTGTAAATAAATTTTTTATATTTAAAGAGTTTTTATATATTTAAAATGAGTTTTTTGGCCAGTGTAGAGTAGGGCTTGTTATTTGTCATTTCTCCGATCACAAATGCAGACATGGTTTTATGTTTACGTGGCACGATGCAACGCAACACGTAAAAAGACAGTATAAGTCATTATAAATCATAATTATATCCCCACTGGATGTAACGAATGCCTTGTTTATAATGGGTTTTCATGTTTTTGAATCATCGCTCCGGCCTGACAGGGAATCATCACAGTATGGTAAGGGGCGTAAAACATTTCCATCACACGCTTGAGGTATTCAGCCAATCCAACACACTGGATAGCTGGCAAATCAGAGCACACCTCACTTTTCAAAATTATGAGCTTTGTAAAAATCTACGCGTTCCAAAAAGGCGGGGCATAGAGAGGAGAAACAATAATGTATGTTGTGGAAAATAATGTGTTTTTTTAACCGTAAACCACATAAACACATTTCATTACACCAAATACACAAAATAATGTTCTTTTTAGCAACATCATGTGACCCCTTTAAACTTGCTAACTGAGATATGTCTCTCATAAAGTCATGAAGTTGTTACCACACTGATGATATTTTTAAATTGATTGAAATGAAAGCCATGATAGAGAGATTAAAGTGAAGTGGAAATCCAAACAGCTCTTTGGCCAAAAAAAAGGATGTTCTGAAACGCTCTATACATAATATTTTTGCGTAGTTTAGGCATGCGTTTTAATAAATGCATGATGACCATGATCCAGAAAGACTTGATCATATGACGGGAAAATTTAACCAAATTTAGTGTGTTAAATTAAATAATAACAGACCCAGATGCCAACGCTAATGCAATAACGTTTTTAGTTTTTTTTGAGTGATCATCAATAAGGCCTGATTCGTTTATGCATATTTGTATGTTTATTTTGTTTATGCTCTGTTTATTTTATTTAGTTTTTATGTATACTTCATTTACATTTTATTTATTTGCGTTTCATTTGTATCTATTTACTCAAGCTCACTTGCACTCCTATTTTTATATTTAAATATTTTTTACATGTTTGTTGAATGTGTTACAATTAATACACATTTACACTTAAATATTGAAATATTTTATGTGCTTTCTCTTCACTCGTCAAATTTCTTTGACAGTTTTTACACTATGGGGCTCATTTTCATTATCTTTCATAGGAGTTGTACAATTGTATAATACCTTTCAGTGCTGAATAATGTGTACAATCAACAAAATAAAATGAAATAAAAATTTATATTTTATATTAAAAGTAAATTAATAAATTAATATAAAATAAAAAACAATACATATAAAAAATAAGGTAAAATATAAACAAAAACAATCAACTTCTATCAGGTTAATAAAATATGAAAACTTTAGAACTTGTTCCAAAATTAATAATACACAATGGTGTTCAGCTTGATGTTAAAATCCTGCCAAGCCAACAATAAACTATTTTAATATGTATAAAAATGCATAAGCTATATCTTTCAGTGCTGAATGAGGTGTATAATCAACATTTCTCTTGTTCTGTCCGCCTTCTTTTTTTCACTGAACGTATTGCAATGCATTCAGGGATTGTTTTCTACAATTATGCTCTAAAGAAGGCATCTAGGCAGACAGAATAATCATGCTGCCTACCATTCTGAACAGCCTTTTGTGTTGTAAGTGCGCCTACGACGCCTTAAAACGCTTCCACTGTGTGATTCGCACACTTGATACAATCAAGCTCATTTCTAATGCCGAGCGATACGTGTTCAGACAAACAAACACGTGCATTCGTTCAGCATGAGTCAGGCATCTCCATAGACAACTGAAGAGGATTAAATGAGTTTCCTCAGGGCTGGAAAACTGTCTAATGGCTTTCATAGCAGTCTTAAAGTGAGAGAGCGTCCTACACTTCCGAATCAGATACAGAAACACGGAGAGACAAGCGCTTGCAATCAATCTCCAAAGTGCTCCTGATGAGCCATTCAATTGATAAACCTAGACGCCCGTGCCGCTCATCAGCAACCACGCTCAATCCTTTGAACTTTGTCGTGGATGAATAAACAATGGCTTTGTTTTTTTTGATCTTCCTTTTTTGCCGTCGCCCCCAATGAGACAGAACCGGCAAAACGGTGTCCGACGCACAAACTGCTCTAATTCGGCGCAGTGTCAACACTAGGCTCCAGAAAACAGTTACACACCACCTTCGGGCGATAAATTGAAGTAAGAGACAAACAAAAACACTGACGAGCAGGATCATCGCCGCGACCTCTGCTCCACCAGAGGTCTTGGTGAGCAAACATGTGCGCATGCACACATCCAGGCCTTGATTCTCAAGCAGACATGCATTCGGTGCCATTAAGGTCTTAATTACTTAATCACACACACACCGAACAGCCAGGGGTTGCTGGCAGAAGGACCTACGTGAGCAGACTTTCAATGTGGTTCCAGTTGTGTCCATCTTTAATTAGTGTGTGAGTGTGTGAGTGTCACAGTGACGTGCACACTAGCTGAGCAGACCTTGACCTGTACTCTCAGTAACATCATAGATATATATAGAATAACACCTCATTATCTTTAATTCAGTTATCGAACAAACTGTATCCGAGATGAGATGTTAATTCCCATTCGACAGACACTGCTTGTACACACACACACACACACTCACACATGCAGTTATTAGAAAACACTTCTCCATTATACACACTGCTATTGGTCATACTTACAATTAGTTATCTGAACAAACCACTAACACTGAGTATTTAACTTTGGTGTGAAACTCGTTCTGTGCAGGTTGGGATACTTCAATGAAGTGGTACTTTTCTAAGCAATTAGACTTTATTTTCAATTGCCAGATGATAAAATACACCAAAAAAAAGAAAAACCCGTAAACTTGCACTGAAGAAGAAAGCTGAGCCATAGAATTCAGAATATTATTCTTTGCTCACACTGCACAGAATGTTCAAATTATTCATCCAGTCTTAAAGGGGTTATATGATGATGCTAAAAAGTACATTATTTGTGTATTTGGTGTAATGAAATGTGTTTATGCGGTTTAAAGTAAAAAAAAAAACATTATTTTCCACATACTGTACATTATTGTTTCTCCTCTATGCCCCGCCTTTTTGAAACGCGTCGATTTTTACAAAGCTCATCGCTCTGAAAAAGCGAGGTGTCCTCCATAAAATGTGCTGCACACATCTGGATATTTTGGTTAAACTGTTCTGGAACAGTGTTGTAAATACAACTTAACCACTGATTGCTAGTTTGTGTCCTCTTTTGGAAGACCAAACACAAGCTTTCGCTTTCACCATGAAACACGGTGGCCTAGCGTGAGCTGAGGCCGGCTAGAGTGAGCAGAGGCGGCGGGCTTGAGAACGGCGCGGCCGGCAGATTCGATGAAGGAGCGGCAACCACATGTGACGACCCCGGGTTGGACTCCGCTTCGTCCATGGTGAAAGCCGATCATGTGATCCACAGCGCGAAGTTGATGTACATTTCCTCAGTGACCAGCACGGATCAACTCAAGGCATGACGAAGCAGATATCGTCCTCTTTTGGAAGACAAACAAAGTAGTTTCGCTTTCACACGAAAACACACAGCTTTCACAAACATGACAACAATACTACAAGATAGAATATAAAAGTTATGCCTTCTTTCTTTGCATGAACATTTTGGTGGCATTACGCAAACATTTCCACATCGTGACGTAGAAATGTGGGGGCGTGTTTAGAACGAGCCGTTTTAGGTAGGCGTGGTTGACTTGAATTTTATAAAGAATATCTCTTTGGATTTAAGACTAGTAGTCTTGCAACTTTAAAGATCTTCTTTATGCTCCAAGAGCTTGTAACAATCCAAAGAGAAAAGAAAAACTGAAATCGCATCATATGACCACTTTAAGGACGAATGTCATTTTGCAAGAGACTATTCATATCTGTTGGTTCAATATCTGGTATATCTCGGTTGTTAAGTTACTTATATGTGACCTAAAGTAGTGCTGTCAAACGATTAATCATGATTAAACACATCCAAAATAAAAGTTTTTGTTTATATATGTGTGTGTATTGTGTATATTTATTATGTATCTCAGGGGCAAAAAAGTATTTAGTTAGCCACCAATTGTGCAAGTTCTCCCACTTAAAAAGATGAAACAGGCCTGTAATTTTCATCATAGGTATACCTCAACTATGAGAGACAAAATGAGAACAAAAATCCAGAAAATCACATTGTATGATTCTTTGTAAAGAATAATTGAGGAAATTCTTGTAAAATAAGTATTGGTCAGCTACAAACAAGCAAGATTTCTGGCTCTCACAGACTTGTAACTTCTTTAAGAGGCTCCTCTGTCCTCCACTGGTTACCTGTATTATTGGCATCTGTTTGAACTTGTTATCAGTGTAAAAGACATCTGTCCACAACCTCAAACTGTCACACTCCAAACGCCACCATGGCCAAGACCAAAGAGCTGTCAAGGGACACCAGAAACAAAATTGTAGACCTGCCCCAGGCTGGGAAGACTGAATCTGCAAAAGGTAAGCAGCTTGGTGTGAAGAAATCAACTGTGGGAGCAAATTATTAGAAAATGGAAGACATACAAGACCACTGATATCTCCCTCGATCTGGGGCTCCACGCAAAATCTCACCCCATGGGGTCAAAATGATCAAAAGAACTGTGAGCAAAAATCCCAGAACAACACCCCACGTCCGGCGGGACATAAGTGACCCCCATGACAAGGCGAGAGACTGGGACACACAAGTAACAAAGGCTAACCATCAGTAACACCCATGCGCCCCCCCCCCACGACCCCCACGCCGCCAGGGACTCAAATCTTGCAGTGCCAGACGTGTCCCCTGCTTAAGCCAGTACACGTCCAGGCCCGTCTGAAGTTTGCTAGAGAGCATTGGATGATCCAGAAGAGGATTGGGAGAATGTCATCTGGTCAGATGAAACCAAAATAGAACTTTTAGGTAAAAACTCAACTTGTCGTGTTTGAAGGAGAAAGAATACTGAGTTGCATCCAAAGAACACCATAACTACTGTGAAGCATGGGGGTGGAAACATCATGCTTTGGGCTGTTTTTCTGCAAAGGGACCAGGACGCCTGATCCGTGTAAACGAAAGAATGAAAGGGGACATGTATCGTGAGATTTTGAGTGAAAAACTCCTTCCATCAGCAAGGGCATTGAAGATGAAATGTGGCTGTGTCTTTCAGCATGACAATGATCCCAATCACACCGCCCGGGCAACGAAGGAGTGAGTGGCTTCGTAAGAAGCATTTCAAAGGTCCTGGAGTGGCCTAGCCAGTCACCAGATCTCAACCCCCCCCCCCCAACCCATAGAAAATCTTTGGGGAGGGGAGTTGAAAATCCGTGTTGCCCAGTGACAGCCCCAAAACATTACTGCTCTAGAGGGGATCTGCATGGAGGAATGGGTCAAAATACCAGCAACAGTGTGTGAAATCCTTGTGAAGACTTACAGAAAACGTTGACCTCTGTCATTGCCAACAAAGGGTATATAACAAAGTATTGAGATGAAATTTTGTTATTGACCAAATACTTATTTTCCACCATAATTTGCAAATAAATTCTTTAAAAATCCTACAATGGGATTTTCTGGATTTTTTTTCTCATTTTGTCTCTCATAGTTGAGGTATACCTATGATGAAAATTACAGGCCTCTCTCATCTTTTTAAGTGGGAGAACTTGCACAATTGGTGGCTGACTAAATACTTTTTTTCCCCACTGTATATAATATTGCATGCTATAAATGGCGAGCATCACTCATTTTTCATTCACTCTCTTTTCTTTTATTGTTGATGCTTTTCTATGTAGATACATGCATTCACTCCTGTAGATCCAATGGCACTAGACATGTCATGATGGCAGGTTTGATTATCAAAGAATGCATGTAGTGATAAAATCCACAGCTTGAACGCACTATACTGTGAGTCACTTTAGATAAAAGCATCAGCCAAATGCATTCATATGTATACATCTATTCAATGTGTGCCTTTTCATCGGACAGATGTTTACTCAAATATGACAATTAAAATAGAAGATGCTTTCCAGATGATGCAAGTCTCTATACATTATAGACAACTTTGCAAGACCTTACTGACATAAATATATTCCCATTACACAGTCATGCATGTCATATTATGACTTGGCAATGAAACAACAAATGTCAGCATTTCCAAAAGGCAATGCACTCAGCTAACTGTCATAGTTTAGACAATGCGATAATTACAATCGTCCAAGTGAATCAGCGGCGTATACCTGCACAGACCCCCCAGAGCAGCTTGTGCAATGACAGGAATAGACATTATTGGGGTTTAATAAACAGCAACTTTGTCTGGTGGCACAAGTCACAACGCTGAAGAAGCAAGGAACTGACTTGGCTCTTAAAATAGGTCCATCCTGTCTGCTGAACGGAGAGCTGTCACCAAAAATTACGAGGAGGCTTGAGATGAGGAATCAGCAATGGAACAGCTGGAAATGCTTTTAATGATGTTGAAACAGTTGTTTTGGAGAAAGACAGAAAGCGAGAGATGACAAGACAGATGAGAGGCTAAAAGAGACAGATAAAAAGAGTGTGAAGTTTAGAAAACAACAACAAAGTCTAAGCAACTAACACAGAACAAGAGTTTTCCTGCATACACAAGCATTTATCTCAGAAATACCTGCTCCCATTAGGTGGCACATTCATATGATGGACAGGTTTTCAGATTCAATCATTCATTTGTGACACCAAGTGAGTTGCACATCGTTTGATACTGAAAGATGGAGCGGTCCCAGCTATAAAAGATGCCGACGAAGATATTTTTATTTAACTTAGTTTTAATTTTTAATATGCAAAAATCTGATTTCTAATCACACATATTCGTTATCTTTTTTTTTTTTTTTTTTTTGCACTGTTTATATTACCAACAACTGAACAGATTTGAATTTAAAATGCATAAACTTTAAAGAAACAGCATAATATTGCATTCTATAAATGGCAAGCATCACTAATTTTCTTCAGAATTTAATTTTTTATGCTTTTCTATGTATATAGATACATATTCATTCATTCCTGTAGCTCAAATGGCATTAGAAATGTCAAGGTTGCAGGTTTGATTACCAAAGAATACATGTACTGATAAAATGCACAGCTTGAACACACTATTGTAACGGGGCTGACAAGACGAGAGGCGTGCGGATCCATGTGCAAGCTTTATTTAACAAGAGAAGTGGTAAAACACAGGCAGGGTATATGGCGGGCAAAACACAAGAATAGTCCTAGGGCTAGCGTAGGTCACTGATCGGCAGACAGAATCACAGGGGTGAGACGAGAGGGAAAAATCCAGGAAAACAGGCAAAGATCAGAAACCGAGAGAACAGGCAAGGCAAGGCAAGGCAAGGCAAGGCAAAACAACAAAACACAGAGACTAGGAACGGGGAACAGGCTAAACAATACTCAGCGAAGAATGGTTGTTTGAGTGGGTGTTATATAAAACAGTGATATGAAACAGCTGTGTGCAATCAGTGCAGTGTGTAATCAGTGCAATGAATGATGGGATATGTAGTCCAGGGTGCTATGCAACAGTTTGTGTTGTGCGAGAGTCAATGTAATGGAAAGGGTGACCTCTGGTGGTGAATGAACGGAAGTCCATGGACAGGATTCGTGACAACTATATAGTAAGCAGTGGTGGAAAGAGTACTGAAAAAATATACTCAAGTAAAAGTACCATTACCTTCCAAAAAATTTAATGTGAGTAGAGTAAAAGTACATGTCAAAAAAACTACTTGAGTAAGAGTAAAAGAGTAGCCTATTTAAAAGTACTCATGAGTATTGAGTAGTGAGTACTGAGCTGTGGATTCTACCCCTCATAATAAACGCTGTACACCACAATTGATACATTTTAAAAATGTTGTACATTCTGTAATTCACATTCCCTTTCAGTCGGTCACTCTCGACTTCACGTCGGAGGACCGACGAATTGGGATCTCGCTTAGAGGGACCAATCTACTTCGCGTGTAAACTAACAAGCCAATGCACATTGGCATGCGATTATTGCATCCAGCTGCTGCTGATCACAGCATGAGTGTAAGTAGGCAACAGGTGCAGTGCATATTCAGCTTTTCACTTCAGAGCCGAGCGATCACATCGTTCTGCTCCTGACCTTGCAGTAGTGTGAAAAGACTGAGTTCAGCGCGCTCTTGGAGAGCTCTTTGTGTTGGCGGTACAGCGCTTCAGCGGTGGTGTTTTCCTGTGTCGAGTGGGTTGCACACAGCAGGCTGCACTACCCCTGTTTGTTGCAGATGGCCATCTCCCCTGTGCGCTTCAGCACATTAAAAGAGCAATTTCCATTCTAAAAGAGCTTCACGGGTGGAACGTCTTTTTAAAGACGCGTCTTTTTAAAGATGTCATACCATCCGTGCGTTTCTGGGTGCGGTCGTTACCTGGCGCCGGGTGATGGTCACAATCGCTGCCTCTCGTGCCTGGGCATGAAGCACGCTGAGGTGGCTTTCGTGGATGACTCATGCCCCCCCATCTCGGAGTTGCGGACCAGACTCCGATACCTGCAAGGGGGCGGAGTGCCCGTTCCACCGCCTAGATCTGGGGTTCCCTCTGGCGGCAGCCGGGGCCCCCCCCAGGGGGCGTCCTTTTTCTGGCGGTGGGCGGAATGGTCTTACGGTCACGGTGAGGAATTCACCTCCAGGGATGCCCCAGCCAGCCGGCACTCCAAAACCAGCAGAGCTCTCAAAAGAGCAGGCTGGACCACTCCAAGGGGGTACACAATGGTGTCTCCTGAGGATCACCCGACGAATCAGATGTCGACTGCAGCATCGGAGGGTGAGCCGGACTTTTCCGGGGATGAAGATTTGTCAGCGCTGCCGCCCTCTGGGCGGTCAGCGGTGCCGGATACGGACCCGGAAATGATGGCTATGATTTCCCGGGCCTCAGAGAGAGTCGGGCTCGAGTGGAATCTTCCAACGCGTCCCGAACCCTCAAGGTTGGACGATGGTTTCTCGGGGTGGCGCGCGCTGGTTCTCAAGGCCCCACTCCAGTGCCTTTCTTCCCGGAGGTGCATGATGAGATCGCTGGGTCATGGACGGCACCTTTCACTGCCAGAAACCGGCCCAGTGGCTCATCCTCCCTCACCACCCTCGATGGGGGTCCAGCGCGGGGGTACGCGGGAGTCCCCCAGGTGGAGCGGTCGGTTGCGATGCAATTGTGTCCAAAGGCCGCTACCACTTGGCGGGGCAAACCACTGCTCCCCTCCCGGGCCTGTAGGCACACGTCGGCCTTGATCGGCAGTGCTTATACAGCCTGTGGAAAAGCTGTGTCCGCCTTACATGCTTCGGCATTATTGCAAGTGCACCAGGCTAAGGCAATGAGGGACTTGCACGAGGGTGGTCACGACCTGGAAGTTCTCAAAGAACTCCACACCGCTACTGACCTCGTGCTACGAGCGACGAAGGTTACGGCACGATCTCTGGGTCGTGCGATGTCCACTATGGTAGTCCAGGAGCGCCATCTCTGGCTGTGTCGGGCCGACATGCGCGAGGCGGACAAGACAAAATTCCTGAACGCCCCCGTGTCCCAGACCGGCCTCTTCGGCGACACGGTGGAGAACTTGCCCAGCAGTTCTCCGCCGCCCAAAAGCAGACTGAGGCCATAAGGTACATCCTGCCCCGGCGTGCAGCTGCTGCCCCCACCCGGCCGCCGGCGGCAGCACCTCAGCCCGCTCGTCGCCAAGGGCGGCCCCCTGCCGCCGCCCCCGCTCCCGCACAGCGTCCGCAGCAGCCTCCAGCAAAGGAAGGCACCGCGCCGAGGAGCCGGCCGCAGGGCAGCTGCCCCGCCCGTCCAGGCCCCCGCCAAGCCTGGTGGTAAGCGAAGGTGCAAGAGGCCCCGAGACGGGCGACCCAGAGATGGAGGAATCTGCTCTTCGGGAGATGGTGAACGCACAACTCCCTCCCCGGAGGCGGGCCGGGTGGAGAATCTTTTGTTTCCTTTTTTTTTCTGCCACTGGCCTCGCGGTCAGAGGTACCCAAATTCTCTACAAAAGAGCAATTTCTCCCTTCTCTGGGTCCCTTGAGGGGACGGGGGGCTGTGGACGGTCCATAGCCGTATCACACTCACCCTCCTCTCCCGCCAGTGAGCAGCAGTGGGCGGATCATGAGGACAAACCAACGGACTACCCACGCAACCTCTGCTCAAACGCAGGTCAGTGTTGCACACAATCAGACCCCGCCTCGGACCGGCAAAGAGACGCCGGGCCGGGTCCCTGCGTTCTTTCAAGCTGCCCCACTGCGGGTACGCCTGTAATTCCGTTGATGCCACTAGCGCGGTGTCTGGGAGCCTGGCTAGAGCTACCCAGCCCGTCTCGATGGCTCCGTCGAACCGTCAGACTCGGCTATGCGATTAAATTCGCCCGGCGCCCTCCCAAGTTCAGGGACGTCCACTTTACGTCAGTGAAAGCAGCAGATGCCCTGTCTTGCGTGCAGAGATCGCAATCCTACTGACGAAGGACGCGATAGAGCCGGTCCCTCAAGCCGATATGAGGACGGGGTTTTACAGCCCATACTTCAATGTACCCAAGAAAGGCGGTGGGTTACAACCAATATTGGATCTGCATGTCTTGAACCGGGCCCTTCACAAGCTCCCGTTCAGGGAGCTCATGCAGAAATGCATCTTCAGGTGTATCTGTCCCCAAGACTGGTTCGCAGCGATCAACATGAAGGACACGTACTTTCATGTTTCGTTCCTTCCGCGCCACAGGCCATTCCTGCTGTTTGCGTTCGAGGGGCGGGCATACCTGTACAAGGTCCTGCCCTTCGGGCTGTACCTGTCGCCCCGTGTCTTTAAGAAAGTTACGGAGGCAGCCCTTGTTCACACGAGAGAGCAGGGCATTCGCATCCACAACTACCTCGACGATTGGCTCATACGCAAAGGGCGCTTACAAGGCAAGCATGTACTAATCCACACGGACAACACAGCGACCGTTCAGTACATCAACCGACAAGGTGGTCTGCGTCCCGTCGCTCTATCACACTGCCCCGCCACATCTCTCTGAGTCAGAAGAATTGAGGTGATTCGTGCTGTTAAATTCCTGGGCACTGCTCCAACGGGACAGCGAAGAGCTGTCCCAGAGCGCACCCGGGAGAAGGGCGACTCCATCCCACAGACGGTCAGCTGGTTTGGGACGTTCCGGAGCCGCGCAGGGGAACTGTTGCCTCTCCAAGAAAGAAAACCTCTCACTGCAGTTGTTCTTCGCCTGCCGCGGAACACTCGGCACGGAAGGCTTGCGCAAAAGCTGGAGCCGGGGGCATTCGCCAAGTATGTGTTCCCAGTGAAGCCGTGGCCACAGTTACGGGCAAGATAGGGTGGAGGAAGAGAGCAGGTCCTGCTGAGTGGCACCTATTGCCACTCGGACTTGGTTCCCAGAATTGATGCTCCTTGTGACAGCCCCTCCTTGGCTGATTCCTCTTAGGAAGGATTTACTGACTCAGAGAGGGGGCACCCTCTGGAACCCTCGTCCAGACTTGTGGAATCTCTACTTGTGGTCCCTGGACGGGACGCGGCGGTTCTGAGTGTTCTACCCCAAGAGGTAGTTGACACCATAACTTCAGCGAGAGCACCGTCTACGAGACACGCCTACGCTTTGAAGTGCAACCTGTTCGTTGAGTGGTGTTCTTCTCGCCGAGAAGACCCCCGGAGATGCCAGATCGGAGTTGTGCTGTCCTCTTTGCAACAAAGGGTTGGAGCGAAGGCTGTCTCACTCCACCCTTAAAGTTATGTTGCTGCAATCGCTGCTAACCACGACACCGTAGAAGGGAGGTCGTTGGGGAAGCATGACTGGGTCGTCAGATTCCTTAGGGGGGCGAAAAGGTTAAATCCTCCACAGCCCCCCTCTATACCCTCTTAGGACCTGACTCTGGTGCTCACGGCACTACAGCAGGACCCATTTGAGCCTTTGCAGACAGTCGAGCTGAAGTTTCTTTCGATGAAGACTTTGCTCCTGCTGGCTTTGGCCTCTATCAAGAGGGTAGGGGAACTGCACGCATTTTCGGTCAACGATTCGTGACTAGAGTTCGGGCCGGCTGATTCCCAGGTAACCCTGGGGCCCCAGCCTGGCTACGTGCCCAAGGTTCCCGCTACACCCTTCAGGGATCAGGTGGTGAACCTACAAGCACTGCCCCCGGAGGAGGCAGACCCAGCCCTAGCTTTGCTCTGTCCCGTCGAGCCTTAAAGGTGCTACGGGACTCTGACGCCGCACACGCCTTCAGGACCTCAGACAGCTCTTGTCTGTCACGGCGGCCGGACGAAGGGGAGAATGCCGTCTCAACCACCCCGCCCAGAGGCCCCCCACCGACCCACTGGATTGTGGATGCCTTCACCCTGGCTTATCAGGCACAGGGTGGGCCCTGCCCGCTCAGGTTGCGAGCTCACTCAACTAGATGTGTTGCATCCTCCTGGGCGCTGGCTTGTGGTGCCTCACTGACAGATATTTGTAGAGTTGTGGGCTGTGCGACCCCCAACACGTTCACTAGATTCCATAGCCTTCATGTAGAGCCGGTATCATTTTGTGTTCTCACCTCAAACGGGTAGAAGAACTGAGAGGCCCCGGCTTCGGGTCGGATTGCAAAACCACTCCAGAGAGTCCATACAGTAGACCCTGTTGAGTTCCTCCGTCCCCCCGGCAGCCAGACGTAGGCGGAGCGTCGGCGCCAGGCCTTCACTCACTGAATCCTCGAGAACCAGTAGAAGGCTGGTTTCCATATGTAAGACCCAAGTGGATCCCATATGTGTAAATTCCACAGTATAGCCTTGAGCCCGTGTTTCCCCAGCAGAATTCTGCCATTCCAAGAGGGTTACAATAACCTCCAATCTTCCATATGCACCTAAGGGATGTCCATATGTGAATTGCTTCCGAAAACCTCCTTCGGTAAGGTTCGAGCTTCCGTAATGTCCCTGTTCCAAGTAGAACGGGTATGTTTCCCTGTGTTATCCAGACTTACTCAGTGGGTAGTGCCATAGCGGCAGTAGCTGGTCCTCTTGTGCAAGCTCTGGCCTACGCCAAAAATTAGGGGTGCAGGTGGCTTCCACAGGACATTGGAAGGGGCAGTAGCTGTGGCCTTTGGTAGGATCCCAATTTCGTCGGTCCTCCGACGTGACGTCGTGAGTGACCGACTGAAAGGGAACGTCTCGGTGACGTATGTAACCCTCGTTCCCTGAAGAAGGAAACGGAGACGTCACATCCCGTCGCCACAACTCCTGTACCACCGCTGACCGGCCGGGTCACCGGCTCAGCTCCTCAGCAAAAACCTGAATATGCACTGCACCTGCTGCCTACTTATACTCACGCTGGGTCAGCAGCAGCTGATGCACTATCGCATGCCCATGTGCATTGGGCTCTTAGTTTACAATCGAATAGTGGTGGTTTGTTAGGGATCCCAATTCGTCGGTACGTTCCGACGTGACGTCTCCGTTCCCTCCTTCAGGGAACGAGGGTTACATACGTAACGAGACGTTATCTTATTTGTCATAAAGAATGAAGAATATCTATCATCCAGCAGTTTTAATTTTGACTGCCAACTATTTAAAATACATCAAAACAACACAGAAAAACAATTATAGAGATGAAAAGCTGAAAGAGTTATTCTCGTACACTCATCGCCATTTAAATCATAATGTTTGAAAAAAATAGATTTAAAATCTTGAGACGCATGCTGTGTGCACATAAATATACGTTTGAACGGTTTGCAAATAAAAACACCAATTAGCGTAAACTATAGATGTCAGCATCACCACCATGATATGGGCCCCTCTCTCAAAACGTGACAGATAGGTTTTGCAATATAAAGAAATAAGAATCCTAAACTTGATATTTATGTTACATTTTTAACTTAAATGCACTTCTAGACAGGATGGCATCATGCAACTCTTTAAACATCTTACTCAAATTGTTATGGCTGTGTATACAATTTGGAAGGAAAAATGACATATTTAAATAGCGAAGTAAGGATTCTGTGGAAACTTTTTCAAGGAAAACAAATACACACACACACACAGCATGCTCTCTCTTTGCTGAGCCGCAGCGGTTCGCGTGAATCGCGTATCCACAACATGAAGGACAAAAAGTGTTGAACTTGAAAATTGTTTATGCGCGAGTGCACTTGTTAAATGAAGGTGGATTGTATAAAATGGATAATAAAAAAAATGTTTATTAACGAGCTGCAGTTTTATTACATCACGTGCTGGCACAGATGCAGTATATTAATGCCATCAATAAGGTGCAGATTGGCCCTCAATTTGTGTTTCCAACACACTTTCACAGCGCGCATCACGCGCTCAAACTCATCAAAAGTCAACAAGTGACTGCTGCAGAACGCACGCGAGAGAGAGAGACGAGGCAGCGCAGATAGCGCGTCTCAAAAAAATGAGTGGGAATTTACCGAACGTGGCACTTGCGGGAGTTAACACTGTATGCAATACCCGCAACCTCACACCAAATTTCAGGCCGTGTAGATAGGCAAGCATATATACAAATCGTTTAGTAAGCAGAAATCCAAAATTTACCTTAACATAGAGGAAGATTGATGCTTGAAGAATGCACTTCCAACAGCCATGATAAACAGTTGGCGGTTAAAATTTTCTATACACAATGTGACTTGACGAAAGTCACGAGACCCATTACTATCTCTCTATCCAATCACATTTATGGATAAAAATAAAATTAAAACAAGCATGTAACGACCACAAACAGAGGAAAATAGCGGAGTAAAAGTACCGATACATCACTTAAAATGTACTCAAGTAAAAGTAAAAGTACACAATTTTTAAACTACTCAAAAAAGTACAATTACTGATAAAAACAACTTAATTACTGTAACGTGAGTATTTGTAATTCGTTAATCACACCCTGATTGTAAGTTCACTTAGATTAAAATTATCATAAATAATACTACTTTATTGTTTGTTGTTGAATAAAGTGGAGGAAATCTGCATACTATATTAAATGGGCTTATAAAATTCAAATAATATAATATATACAACATTATTAGGATAAATCAATGTAATAGTAGGTGAATGCATTGGAGGAGATCTGCATAGCTATAATTGATAAAATTGGCTTATATAAATGTAACAAATAATATATATAAAAAAAATATATAAGGAATAAATAACATCTAAGAAGTCAGTGAATAATCAGATAGAGATTGTCATAGTTAAAATTTATAAATGGCCTTTGGCAGGTAAAATAAGGTAATTATTCTTGTGAAAATTCTTCTTGTAACAATGGAAACAATTTTTTTCAAATGTAAGAGGATGACGTTTTAGCTTCAGTGATTCAGTTCAATTTAATATTTGTGCTGTAATTCTTTGATGACCTTAACTCTTGGCATATAAAAATAGCTGAACTCTCTTACACGATCACACACAATTTTTTTTTTTTTTAATTAGATTGCTTGATCTACAATTATGTGTCCTCTTTTAAGTATTTAGTTGCTTTGATATGCAAAAATGTGCAAAGAAAGACATAAAGCACTCACCTTTGTTTCCAGGCATTCTGTGTTTGATTGAAATGGAAAGCTGGATTAATTATTCAGAACATAAAAAAACATACATTTAAAAAGCCACACACAGTCTACTTCAACAGAAAGAAATGAGGACGGAGCTGACATTAGAAATAAAGAGACGTTGTCCGTCTTGCTATTACCTGACAGGAGCAATTACGCTGATGTCCAACAATGTAATGTATGGAAAGAGGAAAAGGCTCTTTGGAAAATCCTCAATGAGAAAGTAAAATATTAAAGCAAAACTGCTTATTAAATATGAGCAATGCTTGGCAATGACATGCAAAGTAACCGAGCTGGCTAATTCCTCAAGTGGAATTATGGATGCACATGGTGGATTTGGACTGACTGTGTTTGAAACAACATGCTTTTCATACCATATAATATAGGCTTCTACTATATATTTTGTTTAATATAGTAGGATATTTGGGGATTAAAACCTTTTTTTCCTGCAGAATATCACATGAGAAATATTACTGGAAATAGGTGTTATGAGAAATCACACCCTTCCTAGGCTCTCTAAACAACAAAAAAAGAACCAGAGCGCAAACTGTGCATGTTATCCAATAAGAAAACTTTGCTGACTTGCTGATATGTTTTGAAAAGAACTCTTTGGAATGTTTTGGAAAAATGTCGAAGCTATTGGGAGGTGTTCTAATTGCTACAAATGCTGCGTTCCATTCAAAGTCTGTTCAAAAGAATTTGTTCAACGCATTTTATGGACGACAGTTTTTTGAACCTAGAAGAGTACAAGGCTGGCTGTGCACAAAGGCTATTTAAAAAAAAAAAGGGTAAATTCCGACTTTGCTATGACAATCTGGCACTTCTGAATCAGCGACTGTAAGTATGTTTTGTTATTAGTTTAAGTATATGCTATTGACTGTTCAAATGCGGTGTTTTGCGCAGCGCAGAGTAACGCGTCGTGTGTGTGTGTGGGGAGGGGAACAGCGGTCACAACCAGGAGAGTGAACTGACTGTCAGAAATCATAGCACGTAGCTGTCTTAACCGTGGCTTGTGTACTGCATCACACTGGTCTGCAGCACAGATCGTTGCCCTTTTGGGCTTGAATGATGGTAAAACTAACGACATTATTAACTTGATATTTACTTTGAAAGAGGAGTCGCGATTTATTTGGGTAAGGGGCGGTCATTTTCCGACTAGTGCTTGTGGTGTCGGCCAACACAATGCACTGGGTCAGTGGCCAAGCAGAGCAGGACCCGCTTGTCAAAGGAAGGGAGGGCTTTGTGAAAACGATGTGTTGAGAGAAGCGGGGCATAGAGGAACTACAATAATGTACAGTATTTGAAAAATTATGTGTTTTTTGAACATTAAAGCATGTCAACATATTCTGTTATACCAAATACACAAAATAATGATATTTAAAAAAAGCATCATATGACCTTTAAAGGTGGGGTAAGTGATTTCTGGTAGCCAGGGTTGACATTTGAAATCACCAAAACAAACACGCCCCTAATCCAGAAAGGTCTCGCCCCTATTTTGATAGCTCCGCCCCACACATACGTACACAACCCAGGCAATTATTAGTTCTGTGAAACAAAGCAAAACCAATGTTACACCGTGTCTACACCAGATGCGAACAAAGATATGGAACTCACTATAATCAGTGATGCTGTCTACATAATATATATACATATCTATGGTCTACACTGGATGCGGCGCGGCACTACACGACAAATCCCTGACAGAAAACTGATGCTGCGTCCCCCGAGCATGATGGATTGGACAACAAATTTCAAATTATTTTCAACGGTCGCTTTGTCACGTCCAGTGTAATAGACAGACTTTAGCTGTTGTGGCGCAGACACAGTGTTAATCACCTATCGAGAAGAAACAAAGCAACCTCGGCGTCCGATTGCAGGCCTTCCGCTCTTCGAGTTCTCTCCAGCGCTGGAAAGCTGATCCGATATTTACACGGGTCCTACTTCTTGCCTTAAGCCTTCTTTTGTTCCGCAGACATTTTCCTCTTTTGTTTTGTATCCGCCATCTCTATCTTTCTGTCAATTGGCTCAGCTAATGTCCGTCCTGTGCTGTGCACTAAACGCTCTCTCCTCCACATCACGAGTAGACACGCCCTTATTGCTGATTGGCTACAAGTTTGTTTTGCTAGTTGGCCCGAATCAGTTTTCTAAGTGTTTTTGAAAAATCACATACCCCACCTTTAAGACTGAAGATGGCACGCTTCTGTAATATGGCCTTTCACAACCAAATTGCAAAGGATCAACATTGCAGCTAACATTTTTGCAGGTGTAAAAGAAAAGATCAGAAATTATTTACTGTCCCTGCAGGTTTTTATCATGCAATGTGGAAATGATTACACGGATGCATTTTATTTGATTAACCCTTGTGTTGTGTTCTAGTCATTTTGACTTTGCGAGGATTTAGTTTTTCCTGGAAATGCTAGTAGTTAATAGATGTATAAAAGTGGATTTTGCCGATACCGATAGCTAGGTTGGACCACACTGGCCGATACCGATAAATCAACCGATAGTTTTTAAAATGGATACTGAACAAAAACTAAAGTAGTGCTTTATTAACAAAAACAGTACTGAACCATACTAGTAGTAGTAAAAAAAAATAATAATAGTAATAGTAAATGTTGAAATTAACACACTCTAACAAGGAACAATACTTACACAGCTTTCATTAATCTTAATGCTACAAATGGACTCTTATTTTAAAGTGTTACCATTTCATTTCAACTGTCATGCTTAAAGATGCATATCTTTAAATATATACACAAAGGCTATAGCATTAAAATTATATACATATGGATATTGTATGTATACTCTCACACTTTAACTGCTTCTAGTCTTGAACACTTGATGATTATCTAATCAAAATAAAAGCGCAGTGCTGAGTCTAGGAGAACTCACCGGTATCACACACACTCCGGACGCGTCACGTTCAACTCGAGCAGCGGTCTAAAACAGTTTATTTAATCACCAAATGGACACAAGTTTACTTCAAGAATTAACAATTTAGCATGGATGCGTTTGAAGTTCGGTGTTTAAAAAACGGAGCAAACGGAAAGAGAAAGCGCGACCTATATTATAGCTCTATAAATGAAGCACACAGACTTTATTAGAGCCACAGAAAGACAAACGTTTTGCTCAAAATGCACAATACATTATGTACATTAACAACGATTCGGCACCAATATAATGTAATTTAATGGAAAACTATGTGAATGGCGCTCTGTGGCGCGGCAGGATTTTCTGTCGGCTGCATTTAAATCCGCGTCTGAAGTTTCCCGCTCTGTTCAGCGTGCAGTATCACGTGTCTAAACAAATAGCACGTGCTGTCAGTGATTTCAACCACTAGAGGCTGCTCTTGCACTGTATAATGACAGCAGACCCTTCTCAGCCACTCCAGCAATGGACGCAACCCGGAAAACTATTGGCATGTATTTTTGTCGATAACCGATAGTTCCAGCAATCAACTATCGGTGCCGATTAATCGGCAAAACCGATACATCAGTCTACCTCTAGTAGTTAATATTATCGCATTGGACTTTTTAAAAACTTTTTTGTTGATATATTTGTGCCTTTGTAACACTTCTAGTGTTGCTTGTGAAAAATGACCAGCCTACAAAAAATTGCTTCTAAAATTATCATTATGCTATATTATTACCAAATACTGTATTCAATCATAGTATCAACTTGTATTCTTTCAATTAGCAAGGTTTTAATTCTTTTTGGAACTGGATTGATTGAGAGCCTCATTGATCTGAGGTCATGCACCTCAGGGGGTTTTCATGACATTGCCAAAAAAATCTCCACAAATAATGCCCTTGTCACTCAGAAACTGAGGTGGATAAGCTCAGAGCAATGAGGACTGACTACTCTGTTCCAAAAAGAAATACAAAACCTGTGCTAATTGAAAGAAGATATGTTGACAATTCAAGACTTGGTGATAATTTAGCTAATGAGAGATTTACAAGGAATCTTTAAAAGGCTGGTCATTTTTGACTGGGGAACCACCAATTTTAGGGAAAGAGTTTCAGCACAGCACAGAGTTAACGGGGATTTTTTTTTTCTCAGTTAAAGATATTCCAGAAGGACATTTTCCAAGTGGAAGGAAACACAGCAGTCCAGCGGATAGGTTATCAAAATGTCTAATGTCCACTTACAAGGTCATGAAACGATTAAAGACAACGTAGGCACTTCATACCACACTTTGTGCAGACATCTGTAATGACTTTCAGAGCAAAACATCATAAGTGAATCTCGATTCTGTCTGGTTTAATTTTCCGTCTGGCACGCATCAGTAAAAAACACTGGGAAACAAAGCAGATTGTTTGAGGTAGAGATGAGGACTGAGTGAGGGATCTTGTTCAGCAGCCTGAGTACTGCACAATAATAAGGGCAAATTGTTAAAAGAATGCAGAAGTACATTGTGCTCTTTCGGTGGGCAGACAAACAGTGGTGGGTTTAGTATGAGCAGGTAATGGGAGAATGTTCAAACCACAACATCTTCAGAGAGAGCAATTATCTGTGAGATTTGGAAGTTGACTGCAGACGTGCTTGTTTTGCATAATTATTTAACTGAAATATGATGAATTCAAATTCTACTGCTTGCAGTAATGCAACGCAGCAAAAAATATTAATCCTTTCTGTCTTGTTGTCCAGTAAAAATATCTAAACCTTTAAAACATAAATGAAACTGAGAAGAAAATGTGCATAAGACTTGTTTTAGAGGACATATCCTAAATGAAGTTTATTTTTCCTACCTTATTTCCAGATGTAAAATTGTAGTAGATAATAAGAATTGAATCTTGAATTTATAGTGAATTATGTTAATGTTTCTTAACCCGTGGCATTTTTTCATGTTCAGAGGCACAGTTCACCCAAAAATGAAAATGTACTCACCCTCATGTCATCCAAGGTTAGATGGTTTGTTACGTAACAGATTTGGAGAAGTGTAGCTTTACATCACTTGCTCACCAATGGATCCTCTGCAGTGAATGGGTGCCGTCAGAATGAGAGTCCAAACAGCTGATAAAAACATCACAATAACACACAAGTAATCCACACCACTCCAGTCCATCAGTTAACATCTTGATAAGCCAAAATCTGCATGTTTCTCATTCTGACGGCACCCATTCACTGAAGAGGATCCACTGCTGAGCAAGTAATGTAATGCTACATTTCTCCAAATCTGTTCTGATGAAGAAACTCTTAACATTTGGATGGCCCGAGAGTAGAAGTGAGTAAATGTCTGCAAATGTCAGTACTCCCTTTGAGGTCTTCGGTCATTCTGGACCGGAGGAGAATTGTACATTTGAATTTTTTAAAATCGTAGCTTCACCAGAATGGTGCGAAACTTGGGGACTTTTATGTCGCTTGGTATATGAACACACAAAAAAAATGTAAATGCAATGCAATGAAGGGCGTGAACTCTAAAACATCTAGAGTGCAAAATAAACACCCCAACTCACACCCGCGGGGGTCGCGGCAACACCACAACACCCCTGAACTGGTGTGACTGTAACACTGAAACTATGTAAAATAAAATCAATAATTCGACTACAATTCAGTAAAAAAGTGGACAGCAAGGAAGGGGTACACTTTAAAACATCAAGAGTGCAAAACAGATACATCCACTCAGACACACACTTACTTACCACACACTCACCAGACCACACACACACACACACACACGCACCACACTCGACATACTCAAATGAATTGGTATGGCTATAACCATGTAGCCAAAATGAGTCAGAAGACTGAAATAAGAGGTTAAAATCAGATCAGACATAGAAGGATTAAGCTCTGATAAAGCATCCCTGTTAATTTGTGTTACATTTTTATAGAATTGTAATGTTTTTGTGTAACAAAATGCTTTCTGTGTTCAGGTTTGAATGTAGTAATAATAATGCAAAAACCTACACTTCAAATCAAAAATTAAAACAACAAAAATATAAACCTCGACAAAATAGTCTTTGAGAAAGCCTTAACCTCCTGACTACCAGGAAAACAGTTTGTGAATTTAGTATTTTGTCATGTCATTACGTTGTTTAGAGCATAAGAAAAAATTTGAAAAATAAAATTTTTGAAAAATGATATTTTATTTATATGTTATGCCATGTCCTCTGTAGAAGACATCGGGACTTTAAAAAGTCCTGTTTTTTAAGAAATAAAAAGACATGAGTAGACATGAAAAGGCAAAAACAGTGGGATTTTTGTTTTAAATCACAAAAATGTTTAAATTATTTTTTTTATACCAAACTTTATAATAAGACGATTCTCAAATATGTTATGAATAGATCTTTTTAAAAAAACAGTTTCTTTATGCAATGGTGGTTAAAATGGCCATACCAAGTTTTCCATTAATAAACATGTATCTTAAACTGGACTAATTGCATCGTAATGTGTGTTTGGGGGCAAAAAGAAGACCAATAAGTGCAATAATGGGAGTATAATAGCAGATTTTCCTAATAATATTCTTATATTTAATAGGAATAGATACATATTTTTTCTCTATTCATTTGTTGTTGTTCCAGTTGACATGGTGTTTTTTTTTTTCCTCTACAGTGAACTTGTATGAAATCGATGTCCTGTTTCATAACAGAAGGTAATTTTTTGATTTGAAACCCCATAACATTTTACTGAGATGTTGATTTATGACAAACAATTGGAAAATTAGTCAGATTTAAATGATAATTACAAAACATCATCATATTTCCATAAGGATGTACAATATTATCACTAAATTAATGTCAGGCATTTTTAAAAACCAAGGAGAGGGAGAGGAGTGGTCATGGTGAAACATCCAAGAGTTTGGTATCTTGGAAACAAGCCCTGAAGTGTCTGTACAAGGACAAACCAGATTTAAAACTGAGACCATGTACGTCTAGAGAAATCGCTAAAACATTAATGTCCTTTACAAGGACAAAAAAACTCCATAGCTGGTAGTCAGGATGTTAATATACATTTAAATCCACAATCTATAAAAGTAAATAAAGTATGTATTCAAAAACAACTAGGGAAATTCACAAGCCTATATAGAGCGCCATAGGAATCAAGGGTTACACCATGAATTAAGGTTTTCTTTTTCTTTTTGCTCTTAAAACAGGTGTTATTATGCCTTTCAAAAAATGGATTGTAAAGGCCTAGCGAGTCTCTATTTTCTCTGAAATACTGCCATTTTTAATGAAAAATTATTTTAAAAAATTAGAAAAAAAAATGTTTGTACTATTTTCAATGGGAAAAATTGATCATAATTATTGCATAAATATTAATTAGTACCATAAAATTCTCTCAAAATACAAAAAGAAACAAATATTATTGAACAAAAAAAATATTAGATTGATTTTACTGAAGAAAAAAAAGTTACATTCAGGTGTCCGGTCACTCTGACCGTGAAGACCATGAGTATGACTCCCAAATGAGGAGCGCACAAGGTTAAAGTATAAACCTTTGTGCAACATACGTGGAGAGCTGTGTGTATTGGTACGGTTGTGCAACTACAGCGGCTTTGTGTCGATATGCTTCATCTAAATCCCTTATAAAATCCATACCTGCCTTAATTCAACCCAACAGCTGCATCAGCAAACAGAAATGTGTCCTTTATGTGCATGGAATGCACTCATTCAGATTTAAACAAGCCACTCTTTATCCAGAGACACTCCATTTGCAAATATCTGACTGAAAGCAGCGAGTTTAAAGAGATTTGTGGAACGTCTTGTCTAAGTTTGCCCACTATTGCTGGGTGGATTCAAATTTCTACAGACCTCACAATGAGCAGATGTTATGCTGCATGCATACATACAGATGTAATATTTATAATAGGCCTAGTCTACCACAATAAAATTCGGCTGTTTTTTCTTTGACTTAAAATAAAGGCATTTTCTGAGGAATCTGAATCTAAGGATATAACTGAGCAAATAATTCATGACTACAACGGGTATTTTTTAAAGAAATGGAATCATAAGTTTATAAACATTTATAAACATTTTAACACCGATAGATCTTTTTAAATAACCACAAATTAACCTGATTAAGGCATTTGGACATGTTTTTATGCTTTCAAATAACCTAAAAAGCGTGTTTCTTATGGACTTATCTAAATTAATTGGTTCTACTTAATTTAAATATATAGTACTTATGACATTCTGAATAAAAAATGTAAGGGTCTACAACCATCGTTCAGTTTTACAGTGCATCTGAGAAGCAGCATTTTCAGCCACTGTTTCAAAGCAGAAAATAGTGCTTCAATACCAGATGTGAGTGAGCCAAAGGTGACTGTGCCAGGGGAAAAACTCCCTAGATGGCAGGTTTGATGAGCAAGAAACCTTAGGAGGAACCAAGACTCTCAGCAGAGAGTGAATCCTGCAGTCACCGATTCTCTGCTGTGACCGAGAGAAGGTTTGCTAGCACATATCTCTGTCTTGGCCACAATAAACCAGCTGAAAATCAATGTCAGTATTGTGCTGAGAACTATTTCATCTTCCTTGGCACTGATAGTTTTTCAAAACAGTGCCGTTAGAAAGCATCCACCGATTTCTCATTCTGCTGAGCTGCAAAGTCATATTAAGGTGTATCCAAATGGGATTTCTGGAGAATTCCTGCAGAAATGAAGTGGCTGCACAATTAATCAAAATAATATTTAAATCATTATATTGATTAGTGTGATTATTAAAAGTTGTGATTAAATAAATATATGCATGTTTTAGAGTGAGGTGCGTCCTGTGGTTTTCAGCCAAAATAAGTTTAATGATGATTTGACATTTGAAAATGAAGAAATTGAGACAGCCATAAACACCGTTTTACATTTGAAGAAATTGAGACAGCCATAAATGCAGATTTACATAAAAATTATAAGACTTAAAAAAAATTAATCTTACAGTGAAATATTACAATAGTAATATTTCTTATTTGTTTGATACTTTATGAAGTAATTATAATCATGTACAGTGGGGAAAAAAAGTATTTAGTCAGCCACCAATTGTGCAAGTTCTCCCACTTAAAAAGATGAGAGAGGCCTGTAATTTTCATCATAGGTATACCTCAACTATGAGAGACAAAATGAAAAAAATCCAGAAAATCACATTGTAGGATTTTTAAAGAATTAATTGGTTAATTCCTTGGTAAAATAAGTATTTGGTCACTAACAAAATTTCATCTCAATACTTTGTTATATACCCTTTGTTGGCAATGACAGAGGTCAAACGTTTTCTGTAAGTCTTCACAAGGTTTTCACACACTGTTGCTGGTATTTTGGCCCATTCCTCCATGCAGATCTCCTCTAGAGCAGTAATGTTTTGGGTCTGTCGCTGGGCAACACGGATTTTCAACTCCCTCCAAAGATTTTCTATGGGGTTGAGATCTGGAGACTGGATAGGCCACTCCAGGACCTTGAAATGCTTCTTACGAAGCCACTCCTTCGTTGCCGGGCGGTGTGTTTGGGATCATTGTCATGCTGTCGTTTCCCAGCCACGTTTCATCTTCAATGCCTTGCTGATGGAAGGAGGTTTTCACTCAAAATCTCACGATACATGGCTTCATTCATTCTTTCGTTTACACGGATCGTCGTCCTGGTCCCTTTGCAGAAAAACTGCCCCAAAGCATGATGTTTCCACCCCCTTGCTTCACAGTAGGTATGGTGTTCTTTTGATGCAACTCAGCATTCTTTCTCCTCCAAACACATCAAGTTGAGTTTTTACCAAAAAGTTCTATTTTTGGTTTCATCTGACCATATGACATTCTCCCAATCTTTTTCTGGATCATCCAAATGCTCTCTAGCAAACTTCAGACGGGCCTGGACATGTACTGGCTTAAGCGGGGGACACGTCTGGCCCTGCAGGATTTGAGTCCCTGGCGGCGAAGTGTGTTACTGATGGTAGCCTTTGTTACTTGGTCCCAGCTCTCTGCAGGTCATTCACTAGGCCCTCCCGTGTGGTTCTGGATTTTTGCTCACAGTTCTTGTGATCATTTTGACCCCACGGGTTGAGATCTTGCGTGGAGCCCCAGATCGAGTTAGATTATCAGTGGTCTTGTATGTCTTTCCATTTTCTAATAATTGCTCCCACATTTGATTTCTTCACACCAAGCTGCTTACCTGTTGCAGATTCAGTCTTCCCAGTCTGGTGCAGGTCTACAGTTTTGTTTCTGGTGTCCTTTTACAGCTCTTTTGTCTTGGCCATGGTGGAGTTTGGAGTGTGACTGTTTGAGGTTGTGGACAGGTGTTTTTATACTGATAACGAGTTCAAACAGGTGCCATTAATACAGGTAACGAGTGGAGGACAGAGGAGCCTCTTAAAGGATAAGTTACAGGTCTGTGAGAGCCAGAAATCTTGCTTGTTTGTAGGTGACCATATACTTATTTTACCGAGGAATTTACCGATTAATTCTTTAAAAATCTTACAATGTGATTTTTCTGGATTTTTTTTCTCATTGTGTCTCTCAGAGTTGAGGTATACCTATGATGAAAAGTACAGGCCGCTCTCATCTTTTAAGTGGACAATTGGACAATTGGTGGCTGACTAAATACTTTTTCCCCCCACTGTATGTATGTGTATATATTTTCATATATAAATTCACAAATTTTGGCCAAATTGTGAAGCCCTATAACCAGCACAGCACCTAAAATAATAAAAGAAAATAAAATAAAAATTTTGCCATTTTTTATCTGGAAAATAACATTCGCTTTTCCCTGAAATTGTGCAGGCCCTACATAATTATTAAGTTGTTTTCAAAGTTGCCTTTAATATAAAAATCATAAAAATTACTTTTAAACTACGTGCCGTTTTTTGTTAGGCAAGCTAATAAGTAAATCAGAGCAGTCTCAACTGGATCTCTAACCGTAATCAACCAACAACTTTGGTTTTTATCATACAAAAATAAACATCCTAATCAATGCATCATGCATTAGGTCCACCTGTCCTTCCTTATCTCCAAGCCATTTCAGTTGTTGCCAACTGCACAATAAACATCAATTCGTTAGCTATTCTAAAGGCCAATTCATACCGCACCGAAAACGCCGACAGACGCCAACAGACTAGTCTGTCTGAGTTTGTTGGATCAGTGTGTTACCCCTGTCGGCGTTTGTTGGCGTTGGTCGGAGTTGGTTTTAACCCGATTGAACATGTTTAATCGGCGTTTGTTGGGTCGTGGAATGTCTGAGCAGTGTGATATGATTTTCCAACAAACTACAACAAACTCTGACGTAATCTGACCTGGCCATGACAATGAGGCAAGACTGCAAGTAGGTGCTGGGCGCGCTTAGGAAAATAACTTTAAAAATGGCAGGTTTCTGGACAAACCAGAAAGAGGAACGTTTTTTTTGGATCTTTGGGAGGAGAGGCCAGAGCTTTATGCGGTGGGTGTGGCCGAGTATACCGACCGCAACGCGAGGGGGAATGCGATCAGATCGATCCGCTGTACATGCGCTTGGTACTTGCCCAACGGAATGTATTCTTGCACAGATACATTTTATTCTCTTAGTATAAAACTGCCTTACAATATTACCAAAGACATTAATAACAGTATCTTCTTTATTGTTGTTACAAGATCATCCATTTTTCCCCCTAGTTAATTCTCCCTGACTTGAAGTCTGTTGGTGTCTGTTGGGGCAGTGTGAACATGACAGTTATTTTTCATAAAATTCTAAATCCAGCGGCCAACGTGTCTGTTGGCATTTGTCGGTGCAGTGTGAATTGGCCTTAAAGTCTATACTGTATATAACAAGCAGATCGTTCTTGACCTCACAAAGAAAAACGAGCAGCTTGTGGAACTTCGAAATGAAGTTATTAGGAGAAAAAAAAAACTAGAGAATGTGATTGCTATCGTTTTGGCTCTTTCTTTGAGCACTGTGATACTCACTGTAGCAAAATGGAAAAAATGGCACAAAGCCCAGAAACATCTAAGATCACACCATCCTATACCGAATTGAGCAACTGAACAAGAGGAGCAATTGTTAAAGAAATGAACAAGACAGCAGCTACAACCCTGACAGAAGCGCAGAACATATTGGATGAAATGAGAGAAACTATCCCAACATCACCCATCGTTCCAACACTTTAAAAGAGATTCTCGTCAAGAGCGGCTAGAAAGAAGACTTCTGGGAGAGGCTAACATTAAGTCAAACCTGAAGTTTGCTACACGACATCTGACAAAACTGGCAATCTTTTGCAGTCTGATGGCACTAACTCTGAGCATTCTGGTCTGAAAGTGAAGTACTATATTTAGTGCAAAGCAAACCACCCACGAAACACCATTCTGAACCAACCAGCATCATGGTCAGCAACCAGAGAAATTCAGGGTGTTCAGGGCAAAATCCTCCTCCAGCAGCACAATGGCCTATGCTCGGCATCAAAACATATACTGGAGCTGAGCGGTGAAAAATCAATCGGTGCTTACTGCCTTACCGGTTCTCCACTACAGCCTCTCATACTCCCTTGTATAAACAGTTTGTGAACAATTTTTTTCATTTACCGTATCATTATTTTCGAGTGAAACTAATGTTTTTTATTCACTGCACCTGACTCTTCAATTGCGCATTTAAAGTGAAAGTAAGTACATTTTATTAAGGCTTTATACAAAAAAGATGTATCATCTCTTCTTCCTGCACTTCACTATGCGGCTAACTTTCTATCGGGTGCATGAGCACAACCCCCTATGAAGAAGAGTAGTTCGCTCATGTGGGCACAAACAATAGGAAGCTGACCTGAATCTACAATTGTAAGCACAGCAGAAATGTTTTGCTTGGCAAGCCAAATCAGCATATTAGAATGATTTCGAACGGCTGCATCAGTTTGGGAACCTGAAGACTGGAGGTAATGGAGCGTAGAAATTTCAGCTTTGTGGGTGTGCCATTCACAGAATATTGAATTATTAATGTTACTTTTACACCCTCCCGGTGTCCGTCACCCTGCACCCACCATTACTTTCGCGGGTCGTCATAAATATCAAATAATAAATTTCCTAGGTTCAGTACTCAAGGTGTGCATCGACCCTATCCGACTGGGGTACCCGGCGGTTGGAAAGACACGCAGCCCCCAAAGGTCAGCCAAGCGGGCAGGTATGGACCTGTCGGGACTCTACACGCATACACGCGGCCGTGGGGCCACTTCATCTCTGTCATGACGACTAGTGGGAGGCTGACCGGTATTGCGCACGATGGCATGTGGTGGGTAGGGGCTGCCCGTGTGCAGACGCGACCTTCTGCATGGCGGCGCGGATGCAGGATACTCGGAGACGGCACCAGGGGTATGGGTGGCCGGAGGCATGGGGACGCCGGGATGTGGTCGGGTGCATGAATGTTAACAAACTCCACAAATGCAGCTCTCGGGGCAATACATAAACAAGGCAGGGTATGGCTGGGGCCAGGGGGGCGTGTTCACGGAACCTCGCACGTGACACCCTGATGGAGCAGGGTGCGTCCTGGGGGCGGTGAACTCGCGCGTGCTGCCGACGCGGCATTCACGATGGCCTGTGTGTTCAGCAACCATGCGGTCCGCAGAATGCACCGCACGCCCAGAGGCACAGGGCGAGCAGGTGGTGTCATCGCACACCGAAAGGTCTCTCGTGGGATGGATTAGCAGCACGGGGCAATCTGACAAGCGAAAGAAATTGGGTGGGGGGCAAAACCGAGGGGAGGCATCGAGGAGTGCACTAAAAAGTCCAGTATCAAGGCCACTGACGCCGCCCAATGACACCTGTGCAAGAAAGTCAGACCCAGCCTCGCGGAAGCAAGCCAACCGCACAAGACCCTGCACATACAACAGTTTATTCAACAGGAACACAAAGATACAGTGTACAAGCTGTTGTCCAAGGAGATCTGCGTGTAAAACCATTTGGGGGCAAGTTATCATGAATAATGGTCAAAAGAGATGACCGCAGGACTATCACACGAGAGTAACTACAGTAACAAGCTCCTCGTAAATTGACTTCCCCCACCGCCGACATCATAGTAGAACTTAGTGAAGACGAAAAGGCCGGACATACATTTGAATCGCGGGCGCAGACATTCATCAAGAAATGGGCCTGTTCCTGGCATCACGTAGTCCGGCCTTTGCACCTAAATGACACTAACATCAGGACCTGATTGACCCACGAGAGGGCGTAAGGCACTCTCGCCTACTAGGGTCAGGTCAGCTCCAACTACGCCCGCATGGTGGGGCGTGCCCCGATGAGGTGAAATCATGATTGGGATGTAGGTTAAGAACTAGGGGAAGAGCGTAAGGCAGATGCATGCGGGGGGAGGGGGGAGGTGGAAGGGGGCAGGCGGGAAACTGGCGCCCATCAGTCTGGGGCAATGATCAAGCCCGTGAGAGAAGCAGGGCCAAAGCATACGCCCGACCGAGGCGGGAAAAAACGCAGGCGGGAAGGATGGATAACATTGATGTATGAATGGAAGAGAAAATTTGCACCACCCCGAGCTACAATTGTCGAAAACACCAGGTGGGGGGTGTTAAACAGCCCCCCCCCCCCCCTGGGGTTTAAAATACTCAGGACACCATCAAACTTTTGCCCTTTTCTTTTTGGTCTTTTGCCTTTTGCCTTTTTGCGGGTCTGACTTTTGTGTCTAGCTTTACCATGCTGCTTTTAGCTTTTCACTCCTAGTCATGCTTCTTTAGTTTGAGCGTGCTCTGTCTTACACGCCAGCTCCTCCAAAACCATGATGAGAAACGCCACCTGGTCTCATCAAATTTTACATCTATTTCTATTTCTTTAGTTTTTTTTATTTTCCGTTGAGAGTTTCGTGTGCTGAGTTAAGCCTAACGCCGCATCTTCCAGAAGAGTGCTGTCTACCCTTCAACGCAGACCACAGCTCCGCGTCGCCAGCCAACGCCCAATCACTGTCTTCCCAAGACTGAACCTCCAGCCAATCGCAACCTCGGGAAACCCTTTTACAACAGACAGAAATGGAACCCCGCAACACAGAAAGCAAGTACCTCCAGATTTCTAAACGGGGGCACTGGTGCAGTTAATCTACATTTTAACCTCATTGAGGAACTCAGTGCGAGGGTTAATTAAGTGATTGATGGTTGTTCAGATCTATACAATGGCACATAATTGCTGTAATCTTGGGATTTCACATTTTCATTCTCTAATTATTTCCGCTCTCTCTCTTTCTGAAAACTTGTGTGAATGCGTGTGTTTATGTGTTAGATTAGTTCATATTTTCTTAGATTTATCCAATAAAGCCTTATTTTTATGGAAAAGAGAAGTATCTTGTGTTTTGTGCTCACAAGTTAATGTCTTAAACTGCCGATCTTGTTACATATGCTAATTAATAGTGTTTTCACTATATTTTGGATTTTAATATCTATTGCAGAGTTGATGTTGTGCGGCTCGTTCAATTAATCGCTGGCCGTCTCAGTGATCAGCGGTAAAACAGTGATTCTGTCCTAATTCCCTTACATATTAATGGTGGAGTTCCCTTTAAAATCTTAAATGATTCCCTTTGAGCTAAATTGACCTGTTTCCCTTACACCTGTTTAGTAAATCTGACCCTAAATGGTAACCAATGTGCCAATTGGGCATCACTTGTATTTAACCCGGAATATTGCTGAAAAAACATAACTAAACTAACCTCATTGCAAACAAACACCAAACAATCCACAAAAAATCACCAAAAAGAAGGTACCAAATGGCTCATATGAAGCACGTCGATGATGCATTAAAATGCTGCCTATGTAGGTGGCTCAAGAGATTTTGAAACAGAGCCTATTAAATAGCTTGACAAAAGGTTAGTATTCTGGAAAGGCCCTGCTAGACTTCACAGGCTTCAATCCAATTGAATTGGTGGTATGACTTGCTGAAATTGCAGTCTACTGATGCGCTACATCTAATTTGGACAAAATTATTTTAGCATTAAAATCAGGAGGAGTAGCAGGAAGAAATTCAAAGGAATTCAACAGAGGAAGTGCTTTCCGCAGGCTCTGAACGTCAGCCATTGTTGAGTAAAATTCTTGAACATACTTAAACCAAAGGAAGATAAACACAGATCAGCTTTAAACATCAGAACGAAAAGTCGCATACACACACACACACACTTCAGCCTCAAAGTTCTCCAGAACAGTCAGCTTCACTTTTGAGTGCGATGTGCTTTCCTGAATCTGATGTAAGACATTCCAAACCCCAGGAGAACGAGGATGAAGGGATTTTTACAAGGCGTTTATTTGAAATTCGAACATTTTTGTGTCTGTGAGGAAGCGTTTTTTCTAACTGCTGGAACTCGACATTTTCTCTGATGCAAAATTTCATCTAACGCCTCCAATCACCTAGTTTCTGTGAATTGCCATGATGAAATCCTGTTGACAGCACTGATGTGTCACAGACAAAGACGGCAATCCGCTAGCTGTTATTTCAGCCACACTTTACACTCCAGCATCCCTGTTTCTGTGCATTTATGTAAGTGCTGAGTAAGATTAATCAACAACGTGTACAATTATTTTGTAACTATGCATTAAAATGTGCAAAAAGCTAAAATTAATCACTGCATAGAATTTGTTAACAAAACATATTTTTGAACAGGGTGTCTATACAAAAATGTACTATCTACAAAAGTGGGTAGTGGTCGACCAAATTTTTATCTTTTATTTTTTTAAATCGATAGAGAGCAGGGTGGCTGACGGCTGATACAAAGTTGATATATATGATATCACACAATTTAATTTAAACATATTAAAAGCACATACATAACTCCTAAAATTTAATTTCTATTTATTATACATATTTATATATTCACATAATAATTTGAAAATTGCTTCATTAAAATTCATTCATGAAATTGATTCATTAAAAAAAATCTGTAAAATTAACCATTTATTTTTTTTACTTTTTCTCAGAATTCTGAATGTACTCTTTTACTTTTTTTAATTTAAAGATAATTTAAACTTTTTATCTCACAATTCCAAATCTTTTTTTTTTTTTTGGTCACTCACAATTCTGTCTTAGAAATGAGAGTTTATGTCGTAATTCACATTTCATAATTCCGAGTTTATATATCACAATTGTGAGGAAAAAGGTAATAATTATCAAAAAAGTCAAACTTACCATTTTATAACTAGCTTCCATAAATAGAAAGCAAACTTTTCAGTACATGTTTCCTTTTCTGTTTAACAGTTCTGTTTAATAATTTATTATCAGAACTGTTAAACAGAAACAGTAAATTAATGAAGAGATTGAGAGCTCAATGCACTCAGATGCTGGTGTTCTCAGCACTGTCAAAATAAATGTCCCACTTCCAACCCAATTAGAAAAACTTATCGGCCGATGCGATAATTCAAAAATCCCAAATGTCAACCAATATATTGGCCTTAGCAATATATCAGCCGACCACTAAATGTGAGTGGCACAATCGATGCAGTACATGGACGACTAAAATTCAGCATTGCTTTACACTTTTAGTGAGGAGTTTCAAAGCTATAACTGACCTTCCACTTTGATCTGGTTCCTCATGCAGTAAGGACAAGGCAAGATGCTGAACTCCTCAGCCTGGTGCATGGAGTAATCTGTGCTTGCCACCACAATCCTGTCGCCGAATGTCCAACCCTGAGGTTCGTCCGCGAGCTCCAGAATACTGCAGTTAGACAAGGTGTCTATAGAGATGGAGGCCTGTGGACGCACTGTTGAAGGACAAAACGCACACATATTTAGCAGGCACATATAACTGTCATGCCCTATATAAAGATTTATATGCATTGTTAGTCTACTCTAATCTGATCTGAGAGCCATTAAAGATGCATGAAACACATGTGTGCATGAGCTGCATTTAATCTCATATTGTATTTTATACACGACCAGTCAAAAAGTTGACAGAAACGTTTTTCCTGAGCCAAGATCTCGTTTGTAATTAAATGATTGATAGATGATCCCCTAAAAGCAATTTTACTCATAAATCAAATCCAGAAAGAGACATTTAACGAAAGTAAAGTCACTGTGAGACACAAAGTTACATGATGACACAGTCGTATTTTACATGCCAACGTTAATGAGAACATTATTCTTACATTTATGCATTTGGCAGCTGCTTTTATCCAAAGCATCTTGCAGTTCATTCAAGCAATACTTTTCTGAAGAATCAAACTCATGTCTTTAGAGTTGCTAGGGCATCTTTTATGTATTTTTATCCCCTAAAAGAGGAACTGAACACATTAAATCTGAAGTAATGTATTTTGAAAGTATGATTAATCATATTTTTATCATGCATTCCTTGTTATGCATGAGAAAATACATCAAATAAGTTCACATGATGGCCACAATCTGTCATAATGTGATGAGAGTTTTTCAAAATGTCTTTCAAAGCAAAGACAACCAGATGAAGAACGTACTTGTAATCAGCTGGAGAAACTTTCAAGCTACGTGGCAGCATGTTAGCAATTACATGAATGGCATATTATCAACTAGCCTGGGCTGAATTTTCAGACAGACAGTGGTTTGGGTTAACACAAACCAATTTCAGCCAATAAACAAGATGTTCTGATCCATTTTGGGGAAATAAAACCCTAAAACATGTGACTGAAGAATCCAATACTTTGGGCATTTCTGTGACCTCTGAGTTCACTTAAAATCACTGAAATGTGTCACTTATGGGATGTGGACCTGCAATCTTTAAGAGCAGTTTAACTTGATTGACAATAAAGTGTCTCCAGATTATGTTTAGCGGAATAAAAATCAATGTGGAAAGTAGAGCTGACAGTATATTTCTGAAGCTTTCTCATCCATTTTTGTCTAAATATGTGCACACTTTTCGACAAGTGGAGAAGCCCAAGTTGTTTGTAAACAGCTGACATTTAGCATAAATTGTCAGAGAGGCCTGAGACGAGCTGTTGAAGTGGAACTTACCACAAATCACTTCTAAAGGACGTTTTTACCAATCCTTGTTACTTTTGACTGAAATGACTCCTCAAATTCAACATCAACATCTTAAAGCAAACATCAAATGTCATGCACAAACCATATAATTCACGATCTGATGTGTTTATGAGCAAAAGCAGGACATTTAAGAAAATAAAGGACGGGACGGGGCAGGCCAGGATGGGCCTTTATCAATCAAAAAGGAAAGAAATACCAAAACAAAAATATTAATAATTTTAGAAAATATCATCCCAAAAAATACAACAAAATAAAATAAGTGCCCAAACCTAAATTAAAGATCAAAGGCACAGAAATAATGCATCTTTGATGAATCTATAAATACAAAAGATTTCCATAGACATCATATCGCTGCTTGCAGCTGCAATGGTGTGAACGTCGCTAACGAGTGATGAAAGTCTCAAGTACAAGCAACTGTCAAGCATGGATGTAGATCATGTTTTATTTGATTAATTGATTAACTTTTGCGATCTGATTCGTTTGATTTGATCTGTACGGGGCTATTTTCATCCATCCTACCCACATTTTTGGCTTTTGGTTTATCCACTGATGGGGGTGGCAAAATGTAGCACAGGGAGCTGCATGGAAAAAGATAAGCACTAAGACAATTCATTTTTAATGCTAGAGACGAACAGAGAGTGGGCGCAAAAACTGCCCCAAATATGTGGCACACGTCCCCATGCCGTCCCAGAGGCCACTTAGACGACTGTCTGTCTGCTCAAAGATCAAAGCTTCACTAATCACTTTTGAAGACACATATTACGGCTGTTAAACAGAATAAAACAGATGGGAAATATACAATGATCAAATTACTGCAGCCTTGGTGAGCATTAAAGACTTCATATACAATGATCAAATTAATGCAGCCTTGGTGAGCATTAAAGACTTCTTTTTTAAAATCATTAAAAAATTATAAATCTTACTGACCCCAAACTTTTGAACGGTAGAGTAATGTGTACAACAGGGTTATAGTTAACGAAAAGCCAAAACTAAAACAACCTAAACCATTAAAAAAATAACATACAACACGTATATATATAGATATCTTAGTATTAGAGATATCTATATATATATATATATATCTATATACTATCCACCAATATACCACTAGTTAACCAAGTCAACATTTCTCATTTAATTTGGCTTAACTTTGATGTACAAAATGACTAAAAGTGATATGGAACTAAATTAATAAAACTACTGCTATACATAAAGAATGATAGGAACTATGACAAAAACAAACAAAAAAAATTTTCATTACACTAAACGAAATACAGAAGAACAAACTGATTACACTAGTAAAATACGAAAACACAAATATATAAAATTTAAAAGATTAAATATAGTTCGTAAATAGACATTTCACTGATTCCTAAAGGAACCTGGTAAGGGAGAAGAAAAAAAAAACAAAAGGACACCAAAACTGGAAAAAAGGTGATTTATTTAAGAATATTATAATTTGTATTATTATTTGTCTGATTAGGCTGCTACTTCCACTGTGCTGTTAATTATAAGGTTGCAACGCCTAATTTTACTTACAGTATGGAAAATATATAATTGTTTGGTCAAATATAACTGCATTTCCAAATGTTTGTTGAGACAAAGGTAAGCAGCCGTGCCATTTGACCCCATGCATAAAGAGATATGCATACTGCTGCTATTGACTTTCATTGTATGCAAAAGAGCAGCTTGAGGTACATTATACCTAAAATCTTCAATTAGAGTTATAAAGGTTTGGAGTGACATGAGTAACTGATAGAAAAGAGTTTCTCCGGAAGCCAAAAGCAGACTGCTTCAAACATACCGAGTTTGCCGCACAGGAAACGCACGCGGTAGTTGTGGCAAATCCCATCCACCTGCTCTTTGTTGAGGCATACAAAGCCATAGTTTCTGTCAAACTTGGAGAAGACTTCTCCTGTCATGTTGGCAAGGATGCCGTCAAGAGTTTCAGCCTGAAGGCAAAGGAAGACATTTTTAAATACAGTGAAAAAGTCATTCTCTCACATACACAACCGTTTAAAAGTTTGGGTCAGGTTTTTTTTAAGAATTTAATTATTTTATTTGACAAGGAAGCATTAAAATTATTAAAGTGACAGGACTTTTATAATGTTACAAAATATTTCTATTTCAAATACATTTTGAACTCTGTTCATCAAAGTATCCTGAAAATCCCTTTTCCACGAAAATAGGACAATACACAGTTCACATTGCAGCAAGAAAAATGTTCTTGATCATAAATCAGCATATTAGAATGACTTCTGAAGGATCATGTGACACTGAAGACTGGAGTAATGATGCTGGAAATTCAGCTTTAATCGCATGAATAAACTACATTTTAAATTATATTCAAATCGAAAACCATTATTTAAATTGTAATAATATTTCAGAATTGTACTGCTTTTACTGTATTTTTGATCAAATAAATAAATTTTTCCCCTATTTTTTTCACATTTAAAACTGTAAACATTTATTCTATGTCACTGTTTCTGCTGTGCTGAACATTATCAGGTTTTAATGCATGACTACACTTTACACAAAAAAGAGTATTTTGAAGTTTAAAAACAAAGTAATTTTTTTTTAAATAATACTGACCACCATATCGATTATCAGCCATAACATAAAATGTGAAAATTTTGAAACCGTGTAATTTGTGTAAAAATATAAGCATTTAATAATTTAGTTAAGTACACTCTCAGAAGAAAGGTTCAAAGCTATCATTTGGGTTGTACCCTAAGGTGAAAAAGCTCAATCGTACATCTTTGCACCTTATGTACCCATAAAAGGTGCATATTAGTACTTTAAAAGTACATATTAGTAGCTTTTGAAAAGGTACCGCCATATAGTAACAGTTTTGTACCTTTTTTCAGAGAGTGTATGTAGTAACTTAGTATTCATATGTTTACCTCAATATCAAGAGGGTTACTGCACAGACGCTCTGGAAAGGCTTTGTGGAGGTCGGTCAGTTTCTCCCAGTCACCTGACCCCCTCTCGTCATCGCGGTCAAACCATTCAGTCCATTCGGCCTCTAAAAAAACCACACAAACAGACACACGATTAAAGAGCTGCCACCCCTCCAGCGCTGCCCGACAGACAGGCTCTGTGTAGATATTAGTCTCATTTACATCTTTAATCTTCCTGTTTTGCAATTCTGCCTGTCAAAGCCTATTTATGCAGATATAATTACAGTTCGCCCTCTCTGTTTTGCCGTCTGCATTGCCAGACCTACAGGGAATTCAGCCTACTTTTGTTGCATTGCATTCAAATCAAACCAAACAAAATAGAAAGACAACTCTGCCACACAATCAAAAAGACTCCTTCACTCTCCGCTGCGATTAGAAATCTCAAGTGTTCGTGCTGTTTGGGGGATACTTGAAAATAATTAGTATCTATGACAAATTAAAAAGAGCCCTTCAATGCCAAAGAGCTCTCAGAAGCCACTCCAAGAGTGCGGTGGATCATTTACTGTGTATATGAACATGCGGGAAGTGAACTGTTGTCATACTGTAGTGTGTGTTGTATATTAAGCAAAATCACTCCCATGCTTAGGGTTGCACTGTGCTATTACTTAAAATGTGCAATGCACACTTTTTTTATGGGTTTTAGCGGTGTTCTTGAAAGCTGACGAAACAAGTTGTTAGCATAGACATTAAAAAATGAGGCAAAATATTAATGACTTAATATATTAATCTGATTAATCTTATTCACAGGGAAAGGAGTGATATTGCAATATATGTTACTTATAACGTCATATATCATTTTCACAGTATGCACATTCTCTGTGTAGATGAATATATATGGTTATAATACACAGAAAATCCCCATAATACAATCTGTATATGTATATAAATGAATAGCATCTATATAATGATTTCTTTATGGTATTATATGTAGCAACCATATGTTGTCAATATATATTTTGATGATTAACATTTGATGATGGCTTTCCTGTGTTGGCATATTTCCCATTAAAACAGGAAGCTGGTGCAAAAGGCTTGTGAAAAGCCAGTAGCCTTAATTCAGCACGAATGTATTAAACCGATCAAAATTGAAGGTAAAGAAATGTATAATGTTACAAAGAGATTTCTCATTTAAATAAATGTTTTTAAACTTTCTACTCATCAAAGAATCCTGAAAAAGGTGTTTTCAACATTGATACAAATCAGAAATGTTTCTTGAGCAGCAAATCAGCATATTAGAATGATTTCTGAAGGACATGTGACACTGAAGACTGGAGGAATGATGCTGAAAATTCAGCTTTGATCACAGAAATACATTACATTTCAAATTATATTCACAAAGAAAACAGTTATATAACGTTGTAATAATATTTCAGTTTATGCTGTATTTTTGATCAAATAAACAGCCTTGGTGAGTGTAAAGAGACTTCTTACAAAAACATGTATTATTATAGATATTATTTAAGAAGCCTATAACATACATCTCCACATTTTTCATAAACATAAACAAATCTTGCTGGCCCCAAACTTTTGAAGTAGTGATCTCGCAGACAAGTTACTTTAATTATGCGATAGCACCAATGGTCTCAAAGCTAGAAGCATTTCATGGGCCCAAACTTGTTCCCAGAATTCCAGAATAAATTTTTTCCCACTTTTCCCCATCTGTGCACTGTAATCATACGGCAGGACTTTAATTCTACATCTAAATGAGCTCATTCTCTGCCCATAATAAGATCTTGCACACTTGTTAACTAAATTATCACTTTGGTGATGAACAAACAGATGGCATCTTCAGAATGGGGATGTTCTGTGCGACTGCGAATGAGGCGCTGGTTGAGGAGGTACAGGTGTAAGTGGTGGGCTGGGCAATGAAGCTGCTGGGACTCGGGGGCGGACAGACAGACGTCACGTGGATATTAGCTAACAGCACCGAGGATTGTGGGATATTGGGAGAGATTCTTAGGGAGATTGAGAAATGGGAGGTGGAGGGGAACCAAATATAGCATGTTGGATCACTGATTAACATTATTTAAACATCATATAGGTGAAGACTCTTCAAGATTCTGTAAATTTAATGTTATTTAATCTGCTTGTACTTTGTACTATATCCTTTTTAGAAACCTGAATATTGTACAGTTACATTAAGATTTTTGTGTAATTAAGATTTGCAAGAACGAGTCCTTACCAGCCCTGCTGTCTCGTCCATGTTATTCCTGAATGTTCAGTGTCACATGATCCTTCAGAAATCATTCTAATATGCTGATTTGCTGCTCACGAAACATTTATGATTATTATCAATCGTGAAATCGCTGTGCTGCTTCATATTTTTGTGGAAACAGTGATACATTGATTTTCAGGATTCGTTGATGAATAGAACGTTCAGAATTTATTTGAAACAAATCTTTTGTAACATTCTAAAAGTCTTTACAGTCACTTGATCAATTTAATGCATCCTTGCTGAATAAAAGTAATAATTTATTTTAAAAAATTCTGAACAGTATATGTACTACATATAGTCTACATGTATTTTAAAGGGGTCGTGAACTGACAAATCAAAATTCTTTTGACATATAAGTGGTCATTGCACAGTACTATAAAAACATCCTGTAAATTTCAGAACTCAAAACTTTCTTGTTAGTCTAATGCTTTTATATTGCCCCCATCTGTCAAACACGTCTTGTGAATTTGATCCTTATGACGTAATAAGTGTGGTAAGGCAACCCCCCCGCCTCCGCAGAAGAATATCAATGCCTGCTTCTACATCACTGCTTGTTTACCCCCGCCCACCGATTCATGCATGCAGTGTTTACGAGAGAGGTAAATGTGCAGGTCTACCCAGAAACCAAATGATAACAATGGCTCCAAAGACAACAAGACACAGTGCAGTGCCAAGTTGTGGAAAAACACAGTCTTTGCATCGCCTTCCTTCTGATCCCAACATTAGGAAAGAGAGAGAACTTTATTTTTAATGAAGATCCAGACCACGTCAGTAAGAACTTGGCCCTTTGTTCACTTCATTTTACCGTGGGTTCGTTCACAAACAAAGCACAATTCGACGCGGGATTTTTGGAAAGAATGAAACAGATGATGCTTTGCGACTGTATTGAATCTGACAGTAATGTCGCAACACAAGTATGAGTAACTGTTTTTATTACATGGTCACTATTGCTTTGCCTCTACTTACAGATCGTTTGATATGTACTGAGTATTTATGTGTTTTTAATTTAAATCACAGCAGCATCCATCCATGAAGGACGTTGTGTGTCAAACATACACAACTATTAGCCAATCACAGCAGCTGGCGTTTACTTCCGAGTCTACAGTCAGCCACACCTATTCAAACAGAGCGATCTGATGAGGGGGGTCAAAACAGGACAGAAAATAGCCTATTACTTCTAAATTATGATGTTTTGTAAAAATCTTGATAACATTATAAGTGAACCTCAGAGAACAGTACAAAAAAAAAAAATGCAGTTCATGACCCCATTAAAAATCAAATATGGAAATATATTGAAATTGGCTATCATTTTATGTTCTTCTACATTTTCTTTCAAAACAAGTATTTGTTGCTGGATATTGTCGTATTGCCTGGTTAAGACATGGCGTCAGACATTTTTATAAAGTCCTGCTGGAAAGGCTGGCACAGCTGGTCACCAGAACTTGCTTAACCAGCAGGACATCAACAAGAAAGACCATACCGGTCTATGAGACACACAAGTTAAAGGTATAGTTCGCCCCAGTTCCATGTCATTCTAACCCTGCATTATTCATTCTTTCTGGAAACACAACAGGAGATGTTAGACTGTATGTCTGAACTGGGTTTTTTTTTTTTTCATGTTTCAAAGGTGGAGTGTGATTTATAATGCCAAGCTTCAAAACGAACAAGAACTCAACATGAAATCACCATAAAAGTAGCTCATCTGACCAGAGGTTGTGCTACAAATAATCATTATCCGTCACTTTGACGCACCGGGTTGTGCATTTCCTGTCATGTTCTATTTTTGTCCATCTGTAAAATACTGTAATGCTTGGTAGTTTTAATGTGACACTGATATCTTCTCTTGCAGGAAAAATAACTCTTGTTCTGCAAGAGCTTTTTTTAGTTTCACCAACCGCTGAGTTGCAGGTTCTTGGCCTTTTCATTTTTCTCTACTCTCACAATGTGAAAGAGACCTTAGATTTAATGAACAATATCGCATGAATCATTCCACCGGACTACATTTGGAAACTCTTGTTTCTCTCCTCAAATCTTCTCTCATTAATTTTCACAGAGTGTCTTTTTCTTCATTTTTAATCCACTAGTATCTTTGACTGTGAGAATGTCTCTAAAGTAGAGAAATGCAATAGACCCAGTACTTCCTTTCTAATCTGTCAACATGATGGAGAATGTCAGTCAATCTTTTTAAAAATTCAGTAAATGATGGAACGAGTCTTCTGAAGTCATGTGATCACTTTGTGAGGAACCAATTGACATTTTGATCTGTTACTTTCATTGTGCTTTTTGTCCATTTCAGAGTCTAACAGTCTATATAATGCTGCCTCTACACTGTTATTATTTATTCTATGTAAAATACATAAACATATTCGTAATTAATGCATGTATTGTAATTATTTATTTTTATTTAATAAAATGTAAATATGGTAATATAATTTTAGTACTTTACATATTTATTTGTAAAAAATATATTTTAATATAATATGACTTATATGAGATATATTATACATAAATTTATTAATAATTTGGCATATATGTATTCTTTATATAATACAAAATTACATATTTCATATTATATGAATGAAAAATATTACTATATACATCTTAAACATGAAAATTTTTGTGTGAAACAGAGGCAATTTTTGGCAGAATTTTTTAGGAAATAAGTTTCCTTTTCAGTCGGTCACTCCGAGTCACGTCGTGACCGACGAATTGAGATCTCGCTTCGAGAGACCAATCTACTTCGAGTGTAACTAAATGAGCCAATGCACATTGGCATGCAATTATTGCATCCAGCTGCCGCTGATCACAGCGTGAGCATAAAAAGGCAGCCGTTGCAACGCATACCATGTTTTCGCTTCGGACGAGCGACCGACATCGTTTTCGCTCCATCCAAGATCTTCAGTGAGCTTACGAGTTCAGCGTGCTCTTGGAGAGCTCTTTGTGTTGGCGGACGGCGCTTCAGCAGTGGTCATTCCTGTGTCGAGTGGGTTTCGTACTTCAGGCTGTTGTGCTGCAAGCGGCCATTTCCCCTGTGCGTCTCAGCATGTAAAAGAGTATTTCCCTAAAAGAGCCAATTTATCTAAAAGATTACAATAAGTGGGTGCGTCTTTGTAAAGACGACAGATCGTCTTTTTAAAGATGCCGTTTCACACGTGCGTTTCTGGATGCGGTCGTTACATGGCACAGGGTGATGGTGACGATCACTGCCTCACGTGTCTGGGCATTAAACATGCTGAGGTGGCGTTCGCGGATGAGTCATGTTCCCATTGCGGGAAGATGACCATCTCAGAGCTGCGGGCCAGGCTCCGTTTCCTCCAGGTGGCGGAGCTCCATTGCCTCTGCCGCGATCTAGTGTTCGTCCTGGCGGCAGCCAGGTATGGACTACTTCGGGCAGTAGCACGGGTGGTCTGAGGGTAACTGTGATGGCAAACCCTCCAGGGAACCAACGCAAGGGGGACCATCGCTCCACTTGTACTCCTCAACCAGTTGAGCTGCCAAAGGAACGTGCTGGGCCCTCTTTAAAGAGTGTACCAGCGGTATCCTTCGGTGCTCCTCCCAACGACCGGATGTCGATCACTGCATCGGAGGGAGAGCTCTCTGGAGAAGAAGATTCGGCTGCGCTGCCGCCCTCCAGGACGGTGGCAAGGCCTGAATGCGGATCCAGAGCTGACTGCTATGCTTTCCTGGGCCGCCGAGAGGGTAGGGCTCGAGTGGAAACCTCCACCGCATCCCGGGCCCTCGAGGTTGGACGTTGGGTTTCTTGGGGTTGCTCGCGCTGGTTCTCAGCGCCCCGCCCCAGTGCCATTCTTCCCGGAGGTGCATGAAGAGCTCAACAGGTCGTGGACGGCACCATTTAACTGCCGGAAACCGATCTGCTGGTTCCTCCTCACTCACCACCCTCAATGGTGGGGCAGCTAAGGGGTTACAAGGGTCCCCCCAGTGGAGAGGTCGGTTGCGATGCATTTGTGTCCTAAAACCGCCTCCACCCGGCAGGGAGAACCATGCCTCCCCTCCCAGGTCTGTAGGTACTCAACTGGCTGTCCTGCGATGCTTATCACGGCCTGTGGAGAAGCTGCCCCCTCTCTGCCTTACATGCTAACGTGTTACTGCAGGTTCCATCATTCAAGGCACTGAGGAACCTGCACTAGTGTGGTCATATCCGGAGTTCTGAAAGCGCTCCGACGCGACTGACCTCACGTTTCCGAGCGACGAAGGTCACCACACGTCTCTGGGTCATGCTATGTCCCTGAGTGCCATCTCTGGCTGTTGATCTGGGTTTACTATGAGGGACACCGACAAAGTTCGTTTCCTTCATGCCCCTGTGTTCCCAGACCGGGGCCTCTTCGTCGACGCTGGGGTGGTCGAGAGCTTGTCCAAACTCCTCGTCTGCACAGAAGCATACCGAGGCTGGTCGTCACCAACCCTGCCCCGGCGTGCAGCTGCTGATCCCACCGTCTGCGGCTTTGCCGGTCGCCTCAGCCTGCTTGTTGCCGGGGCGTCCCCCTGCGTCGCCCTGCTCCCGCATGCATCCGCAGCAGCCTCGAGCAAGTGGTGCCGTGGAGTTGGGCGTAGGCAGGCCGCCCCACCCGTTCAGGCCCCCGTCAAACCTGGTGGTGAGTGAAAGAGCAAGAGGCCCCGGGATGGGGGACCCAAAGAGGGAGGAAGCTGCTCTTTGGGGGATGGTGAAGGCACCTCTCCCTCCCCGGAGGAGGGCCGGGTGGAGAATCTGGAAAATCTAGACGAGAGAGTGGTTTTCTCTATCTCTGGGTCTAAGGAGGGCACGGAGAGTCGCGGACGGCCCAACACCAGACCTCACTCATCCTCCTCCTTTGCCAGCCGGCAGCAGCAGGTGGTTCGAGAGCGTCAACAAAGGCCATACTCACGCACCCTCTGCCAAACCGTGAAACCAGACAAGTGTTGCACTGCACACTCAGACCCCACTCAGGTCCGCTCACAAAGCCGCCCGGTTCTGCGTACTGCGGGTACGGTAATCTGTGTGCCGGTTGAGCGCTACCCAGCCCTTCTGCGTGGCTTCTTGTGGACCATCACCCTCGCGATGCGATTCATTTCCCCTGCGGTCCCCTCCAATTCACGGCATCCCGCGTTCAACAACCGGTTAAGTGCCAGCCCTGTCATGCGTGCGAGATCGCATTCCCCCTGGCGATTGATGCGGTATAGAGGCATTGTCCGCTCGCAGCCGGAGGTGAAACAATGGGTTTTACAACCCTTACTTCATGTAACCCAAAAAGGTGTGGTTTCGACCCTTTGGACCTGCGTGTCTATTAACCTGCCCTTCACCGTTACCACTCAAAGATGTTGATGCAGAAACGCATCTTCGGGTGCGTCTGTCCCCGAGATTGGTTTGCAGCGATCGAGCTGAAGGACGTGTACTTTCATGTGTAGATCCTTCCGCGTCACAGACCATTTCTGCGGTTTGCGTTTGAAGGACGGGCATATCAGTACAAGGTCTTGCCCTTTGGGCTGTCCCTGTCTCCCCGTGTCTTCATGAAAGTCGCGGAGGGGGCTCTTGTTCCGCTCAGAGAGCAGGATGTTCACGTCCTCAACTATCTCAATGATTGGCTTATACTAGAGCAGTCTCAGGATCAGTTGTGCGAAAACAGGGATTTGGTGCTCTCACACCTCAACCTGTTGAGCCTTCGGGTCAATGACTGGGAAAGAGCAAACTCCTCCCCCCCCCCCTCGACGCAGAGATCTCTTTTCGCGGTATGAGTGGGATTCGGGGGTCGAACAGACAAGCACGCCTTCACAGGAGTTAACAGTCGCGGGGGGGGGGGTCGGTGCTGAACTGCTTGAATTCGTTTAAGGGCAGGACAGCGGTCCCGCTGAAACTATTTCAGAGGCTCCTGGGCTGCAGCAACACTTACACTGCTAGGGCTATTGCATATGAGACTGCTTCAGCACTGGCTTCATGGCCAAGTCCCGAGGTGGGCGTGGCAGTGCGGCACTCACCGGGTTCAAGTTACACCGGCCTGCCGCCAAACCTTCATCCTGTGGTCAGACCTCACATTTATTTGGGCAGGAGTGCCCCTAGAACAGGTCGCCAGGCATGCTGTGGTTTACACGGAGGCCTCCACCACCGCTGGGGGGCTAAGTACAACGGGCAGTGCAGTGTCAGGGGTTTGGACTTGCCCCCATGCTGCACTGGCTCTCTTGCCTAGCTTGTAAGCAGGGCGCCTTGCCTTGACCGTCTCAAAGGGACTTACAGGGCAAGCACGTGCTGGTCCGAACAGACAACACAGCGACCGTTGCTCCCTCCCGTCGTATGTTTTTTTTTCCAACTCACCCCTCCACCGACCTCCTTTGGAGTCGACGGTTTTCGAGTCAATCCCTTCACATTCCGGCCTGCTCAACCGTGGTCGGCTAAAACGCTCGAGCTACCCTCCCCGGAGAGTTGCAACCCATTCCCCTGCTGGTCCATCTGAATTTTTGGAGGTTTCCGGAGTCGCTCAGTTAGACCTGTTTGCCTCTCCAGAAATTTCTCACTGCCAGTTGTTCTACTCCCTACCGAGGGAACACTCGGCACGGACGCACTGGCACACAGCTGGCCGCGGGGCCTGCGCAAGTATGCGTTTCCCCCAGTGAGCCTTCTCGCACAGACGCTGTGCAAGGTCAGGGAGGACGAGGAGCAGGTCCTGCTTGTGGCGCTGTATTGGCCCACCCTGACCTGGTTCCCCGAACTAATGCTCCTAGAGACAGCCCCTCCCTGGCAGATTCCCTCTGATTAAGGATTTACTGACTCAGAGACGGGGCACCCTTTGGAACCCGTGTCCAGACCTCTGGAAACTTCTTGTCTGGTCCCTGGACAGGACACGGAGGTTCTAGTTGATCTACTCCACGAGGTAGTTGACACCATCACTTGACTACCTCTCCCAGGTAATCCTTAGGCCCCCCAGCCCGCTATGTGCCCAGGTTTCCATACTCCTTCGATCAGTTGGTGGAGCCTGCAGCGCGCCCCCTGAGGAGGCAGACCACCCTAGCCTGTGCTCGTCCGCCGATCTTGAATGTCACGGAGGCCGGCAGAAGGGGAAGGCCGTCTCTAAGCAGAGGATGGCCCACTGGATTGTGGATGCCATCACCCTGGCTTATCAGGCACAGGGTGTGCCCTGCCTGCTCAGGTTGCGAGCTCACTCTACTAGGAGTGTTTCATCCTACTGGGCACTGGCTCGTGGCGCCTCGCAGGCAGATATCTGTAGAGCTGCGGGCTAGGCGACCCCTAACACGTTCTTTCGATAGCCGGGTCGTGTGTGGAGCCGTTATCCTCCTGTGTTCTCACCTCAAACAGGTAGAGGCACAGAGAGGCCCCGTTTTAGTGTCGGCTTGTTAAAACTGCTCCAGATTGTCCATACTGTAGGCCCTGTCGAGCTCCTCCGTCCCCTCGGCAGACAGACATGGCGGAACGTCCGGCGCCAGGCCCTCTCTCGCTGAATCCTTGAGAACCGGTAGAGGGCTGGGTTCCATATGTAGAGACCTAAGTGGATCCCATATGTGTAAAGTCCACGGTATAGCCTCAGAGCCCGTGTTTTCCCTGCAGACTTCTGCCATTCCATGAGGGTTACTATCACCTCCAATTTTCCATATGCACCTAAACGGATGTTCATATGGTATTTTGGCTTCCGCAACTCTCCTTCGGTAGAGGGCTTCCGCAGCGTCCCTGTTTCCAATTGGTACGTTTTCCCAGTGTTATCCAGTCTCACTGTGTGGGTAGTGCTACGACAACGGTGAATGTTCTTCTTGTTGCGAGCCCCGGCCTACACCAAAAAGGGGCACAGGCGGCTCGCACAGGACAATGGAAGGGGCAACATCCGTGGTGTTTTGGTCGGGATCCCAATACGTCGGTCACCGACGTGACTCTTAGTGACCGACTGAAAGGGAACGTCTCGGTTACGTATGTAACCCTCATTCCCAGAAGGAGGGAACAGAGACATCCCGTCGCCACGGCTGCTGTACCACCGCTGAGCTGCTGGTTCCACCGCTCTGTTCCTCACGAAAACCTGGTAGTGCATTGCACCTGCTGCCTTTTATGCCTCAACGAGCTGTGATCACGGCGCTGATCAATATTGCATCCAATGTGCATTGGCTCATTTAGTACACTCGAAGTAGATTGGTCTCGTGCGAAGCAGATCCCAATTCGTCAGTCACGAAAAGTCAAGAACAGCATTTATTTGAAAAAGAAATATTTTTTAACATTATAAATGGCTTGCTAAAACTGCTCCAGAGTGTCCATACTGTAGGCCCTGTCGAGCTCCTCCGTCCCCTCGGCAGACAGACATGGCGGAACGTCCGGACTTCTGCCATTTCATGAGGGTTACAATCACCTCCAATTTTCCATATGCACCTAAACGGATGTTCATATGTGTATTTGCTTCCGAAACTTCCTTCGGGAAGGATGGGGCTTCCGCAGCGTTCCTGTTCCAAGTGGGTACGTTTTCCCAGTGTTATCCAATCTCACTGAGTGGGTAGTGCTACGACAAACAGTGATTGGTCTTCTTGTTGTGAACCCCGGCCTATGCCGAAAAGGGGGCGCAGGAGGCTCGCACAAGACACTGGAAGGGGCAGCATCCATGGAGCTTTGGTAGGGAATCCCAATTCGTCGGTCACGACGTGACTCGTAGTGACCGACTGAAGGACGTCCGGTTTACGTAAAAAAAAAATTGGGGTTAAAACCCCTCCCATTTCCCAGAAGGAGGGAACAGAGACATCCCGTCGCCACGGCTGCTGTACCACCGCTGAGCTGCTGGGTCACCGGCTCGGTTCCTCAGCGAAAACCTGGTATGCATTGCACCGGCTGCCTTTTTATGCTCACGCTGTGATCAGCGGCAGCTGGATGCAATAATTGCATGCCAATGTGCATTGGCTCATTTAGTTACACTCGAAGTAGATTGGTCTCTCGAAGCGAGATCCCAATTCGTCAGTCACGACCAGTCAAAGAACAGCATTTATTTGAAAAAGAAATATTTTTTAACATTATAAATGTCTTTACTGTCATGTTTGATCGATTTAATGCATCCTTACTTTATAAAAGCATTATTATTTTCATAGATAAATGAAGTTTTTTGTCTATTTTGAAAGTTAACAGCGCCTATTCTGCTAAACTTATCCTGTTGTGCTCCACAGATGAAAAAAAATACACCATCAGAGTAAATGGAAAAAAAAAACATTTTTGACTGAACTATTCCAATAAGTTTTGCTGGTCCACCAGCTAGATACCGGCATAAAACAACCCGGAGCTGCAAATGAGTCATGATTGTCGGTCTTTAGTGGAGGTGGTGAGGCGTGTCTGTACCTTGAACCCACTGACTGATGGTGGTGATGGTGAAATGCTCTCCGTAACCTGAGTGAAACACCCGAGAGCTCCTGGCCTCAGACGAAGCCTTGGTTCCTGAACACACAAACAACACAAAAAACACCAGCATCAGCTCGCCTTCAAGATATTTCCTTTCCGAGCTGCTGTTTGCTTTCCATCGCTGGGCAAACAAGTGGGCAAAAGAGGCTCACCCTGATAGACGGCATGATCCTCGACCGCTGAGGACGTGTCCCCTTTGACTGTAATGAAACTCCACGGATGCCTGCAGAGAAACACACACAAGAGAGAGAGGAAGGTGTGAGAGGGACAAATAAGTCTGAAGATTTGGCCATGAATAAGTTGTCCCTCCTAGACAAACATTCTGACTTTCACTGCTGTAAATTATATTGACTTAAGGTGTGATTGGCGGCTCGCACTTCTCAGAGAGGACTTGGTAATTACAACGCCAGGGTTTCCCATCAGCCCTTGCACCACTCTGAGAGAAGCAGTCTGACTGACACCATCATCAGGACAATTTTCTTCAGCTAGACCGTGAAGTGTATAATTAAATAAAAACAATAACATTCCAATTAATAAATACAAGTACAAATTAAATATCCTTTACTTTTTAGAAAACAAACTAATAAAAATTGCAAACCAAAATGTAGTTGTTTTTTTGAATAAATATTTTTTTTATGTTTTGTATTCATTTATTATATAACAATAATTGTATTTATTTGGTAATAATTTACAATAAGGTCCCATTAGTTAAAATGTGTTAATGCTAAAGTTAAATTTAAAGATGAACTAATAATAAGAAATACATTTTTTAACAGTATTTATTAATCTTTGTTAACATAGTTAATAAAAATACAACTGTTCATAGTTAGTTCATGTTAGCTCAGGTCCATTACATATATACCCGATACACTGGTCTATTTTAATAATGCATTTAGTAAAATAGTGAATTAACAATGAACTTGTAGTCCTGTTACTATATGTATGTATGTAGCTATTGGCCTGGTTAAAAAATAAACCGTAATGTCATTGTTACCATGTCTTTAGCTCTCCAAGCAGGCAATGAGAAATTTTTTGGTCACATTTTATTTGGGGACCAATTCTCACTATTAACTAATTATTAACTATGACTTTTGCCTAAATAAACTCATAATTTGCTTCTCATTAACAGTTAGGTTAAAGGCCCGTTCACACCAAGCACAATAACTATAAAGATAAAGATATAGTTCCAAAAATCATTCTCAATATTAAAGAATAACAGAGTCCACACCACAACTATAACGCTAACGAACAGAGACATATCGTTGTGATCACTTCCAAACAATTTTTGCCATCTGATGAACGATAAAACCTGACAGCCAATCAAATCCTCCTGCTGTAATAGCTAAAGAATTTTAAAGTCGGCAGACGCCGGCGTGCGCTTATATAACAACGATATCGTTCGCTGGTGTGGACGCTAATATCGTTTCGTTGTAGTTATCGTTCTTGGTGTGAACAGGGCTTAAGTCTGGGTATATGGTCATGCAGAATAAGGTATTAATATGTGATTTATAAATACTAATAAATAGCCAGTATGCTAGTAATATGCATGCTGATAAGCAACTAGTTAATAGTGATCATTGGTCCCTAAATTTAAGTGCTACCAATAGTTTAATTAATTTCCAAATATATGTTTTCAATAAATAGTAGTAGTTTTTCTTTTTAAAAGAAACTAATAATGAGGACTAAAGTCAGAATACTTTGTACAAATATGCAAACTAAACATACTTAACGTGTGCTCTTGTGTTGCTATGACTCACATCCAGCCGCTCTATTCACCGACCGCCTGCTGCATACAGCACACTCAACTAATCAGCAACAGCAAGTTTGCCGTACAAGTGGCAGTGAATTTTTGAAAGATACTCTTTATAGCTTTATAGGAAGGCACTTAGCAAATAAACCTGGCATTGTGCCACTGGCCATTTTCACTGGCTTCCATAATTTTCACAGCTAAAGGAGCAATAGCAATTTTGAGTTAGATTTAGATGAGAAACTCAGGAATCGCCTGCATATAGATAAATCATCATATAAGGGTATGATATAGTCTTATATATATATATATATATTATATATCATGAGTATAGATATCACACATACAATCAAGTAGCACCGTCAACACATTGGGAACCTAAATATATGTGTGGCCCTCATCCTTAAAGTCATCTGAATTGAGTTTTGATGGGGTGTGGCTTTGTGTGTTTGGGAACCATAAGTCATTATGTGGATTATTTTAAATGTGTGCTTTGTAAAGTTTTAAGGAGCAATTGATTTCCCAGGCATCACGTGTTGCGCGATTCTGGCTTGTAGCTTGGTGTTTTTCATTAAAACATTTCCTTACTCCAAAGTTGTTATTTCCCCGTTCACAGATAGCTGAGAATTTTCCTCACAGTCAACTTCCCCTCATGTAAACAACAATTTACTTCGCACAAACCACAGTATTTCTAACCACCCCTAGAAAAATCACTCCGAGTGTTATTTTCAGAGTTTAGGGAGAGACCTAATGGAGGTGTCAGTTTCATTTTAATAGCAGCTTTTTCTCGCCTAAAATCCCATAACATAAAGAAAAATTAACGAGACAATTGGTGTGATGTCAGAGAGCGCAGCGCGAGCTAATAAATTAAAGTCGTGCATTTTTTCATTCCTATGTCTACCGATCTGCAGTCCATTTGCGTTCTAGATTCGTTCTAGTACTTTTCTAGTATGACCGTCATAGCTTCCTGCATTTATAATATCCTAAACTGAGCTTTCCCAAACCTGTTCCTGAGATGGACCATGTCCACAAAATTCAGTTCCACTCATCAAACACCTGAACCACCAAATCAAGCACTGCATCCCAACCTTTCATTATCAGCCATCCTGAGAATATATGGCGATTAGAATTAATTTGTTATACTTTGTAAATTTTCATAATGTGCAGTCTGCCTGCGTTTTAGGCTAGTATGCACCATCCTTTGTGCAATAGATAAATTGCAGACAAATTACGCTAAGATTTCAAACGACTTGCTTTGCATGCTTTTATGGCTTTATTTTTTTATTACCCCCCGTTTTTATATCCCGTCAGTCAGCCTTTGAGGGGCATTTTAATTGTATAATTCAGAAAGGTGCTATACAATATTTATACTTTTTTAGTAGTGCTGTCAAACGATTAATCATGCTTAATCGCATCCAAAATAAAAGTTTTGTTTTACATAATATATCTGTGTGTACTGTGTATATTTATTATGTATATAAAATACACACACATGCATGTATATATAAGAAAAATATGTTACATGTAATTTTACAGGTATATATTTAAATGGCCATCAATTATATCATGTATAAATATATTTAATATATAAACAACATATTTTTCTTAAATATATCCATGCATGTGTGTGTATTTATATATACACAGTAATACACCGATATCTTTATTTAACGCAAAAACTTTATTTGGATCGATTTAATCGAGTTATCATTTGCAGCAACTAAATTTTTTTCCACACTCTTGAGCCATATTTTACACATTTCCATCAAACGCTCCATAAAAGTTTCCTCTATTTTGTAAGCTCTGTTAGAGTTGTGTGCAGGAAGGTAGAACTACAGGAACAGAGTTTTGCACACTTATTTAGATGCTATTTCAAGAAATATATTTCATTGGTCTCAGACCAGCAGCGATGCAAAGAGGAAAATGTGAATGCAGCCAAGCTGATACCTGACTGGACCAGATTGCTCTAAATTCAGTGTCCAATTCTCAACTAATGCTAAAGCAAATTCCAGACCGGTCATGGATAAGAAAACTACTGCTAAGTTGGAAATGAGTCATAGTACCGGAATCCGAGTCGATGGAAGTGTTGGCTACCCAACTTAGTGAGAGCCTTTTTAGCCAGATCCTCCAGGTTGTTGGATCCTTCGTCATTAACCACCATGGCCAAGATCTGCCCAGTTTCCACCTCGTCTACATACTGGGCCAGTCGTCTGCTCTCGTCCTTGCTCCTATACGTGTCAAACCTACACACACACACATACACATGCACAAACGTAAAAGTGGGTCATGGAGATTAATCATAGGCTAGTCAAGGAACGGTACAGAAGCCAGTAAGCATACTGATTATGAATGATTTTTCTGAAGGCTGTGATTCAACAACAGACGCTCATTTCTGTGATGAAAAATAGTCGAAGATCAATCGTCTGCGATGATGCCAACTTGGAAGCGCTGTTTGTTTTGACAGTCGATTTGTAATTACTGTTTTAATTCCAACCGCACATTAAAACCATCAGTGAGTTGGTTTTACATGATGTACTGACGTAACAAGCTTTAATCTGTCAAGAAGCAAGCCTGCATTAATTAGGAATGAACTATTTAAGAGCAAGAAATGTGGAGGAGAGATGGTGCCCCACTGACCTATCAGTGTGCAGCACCTCTCCGGTCTTGGGGTTGATAACGTGAATGATGATGCCTCTATTGCCCCAGCTCCTTTCGAAATGGTAGCTGTTCTCATTACCCTGCCCAGGATGGAGGGTTTTGTTCAGGAACGTCCAGGACAGCTTCTTTTCGCCGTGAATCTCCAAGGTTCCTCCGGTTCCTACGCCAATGTACTTGCGGCCAAAATAACTGTGTTCGACCTCGGTATCATCAGACCTTTTTCAAAACAACAACAAATCAGTTTATCAGATAGTCCTATGAATTCAGAATTGAAGAGAATGCTTTTTAAATTCCTGACTAGATCGCAATCAACTGTGATTCGAAATTAATCTATATATCAGTTTATTTATCTTATGTGAATCTTGAATGACCTAAACGGCACCTAGTAAAATAAACTTAATCATACCTAGATTTGAAATGACTAATAAACTACTTCTTATATTAGAATGTATTTCTTACAACTTATATCAGTGGCATTCAACCCATTCCATCTGATTACAATTTAAATATAAGCAGAATTAAAGTGGAATGAAATTGAAAGAAATTCATATAACTGTAATTTTCACTAGAAAAGCAAAGTTGATCTGAAAGCATACAAAGCAATAAAGTTTTAAGATTTTATAGGCCAGATCATTCAGGACAGTGAATCATTCATTAAAATGATTCGTTCAAAATCACTGATTTATACTGGAATGAAACGTCGTGAGTGAATCACTGAGTCGCTCATCCAACCAGATCTTTAAGCAAATAACATTCTATCAGAAGCTCTAGTAAATTACATGTTATTTTGTTAGTAGTAGTTTTGTTATTTTGTAACATTTGTTACTAATGTTCAACAATGTTATGAAAAATCTTCTTCAGAATCATAAAAAACATGACTGTTATTCTAAACAGTAAAAAAAGGTGATTCTCAGTTCAATTCATTCTCACATCAACCAGAATGCATCGCCTGTACTGAATTAAAATTCAGTAATAAATGCATTTTTTAGCATTGCGATTCAAATGATCATACAACTTCCTGTAAGGTTCGGCCAATTCAAATTTGCAGTCAAGAACTGAATGGCAGTCGGTTAACTGATTCTGAATCTAGCCCAAATCCTTTAAGATTGCTTAAAATTACAGGTTTAAAACATTTCTGTCCGTCAAATTCTCCTCCAAAACTTTTTGTGATTTGTAAGTGCTCTTATGAAGGCTGCAGGAGTGTTTCAGCAAGTCTGATGATTTTTCAAAGCCTGTATTCATACCTGCCAAAGAGAGAGATTGTGAGGTTGCCTTTGTAAGGGCATTCTGGACTGCCGATGTGAAGTTCACCCTTGTTCCCGATGAGGATGTGCTTAGCCCGCAGAAAAATGGGTCGATTGGAATCAGCGATCACAAGCTTCCCTAAAAAGAACAAACAAAATCAAGACAGTCCTGATCTTTCACCCTTGATTTTCAACCAATGAGGATGCTTTCCAACTCTAACTCCAGTACAAAAAAAAATAAAAAGATGATTACTGGCATGGAATGTGATGGAATTCCCCCATCAAATATTCCACGCTCAGTCGCCCTGAGATGAAATGTGTTTTGATTTAAGCCTGTCAAGGCTCTTGTCGCCTTCATCATGACGGACGTAAATCTTTATGGCACTTTAATGTTGTGAAGATGTTTGAAAGAGTTTTATTAGGAAGATCTACCTCCGTTGAGGATCTCGATGGAATGGACGGTCGTGGATGAGGTGAGGATGACTTTGCGGCCGTAACCGATGGTGACTCTGTGGGCTTCATTGTGACCGGGAGTCCAGGGTTGTAGTCCAGACATCTTATCTGGACAAACTGGAAAAGATATAGACATTTAAATGTGAATAAGTAACAGAAGTCTTGCTGCATGTTCAGAAATACACAGTCACCTTTTAAAAAAAACGAAAAACCTCTGAGAAGCCACACACTTGATTTGAATACATCATCATGAGCATTTCCATATCTCTGCTTTTCAATAGATTCTCATTTATTACAAAATAAAAATTTCCTTGAGCTATTGAGATTAAAAAGCTTAACATACTATGAAAACACAACTTTCAGAACTCAAAATGTCCTTTCCAACAAGAAAAAAACCTCACGACTATAATAAATCGACCTCAGGGTCACAAAAATATATACATATGATACAAGGAAAAAAACTACAAATGAATCAAACATTTTAAGATGACCTATATATCTCAGATGTCTAGACTAAAAATTGACCATGATGGCTCTTCAGTTCGTCTGCTATTACTGCGTTGATAAAAAGAAGTCAGCGGTTGAACCACAGGCAGATGTTTGTGACTGCATTCAGACTTTTTAGTGTCACCACATATTAAAAGGGTCTCATTCTTCCCTTTAATGCTGTAAAAACCTCTGAGAAGCCACACACTTGATTTGAATAAATCATCATGAGCATTTCCATATCTCTGCTTTGAAATGAGAGTAAAGGGCTTCACTGAGCTTTCCAATGCATTTTCTTCTGTGTTACAAAAAGTCAAAGCCTTGAGATGCAGCAACAAAAATAATGACAGTAATAATCACCCAGAGGAACGGCTTATTGCTCTTTCATAGCTCAGGAGACTAAGGGGTATCAGTTATGTTCATTTGTGACCCTGGAGCACAAAACCAGTCTTAAGTAGCACGGGTATATTTGTAGCAATAGCCAAAAATACATTGTATGGGTCAAAATGATCTATTTTTCTTTTATGCCAAAAATCATTAGGATATTAAGTAAAGATCTTGTTCCATGAAGATATTTTGTAAATGTCCTACCATAAATATATTAAAACTTATTTTTTTATTAGTAATATGCATTGCTAAGAACTTCATTTGGACAACTTTAAAGGCGATTTTCTCAATATTTAGATTTTTTGTGCACCCTCAGATTCCAGATTTTCAAATAGTTGCATCTCGGCCAAATGTTGTCCTATCCTAACAAACCATACATCAATGGAAAGCTTATTTATTTAGATTCCAATTTCGAAAAATTGACCCTTATGACTGGTTTTGTGGACCAGGGTCACATTTTTGTTCAAGTAAAAAATAGTTATTCTCCAGAAATTTAGCAGAAATGGAAATAGCTGAGTGTAGAGTTTACCCTAAGAATTAAAAGTACATTATATAAGTAAATAGATAGATAGATAATTAATAATTAGATAGATAACATAAATAATTAATTTGAAGTACTAAAAATACTAAAACTGAAAAAAACTAAATAAAAAAGAAATACATAAAAACTAGAAATACATAATAGAATGAGAGAAAATATAAAAATAAAAGCTAATTAAAAAATATACAAATATTTTTAGAGTAGCACAAACAATATTAAAATAACCTAATAATATAGCCCTTCTTGAGAAATGGTCTTTTTCTCAAGAGAAACAAGAAAAATACTTTTTCTTACCTAAGGGAGTACTAGCCCAAGTTGCAATTAAAAATGATGAATCTAGCACATCGTGAAGATGTTTGGGAGGATACAGTCAATTACTGGGAGCGAGAGATTTGCATTAGACCAATTATAAAGTTCATAATCAGGATTCACTTCAGCTATTTGTAACATTGCTTTGGGTGGACATCTGACGTGGAGGGTAATTTTTGAATAAACTACTGAGGTCTCTTATAAAGGGATCAAACACACAATCATGTATTGGTCTTTTATTTTATGAATCAAAACATGCAAGGAAGGAATAAAGGAATAGTTTATCCAAAAATTAAAAAAAATTAAAAAAATTTAAATCTATAAAAATTTACCAACACTCAGGCCATCCAATATGTAGATGAGTTGGTTTGTTAAAAACAAAAAACAAACAAAAAAAACATCCGAAGCAGATTTGGAATAATGTAGATTTACATCAGTTTGGTTGCTTGCTCATGCAATTTGATGCTCTGCAGTGAATGGGTGCCATCAGAATGAAAGTCCAAACAGCTGATAAAAACAACCATCAAAAAAAAAAAAAAACAAAAAACCAATAATCCACACCACTTCAGTCCATCAGTTAACGTCTTTTGAAGTAAAAAGCTGCATTTTTGTAAGAAATAAATGCATCATTAAGACATTTCCAAGTTCAAACTGTGGCTTCCAAAATACGAGTTCTCTATATGTGTAATATTGCTTTCTCCTTTCTCTAGTACTTTCATCTCATCTGAATCAGGAGAGAAATATGGCAGCACTGTTTACAAGCGAAAACAGTTCAACAAATATGGTTCTGATTTTGATTGAGAGGAAAATTAGAGATGGATCGTTTAGCTTGGAAGGCAAGCTTCAGTATTGATTATAGGGGGCCACAAGGCCAGCGTAAACTTAAAAATGCCTTAATGATGGTTTTGTTTCTTAAAAACTCACAGCTTTTCACTTCACAAGACATTAATTGATGGACTGTTGTGATGTTTTTATCAGCTGTTTGGACTCTCATTCTGACGGCACCCATTCACTGCTGATGATCCATTGGTCTGAAGAATGTCCTATCATTTCTCTAAATCTGTTCAGATGAAGAAACAAATTCATCTACATGTTTGATTGCATACACAACACTCAAATGCTCCACTATATTTTGATATTAATTCATTTAGAAGTACTTATTAGCAGCTTTCTCTCACTTTTGTCACAAAGTTGTTTTCATAAGCAGTTTACTAGGTTTAAAAACCACACACACACACTTCAAAAATATCAGTTTCACAATGTGGATACATAAGTAAAAGTCTGTTTTGCAAAATAGTAAACTTATATATAATATATATATATATCTTATATATATATATATATATATATACCTATATATATAGAAAAATGGCTGGAAGCATAGCTACTAAAGGGACAGGCAATGAAAGAACAACAAAGCAACTATTAGATAAAGTGTGCCTTTAATAAATTACCCCATTCATCCTGAGCTCAGCTCTCAGAGAACGACACAATCAAAGAAAACACAGCAGCCTGTCATTTCAAACAAATGCTTTTATGTGACCACTAACTAGCTGTCCTGAAGTGATACATTAATCTCATCGCCAGCCTTTACAATACACAGAATCCACGCCGCGAAACAAAATTGTGAAAAGCCATCACGCTTTGTGTCGGTAACAAAAAGCTGTTCAAATGCAGATTTTCCCAGAGGAATCCACTAGCTCAAAGGCATTGCTGGAAATACCACAAACCCAAAAGAGTGATCTCACTCTAAATGCACATAAAACATGTTTTTGCACGGATTTGTGTGATGGTATTGAATCATGCAACCATTATGACCATCTACTTTAGAATGCATTCATTTGGGCTTTTAATGTGGAAGGCTGTGCTGCTTTGTTAGAATTGCAAATCACATTTTCAACTACAAGGTCTGAAAGCAACTTTGGTTTGTTAAATTACAGTAAAGCTACTTTGCGGAGTTGAAGGGAGCAGAAATGCACTACATTTACGGGCCTGTAAAGATACGGATTGTGCTGTTGGGTTTTGGCTTAAAACAGAGTTAGCTGGAGTAGAATGAAACACGGTGGAACAAAATTCTCAAAGGGCTTCTGTGGGTTTGGTGAACTAAATCCAAGAGCCTTCTTCTGTAACAAGACTCTTAGTCATGCGATCTCTCTGTTGGACGGATTAAAATGAGACTGAAAGGATGTCGGTATATTTTGGATGGCCACATGGTAATCTCTGATACTGTACATCAGGCAGTGTCACAATTCAGCCTGTAAAGTGACAGCAGATAACAGAGGGATGACAGACAGAAAGGGCAACTAATCATTTTAGGGGAGAGAAATTATGCAACTAAGGCTATAAAACATAAGGTTATGTTAATATGTCAGAAACTCAAGGATTTGAAACTTCATGCTTTCAAAGAATAAACTCTTGTATTTTGAAGATAAAAAGGGAATTTCGTTTTATATTTTTAATTTTATATTTTGTTTTATTTTAACATTTCATTTTAAGTATTCCTAAAATAAAATACTTTCTTAAAAAGATTAAAAGGTCTTTTTCATTATATACCTTTTTTTAATTGTATTTTTTTTATATTTTATTCACAGCATACTATATGCTTTCAAAGTAAAATGAACTATTGTAGTTTAAAGATACATTTATCTTACTATATTTCAGATTTTATTTATTTTAAATGTTGTCTCATATTTTTATTTTTAAATATTTTACATATTTTTATAAGTTAAATTTACTTTATTTTAGTTTTATTTTATATTGTAATTTCTTATTTTATTTAATGTAAAATGTCATGCCATTGAAACACCATATAAATCAATTATGCTTTCAAAGTACAATGAGCTGTTGTAGTTTAAAGATACATTTGATTTAATATTTTAATTTTATTTTTGTATATTATTTTATTTCATGTTTTATTTTATATTTTATGTATGTATTTGATCTCTAATTTTCTGGCGGTCGTATTATTTTATTTTATGCAAAAAGTCATGCAACTGAAGCACTTCGTGACTAAAGTGAAACAGAAGAGCAAGAGAGACGGAAACTCACCAGCCTGAGCGATGTGAAGAACAGCTACTACAATAAAAGCAACACAGATCTTCATTTTCAGCACTGTTGGTTTGGTCCAGAGTTTAAAGGCACCTCACCTGCAACACAAAACACAAAAAGCTTCATTTACATCTAAAGCTGAACTGTGTCATTTCTGTGCCACCAAACGTAACTACAAAAATAATTATTGTTTTCCTATTTCTGCAACTGTGTGAGTGAATTATTCACATTTCCAAGGCAAATCGACCTGTCCCAATGCATACTGAGTTGTAATCTGAGTATCCCATTGAAAAAATCCCCTTAAGCATGCTCGATTTATTCTGGGCACGTATGACACCATGACCAAACATGTCACTGAGCGTGTGTGAAGTTGCCATAGAAACCGGCCAGCGATTTTGTCAGTTTGCCAGAATATGAATGTGTCGGACCCCAGTTTTGCATTCCTTTGAAACTTGCTAGATCTGAAGGTTACGTGGTTATCTTCAAAGAGATTACAAGAGCACCAGCAATTCGACTTGAACCTCCATAAAGGATCAAAGGCTCCGAGGGGCAGAGGGCTCAGGTACTGCCTCGCTAATAACGGTGTGCTTGTTTAAATGCACTTACATAAAAAGTTACATAACCGATATAGACATACACGGGATCCTGTTTCCTGGTTTCGGTATTGCAGACTCCAGCTATGCTTGACGGACCAATTATACGACGAGGAAAGAGACACGACAATGCTTCCTTTGACTAACCCATGCCATTTTAAACGGTAAATGTATTCTTGCACATAAAATCTGTGCAAATTCAGTCTAAATGAGCTGTTTTCGTTGATATTGTGCATTGGCATTATTATGTTGTGATGGTTATTAGCACTGCCAATCTGCCCGAGGCGTGATGGCTTCCTTGTCCCAAAGTAACGGTTGCATCATGAACTGGCCGACATGTCAAGCCTGCGCTGTTATGCATCTGCTCCGTGTAGCATGCGAATCCGTCTTTGTTATATATTGAGGAACAATGGTCTGCAACTGCCAACTCCTCATCATATTGGCACCGCAATCCATTCCCATCTGTGTCTGTGCAAAGGATTGTGGGAATATTGCAAAGATTGTTTGTCTGGTTTATTCAAAATACATTGCAAGTGACAATATGTTACAGCTGCGCAAGAGTGAATAAACCAGCAAGACGACATTCAAACCAGCCAAATATTTCATTTACTGACTCTCATGTCATTTTTTTTTTACATGCAACATAAAAGGAGAACGAACAAACAGACAACGATTTCAGTTTCAGTCTGTTCCTCACATGAAGCTATCGTATGACTTGGCATATGGATGCTTTAATGCTGCTTTTATGTGTCATTTTTTTGAGTTTGACAGACCATCTTCCAAATGTACAGAAAAGAACAGTCTAGACACTTTGTTCCTTTTGTGTTGCACTGAAAAGGAAAAAATATATATATGTTTTCGCAACAAGAGGGTGAGCAGATGATGAAAGAAGTTTCATTTTTTGGGTGCGCTTTAAGATTAGAGTGCATCTGATAACGCAGCCGGAAATATAATGTGGCTCATAACAATGCCTGCGACGACACTGTGGCAATATAACAGTGAAAAATGAAAACTCGAGTCTGTGCTGGATGGAGTAAGACTTTATTTGAGTCTTCGGTGATCCACACGGTCATTTATTCTCTCCCCTCCCTCCAGGACATTTACAACACCCGTCTCACCCGAAAAGCCCTCTGCATTGCAGGTGATCCCACCCACCCGACACAACGCTTCTTCAGTCTGCTGCCATCAGGGAGGAGACTGCGGAGTCTCCAGGCCAGGACCAGCAGACTGAAGGACAGCTTCATCCATCAAGCTGGCAGGAAGCTGAACTCCCTGCCGACGCTTTCCCGTCCTTGCCCCCCCTCCCCTCTTTTGCCTCACGCACCTCTGAACTCTGACCCTCTGACGGACTCCCCCACTCCCCCTCCCAAATACACACACACACTGTCACTTTAATCAGTCTGAATAAGCTCTTTTTGCACTACAAATCATTATATCTGCACTGTTATTTACTTCACTGGTTTGCACTCTATCTGCCATGTGCCTTGTGCTGCTTTATATATTTTTTTATATTTTACCTTATTTGTATAGTTGTATTTTATATTTAATCTGTATCTATCTGTATTTATGTTCTACTGTTAGTGTTATCTGTATGCACCAAGGGTCTGAGAGTAACGCAATTTAAATTCTCTGTGTGTATGTGCTGTACATGTGGAAGAATTGACAATAAAGCAGACTTGACTTGACTTGACTTATTCTGCTATCAGATGTCGACCTGGCACAACAGGAGCAATGTCGACAGGTCAAACACACGGCCTTCACATGAGACCTGCAAGAGAATAAGGAGTTATTATGGATGGAACACTAACAAAACCACACAACTTAAATAAAAGATGAAGCACGTAGCTCTTTGAACATCTACACTTACGTTCGAGATCAGTACGATTCTTTTTGAAAGAAATTCACACTTTTATTCAGCATTAAATTGACCAAAAGTGACAGTAAAAGACATTTATAAGGTTCCAAAGATATCTATTTCAAATAAACACTTAAATAAATACATATCACTGTTTTGCAGCACAACTGTTTTCAACATTGATACAAATCAGAAATGTTTCTCGAGCACTGTGCAAATTCAGCATATGAGAATGATGTCTGAAGGATCATGTGAAGGATAATGATACTGTAATCTCAGCTTTGACTCGTTGGATTAAATTACATTTTTAAAAACATTCAAATAGAAAACTGTTATTTTATATAGTAATAATATTTCAGAATATCACAGTTTTTCCTGTATCTTTCTTTAATCAAACAAATGCAGCATAGTAGACTTCTTTCGAAAAATATTTCTAACCCCAAACCTTTTAACAGTAGTGTAGATTTACACACCGCACATGCAGTAACATGTGAATGACTTCATATATTGCTTACACTGTTTAAAACCATCTGACTTTGCATTTTAGAGTTTGTAAATCCATCTTACACTGTGCAAACTGCCATTTCAAAATCACATTTAGATATGCAGCACACAGAGGGAAAATACGTTTTGCTGGTAAATAGATGTTCGACTTCTTTGCACACAAAAATAGCAGCACCTTCTCTTTCCCTGTAGTTAAAGTGGAAAAGTCAGCAGACTGCTCTTACTTTCAGCACACTGACTTTGTGCCTGGCGTGATGGAATTCAGTGAAAATTGACAGGAAAAAACTCCCCTTATTGGGTTTTCTAATGCATGTCGATTCCCTTGAGCCAAATACCACAAGATCTACGAGGCTGATGCCTGCTGAGCCTTTTAAAGGTGACATGACATCACAGCTCTGCATGCATTTTTAACATAAATGTGCATTACTGAGCACCACAATTTCTTCTTCATTTAAGCACATTTTAATCTTCTGCCTATGTGTGTTAGCAGTGGGCCGGCTGTCTGGATGTTGCATGCAAACGCACATATCTATCTTTAGATTTAGCCAGCTGCCCAGTGATGTAATGCATGCAGAATGACCATCTGAAGATAATATTGCACAAATAATAAGAGGCGTAGCTAAATCAAGCATCATGATTAATCTTGCTCATACCTATTGTTAGTGATTTAACCAAACCACTTAAATTTAAAGTATTCAACTTTGCGATATAAGTCGTCTATCACCATTTGTGCTACATACATGAATGATACTGTACCTCGAATGATGCACTTTGATAGACTCTACAAGCAAAAGATTTTGGGTAATTTCACTTCCATAACTTGCCTTCTTTCAGACTAGTGGAAAGAAAACGTCCAAAATACACATTTATGTGTTTTATATTATTGTCATTTATCTATTAGTGTCTGTAGATTTCAATTACATATCTTTAAAGGAATAGTTCACATAAAAAATTCAAGTTTGCTGAAACTGTATTCATTCTCAGGCCATCCAAGATGTAGATGAGTTTGTTTCTTCATCAAAAAAGAATTTGGAGAAATTTAGAATTACATCACTGTCTCAGCAATGGATCCTCTGCAGTGAATGGGTGCCGTCAGAATGAGAGTCTAAACAGTTGATAAAAAAATAATAATCCACAAGTAATCCACACCACTCCAGTCCATCAGTTAATCTCTTAAGAAGCAAATAGTTGCATGAACAGCATGGAAACAAATGATTCATTCAAATGTTTTTACCTTCGAACAATTGATTCCAGCTAAAATACAAGTCCTCTATCAATAATATTGGTTTGGCCAGTGATAATGTTGTGTCGTCTGAATTAGGAGAGAAATATGCACAGATCGAACACAAGCAAAAAAACGGTCTCATATTTTGGCCAGAAGGAACAGTTTAAAGTTAAAACATCTTAAATATGGATTTGTTTCTACCAAATATGCAGCTTTGTGCTTCACACAATGTTAATTGACTGACTTATTTGGATAAAAGGATGTTCCACATGCAAAAAAATTTATAAAAAATTATTTTTATCTGGTGGACAAAAAAAAGAGAACAAAAAACATCCAAAAGGAGGAACCCAATCTAGACAGTAGAATAGCAGAGATTTGGATGTGGGCTCAACTAGCAATCACCCAAAAACCTTAGCAATGGCCCACAACACTCTAGCATCAAGGCGGAGAGATTTGACCCAATAAAGCTCACCTCACATATTCTCCAGAAAGCGTTCAAATTGAGTTTCTTTTCACGTTGCTCTGTAGCAGACCGCTCCTACATGCCCTCTCAGACTTCTTTACAAATCCCCAACACTGAGAAAGTCTATTCCAAAACATTACATCACCCTAGTGAAGACAAGCTTTGCTCGATCCAGACCTCGCCTCCCGGATTTACCTCCCAATGCTATCTGCGTCTGAGTCAAATATCTCTTTCAGGGCTGTCTATCTTCTTACAGAGATTGTTGCCCTCCGTGGCCTTCACAGATAACACACTTCCACCCCTGTCCTTCATGTTGACCCTGTCCTATCAGCACAGAGCAAAGGAACTCACACGCAACAAAGTCTGCCGTCTCAGAGATTCTATCGCAGTTACAGTCATAATATAGCTGGAAATTCACTGAAGAAAAATGGTCTGTATTAGGGATGTCAATCAATTCAAATTTTAATTGAATTAATTACATCATATGAAGATTAATTAATCCAATTAAAAGTAATTAGTTGCATATATCAATGCGACAACAAGACAATATTGCAGACGAGCAGACAAAAAATTGCTTCAGTTCCATATCACTGAACAATGAAGTCTAATTCCCGCCTACTTTCCTAATTTCCCGCCATTTTGCAATTGAGTTTGTCATTAAGATGATATTTGCATATCTGTTTTTATATCTGTTTTTCTGAGCAGCAAATCAGCAGATAAGAATGATTTCTGAAGGATCATGTGACACTGAAGACTGGAGTAATGACGCTGAAAATTCAGCTTTGCATCACAGGAATAAATTACATTTTAAAATATATGCAAGTAGAAAACAGATATTTGGAATTGTAATAATATTTCACAATATTACTGATTTTACTGTACGCTGTAGAATCTAAACGACCTCATATGTATGCCCTGTTGTACATGGTATAGCAAAATATCTCCTGTACATTAGTCGTACTGATCAGGGAAGGGAATGCACACAAGACGATGGGAGGTTTTTCTTTTCCCTTTCATTACCCTGAAATATGTTTCAAACATACTGGCTGACTTTTACAGGAGCAAACAGGATTAACCCAGAGCAGCAGTTAAAGGAAACTTTACAAGCTCTGTGGGCCTCCGATCTCCAGGAAAACAGCGGTGGATGGATGAACTTCAGTCAGGAACTCGATAGAGTCAAAACTCGCTCATTTATTTACTTGCAATGTTTCGGAACTTTTATACTCAGAGCATTTTTGAGAGGGGCCGTCGTCGTGCGATGATCGGTAATTAACACCTCGTTTCTGGACATGAAGCGGCACAATTTTTTAAAGGGTCATATGATTTTGCTAAAAGAACATTCATTTTGTGTATTTGTGTAATGAACATGTGTTTAATGTGAGGTGTACCACCAGGTTAAAACAAACCATTCTCTTTCCACATACTGTACATTATTGTTTCTACGCCTCTATGGTCATGTCCCTGCCTTTCTGAAATTTTTTTTTTTACAAAGCTCATCGGTCTGAAAGGCGAGGTGTGCTGTGATTGGTCAGCTATCCAGTGTGTTGTGATTGGTTGAATACCTCAAGCGTGTGACGGAAAGTTACGCCCCTCACCATACTGTGATGCCGTGCATGGCCGGAGTGATGATTCAAAAACATGACAACCCATTATAAACGAGGCAATCGTTGCAACCAGTGGGGACATAATTACTGATTATAATGACTTATACTTGTCTTTTTACGCGTTGCGTTGCATCGTGCCTCGTAAGCATAAAACCATGTCTGCATTGGTGATCAGAGAAATGACAAACAGACAAGCCCTACTCTACACTGCCCAAAAAACTCGCTTTAAATATCTAAAGCTTAACTTACAGTCCTTTTTTGAGTGCAGACAGCCGTCATTTGTAAGTGCTAGACTCTATCCAGTAATTCAGGAATACGGTTCTCCATGAAGAATTGGGCTGCACACTCCCTACTGAATATTTGGGTTGAAGTGTTTTGGAGCAGTGTTGTAAATACAACTTATTAACCACTGATTTCTAGTTGTGTCTTATTTTGGAAGGCCAAACAAAGTATTTCGCTTTCACAACGAAACACAGCTCCACACACGGGTGGCCTAGAGTGATGCAGGCGGCGTGCGTAGAGTGAGCAGTCGGCCGGGGGCTTAGAGTGAGGAATGGCTCTTGGAGGCTCTAGAGTGAGTTAAAAAACAGAGGGTCCGGGGCTATAGTGAGGAACGGCGGCAGAGCTAGAGTGATCAAGGCTGGGCGGGATTGAGTAATCGGCGCGGCTGGCGGATTCGACAAAAACAAAAAAAAAAGAAGCATCCGTAGGTGGTCTGCGGGGCAATCACATGTGACGACCCCGGGCTGGACTCTGCTTCGTCTACGGTGAAAGCCGATCCGGTGCTCCACGGTGCAAAGTTGTTGTATTTCCTCAGCAACTAGCACGGATCAGCTCCAGGCATTACTAAGGCATTATTACTTCCTCTTTTGGAATTACCAACAATTAGTATCGGCTTTCGACAACGAAACACTAGCAGCAGGCGCGCTTGCGGGCGGCGGCAACAACAATACTACAGCGAGAATAAAAGTTACGCCTTCTTTCTTGGCATGAATCATTGGTCGTCGTTATTTCAAATCTTTCCCTCATCATCGTGACGTAGACATTTGGGGGCGTGTTAGAATGAGCCATTTTATGTAGGCGTGGTTGACTCAACTTTTATAAAAAATATCTCTTTGGATTTGAGACTTTAGTCTTTGCAACTTTACAGATCTTCTTTATGCACCAAGAGCTTGTAACACTCCAAAGAGAAAGGAAGAATTGAAATCGCATCATATGACCCCTTTAATATATAAACGCAATTACCATAGCCTATAAAAGTCCTGGGACTACTGACTACTGCGGAGCAGATTAAAAGCCATTTTCATCAGCCTGCTGGGTCAAACAGACTCTGAGACACATAAAAATGAGTCGCTTCTGGAAGCTTCCATGGCAGAGAAAGCTGCTGACGTGACATCATCAAGTAATATAATTCACACAAAAAGTGACATTTCTGCCATCATTTACTTCAGGGAATGCATGAACTGATATAAATAATATGATATGCACGATATGATATACTTTGAATTCAACGTAAGTCGCTTTGAATAAACATATCGGGCAAATGCATAAATGTGACCCTGGACCACAAAACCAGTCATAAGGGTAAATTTTTCAAAATTGATATTTATACAATAAATAAGCTTTCCATTGATGCATGGTTTGTTAGGATAGGACAATATTTGGCCGAGATGCAACTATTTGAAAATCTGGAATCTGAGGGTGCAAAAAATCTAAATATTGAGAAAATCACCTGTTGTCCAAATGAAGTTCTTAGCAATGCATATTACTAATCAAAAATTGTTTTAATATATTTACAGTAGGAAATTTACAAAATATCTTCATGGAACATGATTTTTACTTAATGTCCTAATGATTTTTTGCATAAAAGAAAAATCAATAATTTTGACCCATACAATGTATTTTTGGCTATTGCTACAATTACACCCCAGCGACTTATGACTGGTTTTGTGCTCCAGGGTCACAAATGTAAATTTAAATTGAAAATTTCAAATGTTCAGTTTTTTTTTTAATTATTCTTTTAAGTTATTTTAAATTTCTTTAGCCCACACAGCAATGCAAAATTCATGGGTTTGATTCATGAATGAATGAATTTACTTTGAGTTTACTTTGAATACAGTGTAAATTACTTTGAATAAAAGCATCTGGCAAATACATAAATGTTGCTATTTTAAAATGTTTTTGTATTAATATTATTAATGCAAACTGAGCTAAAAAACGAATAAATTATATATAATACATGAAAACAATGGCATAGCTTTAAGGTGTTTTCAATTAACTAAACATAGCTTCAAAACAGACAAGTAAACCATCAGTAATAAAAGTAAGAACAAAGCAAGCACTCGATGTGTTTCTGTATGCAACTGTAGAGGCTGATTAAAGCTTTTAAAGTTATCCAGTCGAGAGCAGTGAGCGATTCTCTCTTTTTTTCTCATCAGTTCAGCTGTTTGATTATTATTAATCACAACACATAGAGCAGAAGGCCTATTAAGCAGCATTTGCACCACAAGACCTGCAGCACAGATCAGTTATGACATATCAGATGTTTCAGCCCGTCTGTTAACATTCACTTCAGACATAAATGGCTGTTTACATTAATATCTGGCCAAGATCTGAATTTATGCTCTTTTAACTTAACGGCTTGCAAGACCCATGCATAGGTCAGCGGAAAAAAGCTAGCATAAAACTCCTTCATTCAGCAGCGTTTCCTGAGAGAAGAAGGGCTGTACGTTGCTCATAAGCGAAAGGTATGACGACGGCCTCTAGAGTGATGAGCGGTGATGATTAATTCAATGAGAGCGGTGTGTGTGCTAACGGGGAGAGAGCGGAAGACGGTGAAGGTTGTAGCCGCTCTCCGGAGGCCAGGGGGAATCTGAGCCTTCAGAAAGAGCTGGTGTTGAAACAGCTATTTTTACAGCCGTCTCTCTCCAGGACGCCGTAATCCAGCTGAGACTGAGGCGCGCCGCTGTGCTGACGGAGGCAGTCGGTGACAAGTACAAGAGAGTTTTTACTGCTAACACAGCACTGCACCTCTGACCTGAGAGCGCTGAAGCTCATGGAGGTCACTGATGGACTGAGCACCTCACTTTAGAAAAACTGCATGAGGTGGAGGTCATTCTCAAAGGCTTATTGAAACAGGTAGAGATGAGATTTGCTGGACCGAGATGGTCTAGATCAGTGGTTCTCAACCCGCGGCCCGTCACAAATTCAAATGCGGCCCACCATGCTGAACACAATTTAAAAAATAACTTTCAGTTTTACAATTCATTTTAGTTTTTACATTAATTTAAAAATGTACTAAACAAATATAAGCTATAATGTTTTTATGTAAAATAATTTTATTTTTCATATATTATTTTCAGACATGAGCAGACCTGTACTCACGTAATTAACGTTTACGCATTTAACGAACACTTACAAGCGCGCACTTTGGCAGAATTCAATTCAAATAGTCATCAGCAGCCATTAGTTCGGTAAAATTGAGCATCAGAATGGACAGATTTGTTATTAAGGGAGAAAAACTAAATGTGGAAAATCCCAGAGAAGAAACACATACAAACAAGAGTAGTCACAGCATCAGCAGTGAAGGAGAGTGCTGGACTTTCGGCATCAACTTTCGGTTTGCCCTGCCACTCACTTGAAGATGTTCAGGCTAGAGCCCTGCACGGGCCTCAAGTATAGGCTGACAGCTTATCATAATTACCGGCCCGAGCCCGTCTTTTTTCCCCCCTTCTCCCAAAACAGCTTATAATACCGTTCCAGCTATTAAAATAGTTCAGTTTTGTAAGTAATGGCAAAGTGATTATATTTTGTTTCGTTTTTTTATTAAGTTAATTTAGATAAACGTTTGGAGCGTTTTTCGGTCATTAAATATACGTTTTTGTTTTTTAAAGTAACGACCAAGCGGCCAGCGGCAGACAGTGAGCTGATCATAGCCTATGTTTGATCAATTTAGCCTTCTCAAATAATCACGACATGCCTAAAATAAAATCTGTACATATAAAACAGTTCAAGCATATAACAATGTTTTACGTTAAACCTAGATAAATGTGTGCTATATCCAATAGTTTGTGCGGAGAAGGGAAGCTAAAGCGTGCTTAGCAGGACATGGAGGCGCCAGCGCGATCACTTGCATTTTTTTCAGTGGATACGCCGTCATTTTTGCTCATAAAGGTAAGAGCAATACATCATTCGTAACTGTAAAGGGTCTACTTTTATTTGTGTGCACTCACAATATCAACAAAACGTTGTGCTTTTATAAAATAAAGAAAACAAACATGATGCGCTTTCTGCCGTCTCGTCTTTGAACAGGAGCGCTTACAAAAATGAACCGAAACTCAGCGAATACATGCCTCACAGACATGATAAATATATCTATAGAAAGTTTTAAATTACTACTTAACGAAATAAAACAACATAATACGTAAAGATGCACTTCTCTCTAAAGGCGTGTTGAGAAGATGGGAGTCAGGATGGACCAACTTCATCCTTGTAACAGGGACTCAGAAAACACTAGTTAATTAGTAAATAATTCAAATATCTCCTTATTATTTCCCCCGACACATTCATGGTAATTACTTTTGCCGGTGTGCATTTGAACACAGATCTCTTCAGCTGCACTGACGGCACGCACCATACATGCTGCAGCAGCTGGACACTAAACACCGTTGAGCCGCTCTTGACAGTCACGGCAGCACAGTCTCGTGTTGTTTCCACCAACGCAGCAAAAAAAAAAATTTCATCACTAATTGATGGATGTCTAAAATAAAAAAATAGGAGAAGCCTAAAACAAGCCCGATGCCCGGCCCGCGTTTGAACTATGACGTGAAAATTGTCCCGAAGCCCGGCCCGAGGGGCGTAAAAAAAGTCGGGGCACGTCAGGCCCGGCCTGAAATGCAGGGCTCTAGTTCAGGCAAAAGGAAACACCCATACTATGCAGCAATCATCCTTAATTGCAGAAATGTGGCAAAGCATCTCTGGAGAGAACCTCTCTCTGATCTGATTGATCAGCTGGTTCACGTTCACCTGGTAGACAGCGAAGCTGCTTAGAGTTTGTAGACCACTAAGTTAGCATTTTGACCACCTTACAGGTGAAGTGTGTCATTTCTGCAACCTGTTAGAAAACAGACGTATCTTTTTGCAACTATATGGTCAGAAATTACATTGTAAGGACTGTCTGACAACAAATAATACCCTAAAACTTTGATTAATTATCATTTGTGTATCAATGTTGTTAACTAAAACTAAAAGTATTAAAAGACATTTGTCAAAAAAAAACTGAAATAAAAAATATATATTACACATCATACAGTATATATATTATATATATATAGATATATAATATATATTATATATAACAAATTACAGTATATACAGTGTGTACGGAAAGTATTCAGACCCCTTTAAATTTTTCACTCTGTGTTATATTGCAGCCATTTGCTAAAAAATCATTTAAGTACATTTTTTTCCTCATTAATGTACACACAGAACCCCATATTGACAGAAAAAAACAGAATTGTTGAAATTTTTGCAGATTTATTAAAAAAGAAAAACTGAAAAATCACTAAGTATTCAGACCCTTTGCTGTGACACTATATATTTAACTCAGGTGCTGTCCATATCCTTGAGATGGTTCTACACCTTCATTTGAGTACAGATGTGTTTGATTATACTGATTGGACTTGATAGGAAAGCCACACACCTGTCTATATAAGACCTCACAGCTCACAGTGCATGTCAGAGCAAAGGAGAATCATGAGGTCAAAGGAACTGCCTGAATAGAGCTCAGAGACAGAATTGTGGCAAGACACAGATATGGCCAAGGTTACAAAAAAAAATTCTGATGCACTTAAGGTTCCCAAGAGCACAGTGGCCTCCATTCCTGAAATGGAAGACGTTTGGGATGACCAGAACCCTGCCTAGAGCTGGCCATCCGGCCAAACTCAGCTATCGGGGGAGAAGAGCCTTGGTGAGAGATAAAGAAGAACCCAAAGATCACTGTGGCTGAGCTCCAGAGATGCAGTCGGGAGATGGGAGGAAGTTGTAGAAAGTCAACCATCAATGCAGCCCTCCACCAGTCAGGGCTTTACGGCAGAGTGGCCCGACGGAAGCCTCTCTTCAGTGCAAGACACATGAAAGCCCGCATGGAGGACTCCAGGATGGTGAGAAATAAGATTTTCTGGTCGGATGAGGCCAAGATAGAACTGTTTGGCCTTAATTCTAAGCGGTATGGGTGGAGAAAACCGGGCATGCTCATCACCTGTCCAATACAGTCCCAACAGCGAAGCATGGTGGTGGTAGCATCATGATGTGGGGGTGTTTTTCAGCTGCAGGGACAGGACGACTGGTTTCAATCGAGGGAAAGATGAATGCGGCCCAGCACAGGGATATCCTGGACGAAAACCTTCTCCAGAGTGCTAGGACCTCAGACTGGGCCGAAGGTTTACCTTCCAACAAGACACTGACCCTAAGCACACAGCTAAAATAAAAAAGGAGTGGCTTCACAACAACTCTGAGACTGTTCTTGAATGGCCCAGCCAGAGCCCCTGACTTAAACCCAATTGAGCATCTATGGAGAGACCTAAAAATGGCCGTCCACCAACATTTACCATCCAACCTGACAGAACTGGAGAGGATCTGCCAGGAGGAATGGCAGAGGATCCCCCAAATCCAGGTGTGAAAAACTTGTTCATCTTTCCCAAAAAGACTCATGGCTACAGCAGTTAGATCAAAAGGGTGCTTCTACTAAATAATGAGCAAAGGGTCTGAATACTTAGGACCATTGTGATATTTCAGTTTTTCTTTTTTAATAAATTTGCAAAAATGTCAACAATTATGTGTTTTTCTGCCAATATGGGGTGCTGTGTGTACATTAATGAGATTAATAAAATTAACTTAAATGATTTTAGCAATGGCTGCAATATAACAAAAAGTGAAAAATGTTAAGGGGGTCTGAATACTTTCGTACCCACTGTATATATCTATTATATATATAATATATATATATATATATATTTATATATTAATATATATATATAATATAATTATATATATATATATATATAATATTAGATATATATATATTATATATATATATATTATATAATATAATATATAGACACACACACACACCATACCTATTCTAGATATATATATTACATGAAAAAAAACTAAATTGTCAGTATGTGTCTTATCAGCTAATTCAAATAAATAATGTTAGTTGAAGTACAAGCTAACACTATAGTTACTTGAAAATAAAACAATATTAAAAATAAAAGACAGTGAAACTAGTTTGTTTATCAGCATGTTTCCATTATTTCGACACAAATAAATAACTAAATAATAAAAAAAATAAAATAAACTAAACTGAATATTTTAAATAACTAATTTTTTTAAAGAATTAAATGAAAAGACACAAAACAACAAAAGTACTCAAAATTTAAAATCAAATAAAAGGGAAAAGAGAAATATAAAAATAAAACAAAAATATGAAAAGTGTAATGATACTAAAAAACTGTAATGAAAACTCAAGTTACTAAAACTTAAAGCGATGACATAAAAATAAAAATGAAAATGAAAGAATTTTTATAATAACATTTTAAAATAAATAAATGAAGTTAAATAAAAATAAAAAACAATAAAAATGACAACAGCACATTACAAAGTCACTAAAACTATTAAAATTAATTCAGATTTTATTAAACAGAGAAGAAAAGATGAGCAGAGAAGTTGTTTTGCTTAAACTGAAGGTACATTCACACAAGAAAAGATGTAAAATGCTGCATGGGGACCAAAATAAATTTGTATATTTTTTTCAACCTGATGATTGAAATAAACTGTCTGAACAAACCAAATTGATGAAGTGAATCAAATTCCCCAATGCCACACAAGAAAAAGACATTACATGTGAGGTGGGAAATTAACTTTTCAGACACAATGGCTGAGAAATGTCTAACTTTATTTGCCACTTAAATTTCTACCCAGCCATTTTTATCATTTCATTTCAAATGGATAAAACAATTCACCTAACATGCATGAGCCGTGAAGTGCTACTTCCTTTACCTGTTCAAACCATGAATCAAATCTTACTTCCACACACATGCATCTTTTTTAAACTCACCACAGTGCAAATAAAACAAAAATGACCAGCTGCTGCACAAAAAGCAGCCCACCTTGATTACATGACAACACGTTTGATTATCACCTAAAGCTGTGTGCAGTGCTGTAGTACTCTAAATGCTACCAGTCACATTGCTTTTACTTAGTTATTCCCCAACACAGAGAGTTGAAGAAACAAACTTTGCTTAACCTAACAGTCTCCCACTGACACACCTGCAGGATCATTGATTTAACCAGCATGCCGCAGCTGGTTTTGGAGCTAATTGAGCAATTGTGCAGTACTTGTACATGTTACGAATCCTGCATGGGGTAAATCTCTCAAACATACATGTTTCAGATTGCTCCTCGACAGGCTCGGCTGGTACAGGCCCAAATCTGAGGTTGTGATGGGAGATAAGAGGGTTCAGAAAGCCAGCGCTGATTTTAATTCCTCGTGTCATCTCACCTGCTATCCCAGCACTCAGCAGGACGGCTGCCAGCAAATTCATTGCTTTCCTTCTAATACTTTTTCCAAAACCAACAGGTGGTGATCTGCATATCAGTCAGTATTCTCCTGAATAAAAGAGACATTTAACTGCGGATTTGGCTTTTTATGCTCATTCTCAGTTTGCTCAATTAGAACACAATTAGAAATGCATGCAGGTCGAAGCAATCTTTATAACTGAGATGAATCTTCACAATTTTTCATTTGTCCCATTGCACTTTTTTGCTTTTGAATATGTACAAGAATTACAATGCTTACAATAAGTTCAAACGTTTCTCCTATTTTTCACTTAAGTGATCCTATCTCAACACTCCTGCCAAAACGCAAAATAACTACTTATTAAAATACTAATTATCTGGTTTATTTGGTTACTTTTTGTTCTGTTCTTTTTCTTTTTGTTGAAATAAAAACTCAAAACAGTGCAATTAAACAGTAAACAGTAAACAAATAATGTAAAAAAAAATAATAATACAAATGTATATTAAAATAAATCATATACATCTATCTTGAGATATCAGCATATAGTGACAAAATGCAAAAGCTGTGGATTGTATTGATTATTTCAAAAGTTTGGTGTCAGTAAGATTTATTTATTTTTTATAGTTACTTTTATTAGCAGAAGAATGCATTAAATGATTGCAAAGATACAGAAAAAGATGTTTATATTGTTACAAAAAAAAAATCATAAAATGAGTGATATTAATCCAATTAAGTAATAAATATGGCATATTATTAATACATGTAAGTAAAATCTAATAAACAGGAAAAAAATAAGTTTTTTTTTTTTCTGTGAAATTGTTTTTAAAAATTGCCGCAAAAATATTAAGCAGCACAACTGTTGTGAACATTGCTAATAATACGAAATGTTTACTAAGCTAGTGCAAATAAGAGTCATTGAGATGAGTTCTGAATGAATCATTGAACAATGAACGTTCAGCTGAAAATTCGCTTGCATCACGTTTCCGTTTTAAAAAATACATAGTACCATAGAAAAAAAGTTCTTTAAAATTGTAATAATATTTCACAATTTTACTGTTCTACTGTATTTTTTTGGTCAGATAAATGCAGCCTTGGTGAGCGTAAGAAACTTCTTTTATAAACTATTTAAACGGTAGTGGATTATATTGATTACATATATAAAATTAGGCCTGAGTGATAAAACGGTATCGATATTTATCGACGGTACACCTTCTTCGATATCGATAGAAAATTTTTTCGATATAGTGCACGATATAGGCACATACTATGAGTGAAGCAGACAGCACACACAAACACAAACAAGAGTGCTGTGCCTGCTTGTGATGAGGAGATAAAGAATGAATATTAGTCGAATTTAAAAAAAACATTTGCATTTGAATGTTAGGTGTGCATCAGGGAGCGTCATCAGTGGCGCGCGAGATGCAGTGATGATGTAAGTGACGTTGTTGCATTTTACTGTTTTGTTAGTCTAGCCCACGAGACGCGCCGCTGCTGCGTTATTCATTCAAAATATTAGAGGAATATAGAAGCTCAATGCAGAGAAGATCTTGATTAGGTTCAAACTGAAACCAAGCCATTCACACAGAACGCATATTCAGCGCATTTTTTAGACGGACAAATATGACTGCTGCACTCGCGTCTCACACAAGAGATGTAGCCATGCAAAGTTAAAACAGTTTAAACTTTTAGAAAAAAACGTCTCGAATTTGTGGAGGTTTATTCCTTTTCACTGCGTCTCATATGTTTTTAAATGCAGTCTTGTGTGAATGGCGCTTAAGCTCTTTGGATTAAGCAATGCATAAATACGTGATGCTGTTTTGTTCATAATTGTTTATGCAATTTACGAAATTATATTTGATTTTTATGAGTTCATTTAGACGTAATGCACGTTTTTATAGAGATACTTCCTTGCATTGACATTTAATGCGCTGCATTATTTTGATCATTGCACCCTGGGAGTTACTAGTTTATAGTGTAGTAGATGCTTATCACATAAAAGTTCTATTTAATTTGTATATAAAACATTAGAAATTAGATATTTGTTAAATTTGTATTGTTTGATTGTTAAAACAAAAAATATTTGTTGTTTGTCTCAATACATTGTGTTAATTATAAATACAGTGGTTAAAAAAAAAAAAAAAATTCTATTGCTTTTTGTTTTAAAAAGTTATAAAAAATGTCAATAATTATCGATACCGAACGATATGAAAGATTATATCGTTGATACATTTTTTAGCTATATCGCCCAGCCCTATATAAAACCACACACTTTTAATAAAAAAGATCATTACATCTTGAGACTCTGAACATTACATCTTCATTACTGGCAAAATGACACATAAACTGGGATGAACAGGGTGTTTTTTTGATTTCCTTTGCCTTCTCTACATCCTGAAAACTGTTCCCACGCCCCTGATGCTGTTTTATGTGTTTTTAGTGTTTTGTGGTTTCAAAAGAAGTCATTTCAACATTTTTGGCAGATGCAATGAGCATCACACCTGAACACCTGCAGCCATTGGATGCTCATGAACACATGACTGCACACAGCTCTGACTCTCTGTGTGGAGCTGATGCACTGGATCTACTGACAATGTGTCATAATTAAAACCCACATGGATATTTCAGAGTCAAAACTAAAACGTATAAACAAGTGTTTTTATAGTGTTTTTGACCCATAAATGTCATAGTTGTCATGAATGCACATGAACTCAAGAAAGGTTTTGTACAAAGTTTTGTAAGTCCTGCCAACTGGACTAAAATTGTGGTGGAACAGAATACTTTGAAGCTGGTGGAAACATTTCTTCGCAAATCTCAAAGGTCAAGCATATTTGAAGGGTCACGACTGTGTGACGAAGGAAGGAAAGGAACGCCTACTGCAAAATCCACACCCCAAGAAACATTTGAAAGATCCATCACTCAAACACACTTATGAAGAAACAAACACATGCTCACGAATACGGCTTGAGGAGAGACAAACTACAAGAGATCTAGATGCTGAGATTCCTGTCATTATAATGAATTGCCCATACACAACCATGAGTGGGAACTCTTCAAACCTTGTTGCATCACATGCCATAAGATAAACAAACCTTCAAGTGGATTTTGGATTATGTATGATAGCAAAAAAAAATTATAATAATGTTTTTGTTAATTTATTTTTAGTTTAAAAGCACAAAAACTGCAAAACAAAAAAAGTAAATAAAAAAATATGGTTAGAAAAAAAATAGAGAAATTCTGACTAATGTAAAAAAAAAGCAAAATTAAAGAAAATGAAATAATAAAATGAAATAAAAAATAAATAAATAAATAGTAGGGAATAAATAGTAAATTTCTTTAAAATCATCACATAACGTTCACGCATACAAGCAAGTACCTGAGTAGAAGCAAATTGACTAATCATTCTTTCTCCAATACAGCAGTCAATGGTATTTTGGATTTTATCACGTTTGTGTGAGAGGGTGTATTTATAGCTCACGATGGCGGGAAATAAAGACTCCTTACCTGTCTCAAAAACAAGTGAAGGCAGATCCTTATCCTGCCACCCGCCGACTAAGGATCATAAAGACTTTTTCCTTTTGTAGCTAAGACAAAGTGTAAAGCTATCATTTATCAGCACAGTGAGAGGGAACACGGTTGCTCCGAGACTTGTCTTCTTTTAATCTCCTACAAGATGAAAACTTTCTAAAAACACCAATATGCAATATTAGAGACCGTGCAAAAAACGAAAAAAACCTTCAGGTTCCCCACAGCTTAAAGAAGGGGAATATTTTAAGACACTGAGGGAATAAAATGATTGCTAAATGATAAAGTATGGATGCATCCAAAAAGCGCTGGTAATGGTATGTTGGTATCAAAATAGATAAGATAAATAAATTGCCCTCATCCAAAAATGTTTTAGAAAGGTTTGCCTTGTAAATATAGTGGTCCCAAATTATCAGTTTGTGCATTGAGAGTACTGAGGGAAAATTAGGACATTAATTGGATGTAAGTGAAAAAAAAATGATACAAAATAAATCTTAGTTAATCTGCATGGAACTAGCCGAACTAACCGGCATTCAATATTGAATTTGATAGTTACATTTATAACCTGTCATACAGGCCAGCTGTTAAACAAAAAACGAATCAAAATTATAAAATAAATTAAATTTGTATTAAAAGAGACATAAAATACAACACTATTTATTTAAACGAAATTCTAAATACTTTGATTACAACTATTTTTGACTATTTTATTCAAAATATTATATTTATAATTTATTTAGTAAAAATACAATATTCGATGAAAAACTTAAGTTGGAAATTAGAAATGCTGCCTTGGTAGTTAGTAAAAAATAAGTTGACAAAATTGCTCAAATAAAAATTAATTTAAAAGCCTAAATAGAAAAGAAAAATTAAAAACGATTAAAAATATCAAAAACAAATATAAATCTATTAATTCAAATAATAAATTATATATAATTCTAATATTTGATTAATATTAAAATAAAAAATATTTTTAAAAAGCTAATTAAAAATATAAATAAATAAAACACAAAATAATCCAAATAGATTATAATGATACAAGCTTTATAGAGTGTTACTGAAGATTTCAGAATGAACAGGGATGCATTCCCAGCTCAAAGTCTGCACGGTGAAAGCAGAAAAACAGGCTCTAATTACATAGCTAGAGATCAATCGGTCTAAGAGGTTGTGATTAATCTGTTGTGACAGATGTCACAAATATCTCAAACCAACGAAGGAAACCCTCCACTAAAATGTTACGGCTGTTTCCAAAACGGCACTCGGGACTCTCATTTTAATGTCACTTTTTTCCGACCCATTTAAAGAACATAAAAGTGCAGTAATGATGTTTTTGTTTAATTAGGTGAGCTGCTCTCAAAGGATGACTTGTTAAGACAGGATGTCAGCGGTGGCTTGTCAAGAAAAGGGCGAGCATTGAGAACCATTATCACTCAAGACAACATGATAGGATACAACTACATTAATTCCCACAGGGAAACTACACAAAGCTGCAGTGACAAGGGAAAAGACAATATACCTTAAACACAGCAAATGATCAAAATGACAGCTGAACTCCAAATGTGTTTGTCATTCAGAAAAAAACAAAAGTATCTCTGGACTGACAGAGCTTTTCCTGCCTTATTGGCAAATGTCTAAATTCCAGATGTATAAAAAAGGTGGCATAAAGTAACAATGCTATGACTCTTTCTGATGGCAGTTTAACTTGTAAATTTCTCATCAAAAAGTCAAAACACAATATATTTGATACACTGCTGCTGCAGCTTCTATGCAGAGTAAAATGCTCTAGATTTATCCATAAAATCATTAACTCATGGCGCCATACAGCAGTACTAGTGGAGCAGAAATGAATTAAACATCATGTTCAACACATCTGAGGGTTACAGAACGTGAAGATGTCTAAACACCTCCGTGTCAGAGGCCAGATCTGCTTTCAGACGAGTTCAATGAACAGATATGAATTGTAACCTCTAAACCATCACATGCTTTTTTCATTGCAAACGAAGCACAGCGCTTCACTGTTGGACGCGGTTCATATTTTGATGATCTTCATCTCTAATCTCTTTACCAGTGGTGTGTAAACAGGCGTCAGCTGGGTCAGATTGTTGTCTGCTGATCCAACAGGCGGCTCAGACATTCACTTATAAGGTATTGGGACCAGTGTTGGGCAGTAATGCGTTACTGTAATTTGGAACTCCACCAAAATAGAAATATCTAAACATTAAATATCTAAAACAAATAAATTGTTATTCATCTATTGCACAAAAGCAACAAGAACTAATATAAAATAAAAACGATTAACAGGCGCAAGCATAGGCAGAGTTTCTATTTAGGCTACGTTGAGCAATGTTGATTTCTGGAACGCAATGGCCAGTCATGAGTGCAGTGCTGAAATGTGCGTGCTCACGAATCCTCTCATTATAACACATAACACACAAATTAGCCTTATGAAAGAGTCATTATGCATATATTCATTGTTGTATATACAAGCTTTTGTGGAGCTTGCGATGAACTGAGATGTCATCTTTTTAGAGATTATAAAAGCAGTGCTATTTGCTGCGATGCTCTACCATGCTAACCTGAACGCAGCAGCCTATGCTTGCTTTAGTTAAAAATAACAGTGTTTTGTGAATGTTGATGCTTTAATAACTATTTATCGGGAGCTTTTATGCTGGGATTTCATGTAAATGTCATGGATGTAGCCACAGAAAAAAAGTAATGTAACTAGTAATATAACTAATTACTTTTGAAATAAAGTAATCAGAACAGTAAATTACTGATTACTCCTTTTAAAAGTAATCATTAATTTAATTACATTTTCAGAGTAACTTGCCCAACACTGATTGGGACACAGGCTGTGTTTCAAAACTTCATGGTAGAAACGTGTACAATTAATAACTGAATTGATAATGCCTTTTACATTCCAATTAAATTCATGAATTTGAATTGAAGAACAGGATGAAGAATTTGAATGCAAGTAGAATTAAAATGAACTGAAATTCAAATAAAAACATGTAACTGTAATTTGGATGGATGGATGAATGGATGGATATGGATGAATAGAATGATGGATGGATGGAAGGATTGATGGATGGACCGATAGATGGATTGGATATGGATGAATAGAATGATTGGAGATGGATGGCTGTATGGGCACGACGAGGACTGGATATGATGATATAATTACTGCTTGATGGATAGATGATGGATAGATGATTGATGGATGGATGGATGGATGAATAGAATGACAGATGCATGGATGTATAAATATAATGATGGATGGATGGATGGATTGATGGAACGATAGATAGATTGGATACAGATTAATAGAATGATGGATGGATGGATGGATGGATGGATAGATGGACTGGATACGGATTAATTGAATGATGGATGGATGGAAAGACAGATGGATTGGATATCGATCGATAGATAGATAGATAGATAGATAGATTTCCCTCTGTCTCATCCTGCCGGATCTGTCAACGGAAGCTTATTCTGGAAGCTCATAATTTACAAATTAAGCACTGCTTATATTACATGAGGGGTCAGTACGTTTAAGGTTCAGTAAAAACACTTGAGTTAATGATGAAATAATTCCAGGGAAGTTGCACGGGTGGTTTGTCTCCCAGCCGCACACAGTGACAAAATTCTCCTGGGAGGAAGACACGCAGTCTAATTATTCTTACGTTAGAAAGATTTAAATCGTCGTTAAGATTAAGCAAAAATACCAAACACGCTTAATGCATGATAAACATAATGTGCACATTAAACACCTTTGACGCACACATCACAGGAACACAAACCCACAAAGCACATCAGAGATCTGCCAGAATGCCACAAGCATCGCCCGAGCTTAATTAAAAAGGACAGAGAGAAAGAGAGTGAGAGACTGGAGTATTGGCTTCAGATAAGTGAAAATCCTGCCTTGTATACCAATGACAAGCCCAACAAATCACAACAGCTTTACTGCACTCAGATGCAACAACATAATCCAGCTCTGTATTTAAAGGCACAGCAAAAAAAAGAGATAATCTTATCATCATTTATTCACCCTCATGTCATTTCAAACCCATATGCTATTTTTTTCTGTGGAACAAAAAAAGAAACATGCAAAATGTTGTCACTATGAACTGTTGATATATGGAAAAGACAACATTGGCCCATTGGTTAAACATGCCTAATTTTTCGCACCTATAGATACAACGCAGTTTTCAGTTGAAATGACCAACACCAACAACTTATTTTTTTCACACAAATTATGGTTACAGGGCAGATTATTGATTAATAAAGATTTATTTGCACGTTGTTTCTTGCACAATGCTTTGTTATGACCTTAAAACAATTTTATCATAATGCATGATTTGTAAACTAATAACTTTTGCATTGGCGTCACATAAACTGCTCCATATGTATGGCTTTTTTGACATAGTAAACTTGCTTGGAAGCTCACCCGGTACAGCACTGCACTTATTTACAGTAACATAAAAATGATCAGGTATGAGTCTTGTGAAACATGATTAACAATACAACAATTCAGATACAAGCTAAAACGGTACGGTTGCTTCAGAAAATATTTATAACTGACACGATACTCCAACCACCGGAATAAAACATTGCCAGATTCACATTAAGTGAATGTTCAATCTAAGGTTTTGAACTAAAAACCCCATTCAAAAAACCCATTGACTTGAAGACGATGGAACTGGAAGTGTTAAAATGGGAAGTTCTTTCTGAATTTTAGCCTACAAAGATTCGTCATTCCTTCAGCACTCTCTTATTCACCATATCTGCTTCATCAATGTGCACATCAAGTTCATAAGAGACGACATTTGAGATTCAGGTGAGCACAGATTGTGGGATAGAGGAGAGACGCCTGTGAGAGTTTGCTCAACACATGCTGACAGATTGTTACTCTGAGCTACTGTGTTGATGTAGGCAGTCACTAATCATTTGACATAGTTAGCAAGATAAGAGATAAGAACGAGTCCGTCCTCGTCAGAGAAAAGCCTTGAGAGGTCTTTATTTGCATTCAGGACGCACGTTCACACTCTTTTCCTTTCTCTGCCACTTGCATTTAGGAATTCAAAGAATGGATTGCATTCACTGAAGACAAGAGAAAGCAGTCACATTTTCTTAAGCACACCCACACACGCACAAAGGAATCACATCTTTCCAAATCAGAGCTCCACTACCTCTGCCACAAGCGACTGCAATCAAATTACCTTGTGGATGACGGTCAAAGTCAGAGTAAAGCGCAATCATACAGATTGTGCCTTCTATTCACGTAAGGAGACATTGCCGCTCATCCTTAAAGAAATAGTTAATCCAGAAATGAAAATTTGCTGAAAATGCTCTAACCCTCAGAGTTTGTATCTTCATTGGAACAGGTTTGAAATTTAGCTTTACATCACAGTGAATGGGTGCTGTCAGAATGAAAGTCCAAAAAGCTTATAAAAAATATCACAATAATCCACTTCCTCCAGTGGAAAAGTCCATCCTCTGTTCTCCTCTCACATCAAAATCCACAGACTTACTGTTTAGATCCATTTTGGCTGTTTTGCTTGTAAACGGTGCATATTTCTCTCCTGATTCAGACAAGATTACTTTTTCATTGGAGAAAACAGCATTATGTATAGAGGACTCAACGGGTGAATGATGAATTTGTTTCTTACAAGAAGACAGCTTTTCACTTCACAAGACATTAACTGATGGACTGGAGTGGTGTGGATTACTTGTGGATTATTGTGATGTTTTTATCAGCTGTTTGGACTCTCATTCTGACGGCACCTATTCACTGCAAAGGATCCATTAGTGAGCAGGTGATGTTCTCCATTCTCCAAATCTGTTCTTATGAAGAAACAAACTCATCTACATCTTGGAAGGCCTGTGGGTGAGTACTTTTTTTTTTAGCAAATTTTTCATTTTTGGGCAAACTATTGCTTTAAATCATCACATGCGTATGCTGGCCTAGCTAAGGAAGTGCTAAAATTCATAGAGTATTCAAAGAGAGTACAAATGATTTGTTTTAAAGGCCCCTTCATTCACAAGGTTGCGAAACTGCCTTGCATCAAAGTTGCCATGACAAGCTGGCAAATAACCTAGCTAAACATTTGATGAATTGCCCATCGCAGAAGTGATGTGTGCCGCTGATAACTTTTCAGCCGAGCTTTGCTCTCTTAACAAGCTCACCTCATTTCCATGTGCCAGACGCATGGCGAGGCTCAGGCGTTTCCAAGCTAACAGCATTTCCAAGCCCGATGCATCGTATTAAACAGTTGGTTAGCGCGCTGTCCTGACACGCCGCGGATGATGGAAACTCACCGCGTTTCCCATTAATCTCCACTCCCATCTTTATGTTTGTAATGCAGCGGGGCTTGAAGGCTAGACGTACGGAATACATTACCCATCAGGCACAGGTGCCAGGTGGAAGTGATGCGGCGAGAACTTGGCTTGAGTTGCACTGATGAATCACAGTAATGCTTTACAAATTGACACTTTTTCATAATGAATAATGACGGCATGCTGTGTCCAATAAAGAAAATTAAAAGAAAACATGCCATTTACGTTGTTCCAGACCCTTTTATATATGCAGCTCTTTTCTGTACAACTACATTTTACAATCACAACATCTGTAAAGCTCTAAAAAGCAAGGAGTTTTTGATATTTCAGAGGTTCAGTGGAAAGGAAGAATGATCGAGAAAGACTGTAAATATATTTTATAATTGTTTTATTTTTTTTTTTGTAAGATGCACCACATATCAGTTATCAGTTATCATCATTACTCCAGTCTTCAGTGTCACATGATCCTTCAGAAATCCTTCTAATATGCTGATTTGATGCTCAAGAAACATTTCTTATTATTATCAATATTGAAAACCAAAATTTCCTTTAGGATTCTTTGAAGAATAGAAGTTCAAAAGGGGTTTATTTGAATTGACTTTTTTGTAACTTTAAGGGGTTTTACTGTTTTTTTCTACATTTAGTTCATTTGCAGACGGCTTTATCCAAATCGACTTACATTGGGGATAGCAATTCTAGGCTTGATTGTTTTTATGGGGTGCAGTCTAACATGTGTTCGTGCTTCGTTTTTTAAAAAAACGCATTATTTTTCACATAATTTCCCTTTATTCCACACCGCTCTGTCCCTTCTCTGAGAAATGGGCTGATAATTTCCTTCTTTTGTGAAGCCCCTCCCTCAGAAATACGCGTGGGCTGAGATTGGTCAGCTGGCTCAGTGTGTTATGATTCGCTAAACCGCCTCGAGAGCGGGTCTGAACATCCCGCCCCTCAAGCTAAGAATGTGCTCCGGTTGTATTGTAACACTGGTCGTCTATATTGCTTATCAGTTTGAGCCCGATTGAGAATCAGAGGATATTAGTGAAGAGGATCATGCGGAACCTGTGCAAGCACGGCTCTTAATGGTATGTTTTTGTTTGTTGTTGTCTCATACTTGTAGATACGCTGTTATTTGTAAATGCTACTGCTTCTGTTTAGCTTTAATATACGGGTTTTATTCTGATTAAAGCTTTAATAAAGTACGGCAACTGCACATGCATCCATATTTAACGCTTCTCATAGCTATGTAAAAATAAGTGTATAAATGGAACAGTTTGTTGGAGCTGATCTGACGATCTGAATGAGAGAGCGAGAGAGAGAATGAGAGAATGAGAGAAGATGCCGAGCTGGGCGGCAACTGAGGACCCAGTATTAAGAACTGCTGCTTTAGAGCATTGATTTTGAAACTTGTGAATCATTAGAATCGTTAGAAGACAGAATCAAGATTCATATATATGAATAGATTTGAATGTGCACCCCTAGTTTTCTTCCTCTTCTCTAAAGCAGTGCAGCATGGCCTCGGCCCCTTGTTTCCCGGAGGCAGGGTGTACTGTTTTGTGTGACATAACGGACCTGGGAAGAAGCTCGTTGTAGTCCCTACCAGCCGTTTTTGTAGGCATTAAACTGCCAGAATTTTAAAAGACGATATCTCAGTTTGCATTGAACTTTCAGCGCCGCAACTTTGCAGATATTGTTTATGCTCAACAGCAACATTACACACTAACTAACGTTAATAAAGTTAAATCGCAATCAACCACCCCTTTAAAAGTCTTAACTGTCACTTTTGATCAATTTAATGCACCCTTGCTGAATAAAAGTATTTCAAAATCATACTAGCCACAAACTTCTTCTTTACATTAAAATCACATACAAAATATTTATTTTAGTGTTTCAATTTCTTTATCAAGCTAATATTAGCATTATCAGCCATAACATGAAAACAATTATTTTTGTCCTTTTTGGAGTTTCTAACTCATGGCCACTATGAGCTGTCGTTGTATTAAAACAAACTTGATGAAAATTCTTCAAGCAAGAAAGAAACTCATATGGGTGAGTAAACAGTGACAGATTTTCCATTTCTAGGTGAACTATCCCATTAATCTCAGGTTTCCCTCATCATGGTATATGAAGTTTGTAGAAACCATTTCCACCAGCCCTGACCCTGTGGTGACAAATAAAGATGCCATTCTCTTCCTCTTTCCCCCACAATCTCATCCAATGACTGAGTATAGCTGACTATACCAACTATAGCTGGCTGTCGTGCCGCTGTCAGTACCAATGCACCTTACAGAGAGCGAATGGTTTGGACAGGTAAACACCGCCCATCAGACGTGAAGACAAGCGACAGCACCGACAGGTACGTTAACGACGGGGGGCAGCCGAGCCGAGGAAGGTTGAGAGCTCAGAGTGAGAAAAAACCCAAATCTGCATTCTGATTGAAGCCATTATCATGCTGTGTTTTGTCCACTGGCCGCATACTAGCACTTGTGTGCTTCCCTGCATGGGCTGAATCTAGATGAGAAAAGCAGGCTGCTCTACATGCACGCTCGCTATCTTGCTCTTTCATACTTTATCGTAGTTTTTCATCTATTCTTGTCTGGACTCTTTCCACCGCTGTCATTTCAGCTGTCGCACTTGAATCTAAAATCTTCTTTCTATTGAAAAGGCATCAGCTGTTTCTTATGTATATACGGTGGGCTCCAAAGGTCGGACACAACATTGAAAACCTGAGATTGAAAATCTCATTTAAACCTGGAACTCAAAAGAACGTTTAAAGATTTAGAAACATGTCAGAAATTACACACAAATCATAAATATATAGTTGCATTTAAATATTATATGACCAGTAACTGTAGTAGTCCGGTGACTGAAGATTTATTATTATATATTTAAAGTAAGATTTTTATATGATTATTGTCATATTTATATATATACAGTGGGGCAAAAAAGGATTTAGTCAGCCACCAATTTTGCAAGTTCTCCCACTTAAAAAGATGAGAGAGGCCTGTATTTTCATCATAGGTATACCATCAACTATGAGAGACAAAAGGAGAAAAAAATCCAGAAAATCACATTGAATGATTTTTACAGAATTAATTGGTAAATTCCTCTGTAAAATAAGTAGTTGGTCACCTACAAACAAGCAAGATTTCTGGCTCTCACATACCTGTAACTTCTTCTTTAAGAGGCTCCTCTGTCCTCCACTCGTTACCTGTATTCATGGCATCTGTTTGAACTCATTATCAGTATAAAAGACCTGTCCACAACCTCAAACAGTCACACGCCAAACTTCACCATGGCCAAGACCAAAGAGCTGTCACAGGACACCAGAAACAAAATTGTAGACCTGCACCTGGCTGGGAAGACTGAATCTGCAATAGTTAAGCAGCTTGGTGTGAAGAAATCAATTGTGGGAGCAACTATTAGAAAATGGAAGACATACAAGAACACTGATAATCTCCCTCGATCTGGGGCTAGATCTCACGCAAGATCTCACCCCGTGGGGTCAAAATGGTCACAAGAATTGTGAGCAAAAATCCCAGAACCACATGGGGGACCTAGTGAATGACCTGCAGATAGCTGGGACCAAAGTAACAAAGGCTACCATCAGTAACACACTGCGCCTCCAGGGACTCAAATCCTGCAGTGCCATATGTGTCCCCCTGCTTAAGCCAGTACATTTCCATGCCCGTCTGAAGTTTGCTAGAGAGCATTTGGATAATCCAGAAGAGGATTGGGAGAATGTCAAATGGTCAGATGAAACCAAAATAGAACTTTTTTGGTAAAAACTCAACTTGTCGTGTTTGGAGGAGAACTAATGCTGAGTTGCATCCAAAGAACACATTACCTACTGTGAAGCATGGGGGTGGAACATCATGCTTTGGGGCTGTTTTTCTGCAAAGAGACCAGGACGACTGATCAGTGTAAACGAAAGAATGAATGGAGCCATGTACCGTGAGATTTTGAGTGAAAACCTCCTACCATCAGCAAGGGCATTGAAGATGAAAATGTGGCTGGGTCTTTCAGCATGAAAATGATCCCAAACACACCACCCGGGCAAAGAAGGAATGGCTTCGTAAGAAGCATTTCAAGGTCCTAGAGTGGCCTAGCCAGTCTCCAGATCTCAACCCCATAGAAAATTTTTGGAGGGAGTTGAAAATCCGTGTTTCCCAGCGACAACCCCAAAACATTACTGCTCTAGAGGAAATCTGCATGGAGGAATGGGCCAAAATACAAGCAACAGTGTGTGAAAACCTTGTGAAGACTTACATAAAACGTTTGACCTCTGTCATTGCCATTAAAGGGTATATAACAAAGTATTGAGTTGAAATTTTGTTATTGACCAAATACTTCTTTTTCCACCATAATTTGCAAATAAATTCTTTAAAAAAATCCTACTATGTGATTTTCTGGATTTTTTTTTTTCTCATTTTGTCTCTCATAGTTGAGGTATACCTATGATGAAAATTACAGGCCTCTCTCACCTTTTTAAGTGGGAGAACTTGCACAATTGGTGGCTGACTAAACTTTTTTTCCCCACTGTATAGTCTACACATACACATTTAAAGTAACTATTTAATATATAAAAAGTAAATTTGAGTGCAACCACAAAGATATATTGGATTGTAAATTATATATATATAATATTGTTATGCAATTAGATAGTATTTAACATAATTATATACACACATATATTATATATAACATATTAATATATAAAAAAAAATGCTAAATAAATTGACTTCCTGTGTATATATTATCTAATTTAATCTAATTATATATAAAAGAGTATATTGACTGAAGATGCATGATTATATATCTTCCTGCCAAACAAATGATAGTGAGGACAGAATTAAATGCAGGATTTTATCTAAGGCAAACGAACCAAACAAAGACTCTTTGCTCCAATAAATCAAGAATGTTTTATTCTCGTGTGTCGCTGATTTTTTTCTGACTTGGTGGCTGATTAGAGATGAATTTTACTGGAGTGGGAGGACGATTTGAGGAGAAAAAAAAATGCAAAAACCAAAATGCCTTAAAATTTATTTTAAGCATCTCCTTTTGAAGCAGATCCTTTAGCAGCCTTGAACGTCATAACAGGAGTGACAGCCGTTATCGCCCACCACTGCAGAGAAAACAGACACTAAAAGTGCTGTGATTAAATTTCTTTCAGGCCGTAGACCAAGATCAAGAATTAAAAACATTGCAGGTTACCCATGTAACCATGGTTCCCTGAGAAGGGGAACGAGACACTGCGTCCCCTAGAGGATGCTAGAGGAACGCCTTCAGCGTGACCGGTGTCTGAAGCATGAATGAAAAAACGACAATGAACTTTACATTGGCCTATGACTAGGTTGTTGGATCACCATCAGGCCTCACGATACGATATATCACGCTATTATCACGACTTGTAAAATTGTCATTATTGCAATTTTAAATATATTGCGATATTCTGCGATATATTGCAATTTATTACCTTTTTCCAACTTCAAATTATGTCCCCTATGGAAAACTTTGACAACATCTGTTTTAATTAAAAAGAAACATTTCTCAGTTTGTTTATCTCACTTAAGTTTTATTGTTGCAGTGCAAAATGGTATTGTCTAGCAGACAAACTGACCAACACTTTCATAAAAACCTGTCATAAGTGTTGTATGCACCTGGCAAACTCAACTTTTTGTATTGCAGTCTAATCTAGTCCACCTTAATTTAATGTAAATAGGTATGCACTGCTGTGCTACTACAGTTATTTTGAACAGTGCAACTTTAAATTGTACTAAAAAGTTGTGCAGACCATTCAGCAATTGGGGCATTTGAAAGTAAATCTAAATTAAATTAAATTAAATAAAACGTTTAGTCTTACATCTAGGGATGCACCAAAATGAAAAATCTGGGCCGAAACGGAAACCGAAAATTCTGGATGCACTTGGCCGAAAACCGAAACTGAAAATGCTTTGTAATGATTATTTATTATTTTTTAAATAATATAAAGTAATTTTGTAAGATTTTTAAAGTTTAACTCAATTTTAATGATACTGAATTTACAAAAACACAAGCCAATAAAATAACCACACTTTTATTGAAAGTAACAATAAAACTGGACAGAATTTATATAATATTGGAAACACTTACCATAAAGTTCATTAGTTAACTACTTTAGTTAAGATGAACTAAGAATGAACAACTCTTCTACAGCATTTATTAATCTTAGCCAATGTTTCAACATTTACGATACAATTATTAAAACACAGTTGTTCTTGTAACATTAATGCCGCTGAATTAACCTGACTACAGTGAATAACGGTATTCTCATTAACATATGAAATATTAATCATACTGTAATAGATGTATTGTTCATCATTGTTCATTCCTGATAGTGAATACATCACTAACATTAACTATTGAACCTATTGGAAAGTGTTTTACCTTAACATTCACTATATATATTATTTTTAGTCACTTCTATGTAACAAAAAGATAATCAGATATAAGTTGTTATGTTTTGACTAATTACCAAAGAATGTATAGTCCACAAAGCTATTATTACAGAGCTCTGATTCAGAGCATAGCGTCACGAAGGTAGCATCCTTTTACCAACGTTGCCCAGTACAGCGACTAGCGCTACACATGTTACAGCACAGTACGCTACGCCAAAACCGAACAGTAGGCCTATACTGCATAGAATTTCCTGTCAGCGCGTTATTTGAGCGGACTTTGCTTTTTCGGTGAGCATGAGCGGTACACGAGCGGAACGCACATTCATAGAGCGGAATATTGAGCGGAGCGTCAAACCGCACAGTAACGAGGAGAGTGAAAACATGCACGCTGAACACTGCCGGGCAGGGCGCGACACGGCACGCTATATATATTATTATTATTATTATTATATTGTAGCCTATATATTTTCGGTGCATCCTTACTTACATCCCCTCCTTGTTTACAAATCCGAAGTAAGTGCATTCATTCGATTTAAATGTGGACGGGGCTTTCCTGATAATTTTCCTAACTTACTACTTTTATTATTCTACCAAATAGTATAATAAAAGATCGATACTTGCTGTCCGTGTATCGATACAGTATTGCCGCGGAAAATATCGCTATACTATGCTGTATCCATTTTTTCCCCCACCCCTACCTATGACGTGTTACTGGTGCGACCAAGAGTATAAAAGGGCACCTGTAGAACACGTCATCAGCTTCTTGTCTGAAGGAGACGTACACAGGAATGCCTGAAGCATGGCAAGGGGACGCAGTGTCTCGTTCCCCTTCTCAGGGAACAATGGTTACATGGGTAACCTGAGACGTTCCTTATCGAATGGGAACTCACACTGCGTCCCCTAGAGGACACTTTGGGGAACGAATACCCACGCTGCCATGCTGAAGGAATGAGTGCCTTATCGGCAGGCATAATCCAGAATGTCCCCAGAAACACACCAGCAACTGCCAACACACTGTAAGGGTCAGAGTTGAAGCGGGCCAGTCACAGTCACCCATCAACGTACAGTTTTACGTTTCACAACCCTAAGTGCAAAAAGAGGCCTTATTGCACAACAGTGCTAGGAATTGGGAACGCGAGAGGCGATACTACCCCCCTTCCCAAATGTTAGTATCTTGAGGGTCACAGCAGGAGTGGGACGCGAGTCGCGGAATAGCCCACCATCTCCGCACACCTCTCATCTGCGCTATCATACGGTAAATTATAAGAAGTGGGAACGCGAGAAGCGGTGCTGCCCATCCACTCTAAACCGAAGAGGTGGGACGCGATTCGCGGAATAGCCCACGTTCCTCAACACATCTCACAACCTAACACCGATACAACGGGAAAGCCGCCGTTGTACTGGGAAAACTACGAATTTAAATTAGGGACTGATCCCCACTACATGACAAAATTGTAGCAGAAGAAAGAAATATGTTTCAAGTTGCAAATGACAACATAAAGTTGGAAAAATGGAATCAACATTCAACTGCGGCTAGTAAGGGGCTTTATTTAACAAAAGCTAACAGTAAATCAAATCAAAGCCTTGGACTCAGGGCTTCGACTTGCCTTTCTTGGCTTCAATAGGGCCTTTCGCACCGCAGGAACCTTTTCATAGTACTAGAACTAATTGTGGAACTACCACTTTTTGGCGTTTTCGCACCGCCAGAACTGGGTGCGGTTTTAGTACCGGACTGCCTTTTTCGAGAACCAAATTTGCTCCTACTCCGGAGCAGGGTCTAACCAGCATAATTGGTACTAATCGTGACGTAAGTAGACTTGATTGGCCAAACGCGTACGAAAACGCCCTCACCCTCCATGATTTAAAACGCTGTGTAAACATACGGTAAACTTATTTCGCAAGTATGGAGAACAGCGATAGATGGACGGACGCTTAAGTGCAGGCACTTGTAGCAAATGTAGCACTGCCAGTTGTCGTTGGAGATTCTTAGTCCTCCTTTCCGTTCTTTCAATCGCTTTACGTATATGTCGACTTTTCATGTCCATTATTGTGAAACCCGTGAAACACAACAAAAACACAGCTCCGATCACAGCGTGCTCCATCCTCCTGTTGTTAACGTTGTTCATCTTTGTTTCTGTTGTTGAACGCCGCGCACAAAGGACGTCGCTGTCGACCGGCTTATGTCACTTCTTAGTACACACTGTCGGTGCGAATGCAACCCTTTAAATGGTACTGGGAAATAGTTCGCGCAAAATCGTCCCAATACTTTAGTACTGTTTATTCTGGAACTAAAGCGGTGCGAAAGGGCCTATTAACTTCCCAGAGGTCCTGTCTCTGCCTTGAGCGAGGTTGCTGCCCAGACCTCGACTCCCTCGAGCGGCGGGCTTTCGCCGCTACACCGCCTTCTGCCTCTTCCTCCGCTGGGCCCAGCGCCAGGCTCATCTTCAGGTGTTGACCGAAGGACTCCGCTTATGGCGTAAGATGTAGTGCTTAAACCCGCTGACTTAACCTTCGCCTCCCTGAACTTACGGACTATTGTCTCAACAGCAGCTCCGAAAAGTCCGGCAAGGAGAAAAGACCTGTCCTTCTCCTTTAGCCCCGACAGGTTAAGCCATAAATTCACTGTGAAACGATCACTCCCGAAGCCGACGTGCACTGCTGGCCCCCAAACGCATCACACATAGCTCATGAGAATCGCTAGGTGTGATGTACCTTTCACATGGTGGGACACATCTTTTAAAACGGTCACCCAAGCACACACAAACAAACGGCTCCTGAAGACAAGAAGCTGATGACGTGTTCTACAGGTGCCCTTTTATACTCTTGGTCGCACCAGTTACACGTCATAGGCCAATGTCAAGTTTATTGTCGTGTTTCCACATGCACTTCAGACACCGGTCACGCTGAGGGCGTTCCCCAAAGTGTACTCTAGGGGACGCAGAGCGAGTTCCCATTCGATAGGGAACTAGAAGCATAGTGAACATGACATCATGAATGAATGAAAAAGCTGTTTGCTGAAATGGCAGACTTTTTAATGAAGATGAAACCATTAATGAAGATGTCGGTGTGGCTTTTTTGATTGCAACTGCAACAGGCTTTATCCTTACAGTATTTCACTTATTTATCTGCTTTCAAACGCAGGTAGGAACATTTTTTTCTATAAAACAAAAAACTTTTTTTTTCTGGGCAAATACAACAGCCTTGAATTTCCACAACACTGCAGGGCTTTTCAGTTCTGGCCCTTTCCATCCACAGATGCATTCATGCACTCGTGGTGGGTGTGGAGACGGGAACTGAGTCACTTAAAAGCTCTAAAAACTCTAGATTGACAAGTTTGAAGGTTAATGCGTTAAACAATGCTCAACTTTCCACACTTAGTTGTTTCCTGGCAAGATTATCAAGCATTCGCATTTATGGCCAGAAGCGGCAGCAAAGCAATTCATATGCTTTTTTTCTGTTGACAGTGTGGAGAGGCCCCTAAGTGCACAAGCGGTTCGCGACGTCAGCTGAGAGAATAGACGCTATTAGCGATTCATGCTAAATTAATATCTGCTTCTGATGACGAATATGACAGTAAAACCCTTTAGTTACAGTTCTTTAGCGCTCACATCACGTCACCCTGCAATAATGCAGCTCTCTGTACAGTCAATAAAGATATAATATATTCATCATTATATATGATATTTTATATTTTGGAATATTGCTGAGGGAAACAGAAAAATAGGAATTGTCAGACTCTGTTCCGTGTTTTGTGTGTGTTTTCTTCCCCCATGTGTTCCATGTTATGTTTATGTCCTTATTTGGTCTTCCTGTTCCATTTCCCTGATTCGGTTTATTTGTCCCCGGTGTTTCCAATGTTCATTATGTCGTTGATTTAAGGTTTTCCTCATTGTGTCCCTCCTCTAGTCCTGTATTTAATGGTTCCCTGTTTTGAGTTCGCTGTCCGGTATTGTTTGTCATTATGTAAGAAGTTTAAAGTCTGTGTATCGCAATTCTCCTGCGTTCTCAGTGTTCCTTGTTCCTCGCTCCAGCACAGTAGTAGAACCGTGACAGGAATACAATTTCCTATTGTAATTTCCTATAAAAATTTTAAAACATAAGAATAGAAATACTACCAATATTATATATTTTATAATACATAATTGATATAGGTTTTACATATGTTACAAAATACTTCTATTTCTAATAATCATTTATTTGTTCAAATTAATCTTTCAATTATTCAATATTCAATAAATAATCCTGAAAAAAAGTGCCATGGTTTCTACAAAAATAAGAAGCCACACAACTTTTTTCAACATTGATAGTAATAATAAATGTTTCTTGAGCATTAATTCAGCATTTTAGAATGATTTCTGAAAAATCATGTGAGTCTGAAGACAGGAGTAATGATGCTGACAATTCAGCATTTAACCTCACACGACATTTTAGATTTAAATAATTAATTAAGAGTTAATTTTTTTTTAACTTTTTACTAATATTATTTTACAATATCACTATATTATAAAATACTGTTGTAATACTTTTTTAATAATATTTTAATATAATTTAGTAGCACTGAGTACTATTAATATTTATTTATTCATATTTTGTGTTAATTTTTTATATTTTCTGTTTTCTTTTAAATTTTTGAAAGTTAAAGTTTTAGTAATCTTGTTGTTTTTGTTTTTGTTAACTTTTTTTTTCTTTAATACGTCTATAAATTTTAATAATTTTATTTCAAATTTTCATTTTAGTTGTTTTGAGTACATCAATTAAAGAAACTAAAGTTGCTTTGGTGACTCGCCAAACAAATTCTCAGAAAATAATTACTTAAGTGTGCAGCACTCAAATCGCTCCGATCTCTTCAAGCAACGCACCCTTTGTGACCCTGGACCACAAAAAGTCTTAAGTCACTTGGGTATATTTGTTGCAATAGCCAAAAATACATTGTATGGGTTAAAATGATATTTTTTTCTTTTATGCTAAAAATCATTAGTATATTAAGTAAAGATAATTTTCCATGAAGATATTTTGTACATTTTGTAAGTATATCAAAACTTAATTTTTGTTTAGTTATATGCATTGCTAAGAACTTAATTTGGACAACTTTAAAGGCGATTTTCCAGTGGTGGACAGTAACGGAATTACTTTACTTAAGTAAATTTTTCAAGTATCTGTACTTTACTGGAGTAGTTTTATTTTGAGTAACTTTTACTTTTACTTCACTACATTCCAAAGCATAAGATCGTACTTTTTACTTCACTACATTTCATAAAACATATCGTTACTTCTTATGATATATCACGTGCTCCGACACGCAGAAGCAGTGTCTGATTCAAGAACAAACTGATTATTTTCAATGAACCCATTAAATCAGTTCGCAAATCGCACCAAATGATTCATTCACGAATTAGAATGAACCGATTTGCAGCTGTTCTCGAGTCGAATGGGAGAACCTGGAGATCTTGTGAGCGCGCGCGACTGATGCTGCTAAAAGTAAGTTACTAATGTCGAATTTTAGGATTAATTATTGTAACTGAAAATCATATTTAGGTCAAAACTGTCAGTTGTTTGTGAACTAAATCTGCTGTAAAGGGTGATCTATTTAAGCTCACTGAAATGATTGAATGCAGACACATCAATATCTGTGTCTCTATTTTAGGTTAAAAAACCCGAAACATTAAAATAACAGACTAAATAAAATAATTCATGCGCGTTCATATTCCCTGCTGCCGTAACGTTAATAGTTTTATTAAAATGCTACGCATTTAGCCCTATGTGACGTCTGTTTTTATATTGTTTATCAACAGTATACATTTTTATATTGTTTGGATTAACTAGTAGAGACACTAGTAGTAACTCGAGTAGACAGATATGAATGTTTATTCATAACCATACTGAAAATAAGTAAATATTGTTAGCTGATGCTAACTGTCTATCTAACAAGCTTGCTTGTGCTAAATTTAGGTAATTTTTAAAAATAAAGTCCAAATATTTTTGTTCAACCACCTAGATAGATTACATCTTGGGGAAAAAAGAAAGGATGTGATGTTCAGAACATGGTAACTACAGTAATTATCAAAGTGGGAAGTGATGCCCTCTGGGGGCATTTGGCCAGGGGTGTTTTTACACCACAGACAAGGTTTGAGAAGAAAAAAATCATTATGAAAATATAATTATATTTTCCTTAAAATGTTCTTCCTAACTTCAGGCCTTATTCTCTCTCATGTCATATATAACTGTGATGTTCTGCAAAACAACAAGCTTTAAAACACTTTTTTCTTACTGGTGAAAATTAGATGGTCAGATCTGTTTTCTCTCAGGTACTTCGCATTGTAAGCTTCACAGTGAACATTACTACATCACTCTCATCAACATAGTCCACATCAACAACAAAAATATATCTTGACTCCATATAGTGGTTATTTTGGGAAAATCCCAGGTATTTTGAGCAGTAGGATTATAAAAAATGTGCTCATATAAAGTTAAATTAAGTAGCCTATATGAAATTGCAAAATAAATCTATCTATTAGTACTTTTTTACTTAAGTACATAAAAAAATCGAGTACTTTTGTACTTTCACTCGAGTAAAATTGAAAAAGGAGTACATTAACTGGAGTAATATTTTATTATACATATCTGTACTTTTACTCAAGTACTTGATTTGTGTACTTCGTCCACCACTGTGATTTTCTCAATATTTTGATTTTATTTTTTTTTGCACCCTCAAATTCCAGATTTTCAAATAGTTGTATCTCGACCAAATGTTGTCCTATCATACATCAATGGAAAGCTTATTTATTCAGCTTTCAGGTGATGTATACATTTAAGTGACCGGTTTTGTGATCCAGGGTCACATTTGAAATGTTCTTCAGCAATGTGAGATTCTTGTTCTTGGTCAAAGCAGTAAGAAAGTGAAAAAGCCAACCAAGGCCACAGTCAGGAGAATGTGTCGAATGCTGTAACCGAGGCCAGACTGCTGCAGCTGTGCAGGAATAAACCCCTTCAGCACAAATCATCAGGTACCACTTTTCACCCCCAATCAGGCCTTTTCAGGTCCTAATCAGTTCAGTATTAAGGCTCTTTAATTGTCCATCATGTTCACACAAAAGCAAATAAATGGACCGTTGAGGTGCTCAGTGAGCACACTGGAACATCCATTAATGCCAGCTACAAGCACTGCCGATTTAATTGCAATAATCCTCCATTGCCTGGCCTGAAAATATAATATTCAAAAAGGAATCAAGAACGAGGATTTTTCAACACGTTCAAGGACAGACTCTTACGTGAGGATGAACAAGAAAACCACTGCAGTGAATTGTTATAGAGGTCGAAATCTTTCATGCTGGCCTAGAAGAATTAATTTTTTTCCACTGTGACAACAAAAGGTCAGTTTATGAAAAGAGGGCATGAGTGCTGGACCAAGAGTGCAGCTCATGGAATTTGATTACGGAATGTAATAAATTTTCTCACTGTTTTTATTGAGCCAAGAATGTGCCATTTCTCCAATAGACCACATCAGGGCTTCAAGCAGGATTTTGTTTGAACAATGAACCCACTTACAAAACAGCGTAACAACTCAAGAAAAACACAATTTTTTCTTTCACATTAAGACACTGAAACTTATCTTTAACTATGTAGTCATGTGAATAATCCACTAGTAATTAGACTAATTCAAGTTTCAATTAGTTCACAAAGATGTATTTAACATTGCTTTTCAGTGAACTGCACCAGAAGGTGGAGATAAATTACTGTATTTATGAGTGAATCATTCAAACGATTTGTTCACAAACACGGATTCATACAAATAACAAATAACTGATCTTAAGAATGAGTCATTCATTGCAAATACTCATTCAAATGATTCATTTAAAAACATGGTTTAATTCAGGACCGAAACAAGTTTACTGACTTTACTGAATCAGTTATTCAAATGATTCATTCAAAACCACGAATTCATTCAGGATCGAAACAAGTGACTACTGTCTTTATGCGTGAGTTATTGAATCTTTCATTCAACCGATTTGTTCAAAACCACTGATTCATTCAGGAACTACTTTACAAGAGTGTCATTAAATCAATTATTCAAATGATTAATTTAAAACCAGATTCTTTTTGGAATGTTTTCATTTAGTAAAGAAATAATTGATTGACTTTTCAACAGTGTCATTGAGTCAACTGTTCAATCGATTTGTTCAAAAACAAACAGATTCATTCAGGCACTAAACAAGAGACTGACTTTACAAGAATTTAATTGAAACAGTTATGCAAATGATACATTCAAAACCATTGATTCCTTTGGGAGCAAAACAAGTGACTTTGTCACTTCATTCAAATGATTCATACAAAACATATATTTTAATTATATACTTATTGTTTAAATTAAGACAGCAGAGAGGGCAAAAAGCAAGCGATCCCACAAAGCGGCAGTATGTACTGTAAGTAAACCCACAGCGATCGGACATCTCTGTCCTTTAATGATTTTCTATTTAGCCACATTGTTCTTTGTTAGCAAAGGAGAAAAGCCAAGTATCATGACTGTGTCGTTGATTCAAAGGGCCTTTGTGGAGTCTAATTGATTAAGGAGTGCTGCGCAGTGGCCGTAAGACCCTCAGTTATTCACGCTATCTGTTATTGACTGCTCTCAAGAGCTTTACCACACCACTCTAATTTCCTGGAAGAGACGGTCAATTCCTTTAAGTGCCAAGACAGAAGAAAAACACAAACAATGCATCACTTTTCCTGAGAGTCTCTCTCGTCTTCCCTCGGTTTCTCTCGTCCTCTTTCTGAGATTTGTTCTTGCCGTCATGGTGGCCGCTGGGGAGAGACATGTATCAGACATTCATTAGACGTGTCTGTGGTCCCTGACTCCCTGAAACCCACAGGGCCCGAGGCGATAGAAAAAACACTGCATTACCTAAATCACAACCTAAATTCCCATGTCCCAAACTCATTTCTACGATAATCTAGGACCCCAAACTATTTCAGAATAAGCAAACAATGGTGTGTTTCAGGTTGAAATCAATGTTGAAAACTTCATGGTTAGGGCTGGGTGGTTTAACAGTATACTGTATACATAATATAGAAATGTATCAGCAAGACATTTTGCTGTACCATTTACATCACATTACATATATGTGCCCAGCTATCAATAGGCAGGACTGGTTATTTATGTGAGAGCAGTGTACAGATACAGAGAAGAACCTGAAACAAAAATGTATGTAGAATATAGTGAATAAATATAATAAACAAAAATGTTATATTTTATCGTTTATAATATACTGATTGTAATAAAAAATATGTTTGTGTGTATGTATGAGCATATATAAATGATTAGATTACTATGTCAAATATATGAAAAATACGATATTTAAATTAATATTACACAAAGATGATATATATATAAGTGTGTGTGTTTTTGGTTAAAAAACAAAAAATCCATACTGTACACTATACATAAACACAAACTACATATATATATATATATAGTATATATAGTGCTGTCAAACGATTAATCGCGTTTAATCGCATCCAAAATAAAGTTTTTTGTTTACATAATATATGTATGTATGTGTACTGTGTATATTTATAATGTATATATAAACACACACACATACATGTATATATTTAAAAAATATTTACATGTATATATTTATATTTATATAATTTATATTATAAATATATTTAATATATAAAAATAACATATTTTTCTTACATATATACATGCATGTGTTTGTATTTACTGTATATATACATAATCTATGTGTGTGTGCTCTGTATATTTATTATGTAAAAAAAAACTTTTATTTTGGATGCGATTAATCGCAATTAATCATTTGATAGCACTAATATATATACTTTGTTCACTCAATTTACATTACCACATGGCTATATGTTGTTGATAACACCCTGTTATGAAATAAATTAATATATGAAATACAAACGAACCATTTCTTCATTAAATTCACAGTAAAAACAACTCTGTTACCATTCTCATTTTTGCTTCGTAACTTCAACTTCAATATAAAATGTTTATATAAAAACCTCATTAAATCAGAGTTTTGTAAGTCATCCCAATTACAAAGGAGTTAGCTTGTTACGCTTGCTCTGGTTATTGTTGATGTTTTTATATTAGACTTTGAGAAAAAGCCCTGCCACATGTGCTGGCAATAAATGAGTCTGCGTGCTGTTGCCACTACTGACAGAGGCTATTTGCATAGCATATTCATTCTGTGATGCGGAATTTTTTTGACAGGGCTATTTGTGTCCCTTTCACATTGAGGCGCATACATATAATTACTTATTTGTGCAGCTTGACGCCTTGTTATTAACTGCACCGGCTACGGGGGAAGAACTTTCCATTGGAGAGTGACAGAAGAAAGAAAGGCCGAAAAATGGGCCAAAGTTGGGCAGCTTTCTTGTCCTTCTTTTTTTCTCTCTTTTAGTGGTGGAATTAAATGTTTAGAAGATCTTCAGAAAGAAAAGTCCTGTCAATGTTCTTTTCCTTTCTGTCACACAGTATAAATCAGGACAAACGTGGAATTTTTTTTGGACCCACCAGTGTTAATTTAGTTGACGAATAATTTTCGTCATAATTTTCGTCAACGACATTTTTTTCACCGACGACAACGAGACGATAACGAACTAAAACTCTCTTTGAATGACAAAAACTATGACGTAAATCTATTGACATTTTCGTCAATGAATAAAAACGAGACGAAAATGTTAGGGAGGGACGATTTGGGAAAAGATCATTCATTCAGAACGAATCGTACGCACGAGTACTCTTTCGTGTCGCATGAACGGAGAATTACACACAAAATTATGTTGAATTATCCGTTTTGATGAGTATTCTCGTAAACACAGTTGATTATGTCTTAAGTTAACGTAAACAGTAGGGAGAACGTGTATCAGTGCATTGCATCCATTGCAGCTGCGCATTCGGGTTTAAAGGGACAGCAGCCTAATTTAGTTGCTATTGTCCGAGTCATTGATGTTAATCAAGCAACAAAAGAAAGACAGAAAATCACTCACTGCTCTTGACTGTAAAACTTTAGTAGCCCTAAAGATTAATCTAAATTTGTTTATAGAAATAAATGTCTGCTTGAAAGTATGAAGAATATGGTAAACAAGTTGCTATTAAGAATGCATAATTAGCCTATATAACCATTGGTATTTCATTAATAAGAAGACCATGTTTTTGAAGTGGTTTTATTTAATTTTAACATAAAGGCATGTTGTGTGTCACTGCAGTTAAATCGGTGTCTATCATGATAAAACCTTGAGATCAAACCTATGAGTTTGGAAATTTTAGAGAAATGCTTAATAAATGCACTGTAACTAAACCCATTAGATTTTAGCCGACTAAATTTACTGTAGATTTAGTCGACTAAAATCTTATGATATTTAGTCGACTAAAACTAAAAACAATTCGGATTACTAAAATATGACTAAAACTAAATTGCATTTTAGTCAAAAGGCTATGACTAAAACTAAATCAAAATCTGCTGTCAAAATTAACACTGCGACCCACAGAACGGTTTCTGCAGCAACAAAAAAGACCTTGACCCAGGCCACCAAGAGGATTATCAACATGTCAGCATAATGCAATAATAAGACCCGTTATGGTTATTATTAGTATTCTAGCAGCATAAAAACTAGTGACAGGACACTGATTGGATGTTAATTGTTTTCCGCACATGTAATGCAAGCCAAATGCAAGGCTCTCTACGGAGAAGGGGAATGAAGACGGCCAGCGATCTGACCCAAATAAATTGGGGAAAAGTCCAGCATCCCTCTTTCCCCATCTGCCGTTTAAAGGTTCAATTGCTCACTTTGATTTATACGCGCTGTCCCGCTGCGCGGCATGCAAACCGCTACATGCACCAGTAATAGTCTGGTCAGTGGGGCCCGGGGTCAAAACAAACGAGCGCGATGCACACAAACACAGCGAACACCTTTGCACACACGCTAGAAAACAAACTCATCAATCCACAATTTGTCTCTGTCTCACCGCCAATGGTTTTCCAAATTAGACTGCAGTAAATTCGTAATGAGCAACATTTTTCTAAGTGAAGCGCAGCACCGCACGTTACACTTTTTCTGAATTTCGAGATGTGTTTGTAAGAGCTCGGGATAATTAGGTCATGCCAGGGCAGGTGGAATATTTTGTTACGGATCATAGCATGCAACCCACCGCTGCGAGGCCAATTAAGAGTTGACACTGATTATAAAATGTAGGTAATGAGGTAGTGGGGGTGAAATTCAAAGCTGTGAAGTTTGAGAGCATGCATGTGTGTGCAAATACGTATTTGTTGTGTTTCGAGGGGCAGGAGAGAAAATGCATCTTTGATGTTCATGCATAACGATTCTTTAAAAAAGCAAGCTCCACAAAGCACCCCGTGTCCCTTATTAGGGATTCCAGAGCATCGGAAAGCAGTCATAACACAAACCATGAGAAACTGCAGGCTAGGGTTTTTGGACCTCGCTTTGCATTGCTGTCATTTTTACTCCGTGTGCTTCTGGCAAGTTCCCACACGCAGTCGGCCATGTATACAGACGCTCTCAGTCCACTCCACATCTACACACAAAACATTACATAAGTCTTAATCACCAGTGAGGAGAGCAGCAAGACCTGACCTTATATGTTTGACCTGCCGAACGTGTCTACAGTAGAAAAACCAAACTAATTGTATTTTTTATTGACAGCTGCAAATGTCAAAACGCACATGTGGACACGCCACTAAACATTTTTGAGCTCTAAATAGGAACTTGTCTGGCAGCAAGCAAAACAATTGACTGTACATTCTTCACATGAAGCAGCAGACAAACTGTTAATCAGATTAGAGTAAATAAAGAGTCAATGCAACCAAACAACAACTTAACTCTACAGCCAAATATGCTAAGTTAGGCCTGCCAAGCTCACAATAAAGGCTTTTACATTTAAGATCAAACTTATGATTTTCATGCAATGCAATAAATGCAAAGAAACATGCTCAAGTAATCAACTGTAGCATCTTGCACATGCATGTTTCACTGAATCTTTTTCTGCTTTGCTCTAAATAAGTACAATGCATTGTTAGCATGAAGTATTAGACTCAAACTGAGACCTGACAGGATAAAAAAACTTGACAATTACAGTCAATACCACATTGGCAGCCACTCAAAATACACACTAGAGTCAAATATAGCAAGTCCAAGCAGCGCCAAGCACCAATGATACAGTACATCGTGAATGTGCAAGTTATGATTTCCATGCAATGGACAAACTAGAGATGAGCAATATTAAAATTTTCACAGATACAATAAGCTGATATTTATTTTCAAAGTATGGCCAGTAATAAATGGACAATATTAAAATTCTATAGTATTTTATCTAAATAAATTAAAAGCAAAATCCTAAAATAAGTCATTTTAATTTAGGCATCACAAAATTATAATATTCAGCATAAAAAATAAATATTCATTTTAAGAATAGATAAAGATTACGTTTAACAATGTCATTAAATTATTTCTAAAGATAAAAGCTAAGAAATTGGCATGCATTATTAATATTCGACCTGGATATGGTACAGATATACTGGTGTAAACAATCGGTGCAATGTGATAAATGCTAAAGACATGTTCTAGTGATCAATGATAGTATTTTTGTGACACAAAATGCATGTTTTGTTACCACTGGACAATTTTTTGAGCTCTGGTATTGTAAGAAAGATTTGACTTTCTGCAAGGCAAAACTAAATACAATCCATTTTAGTAGTAGACTGTAATTGAGACCTGACAGAATAAAAATATCTTGACAAATACAACCCAAGTCAATACCACACTGGCAGCTACTCAAAATACACACCAGAGTCAAATAAAAATAACACTGTAAAAATAGGTACACAATGTACTGTATTAAAATGAATTTTCCGTATAGATTTTTCACAAGTGTTTTACCCGAATTTTAAATGTTGCACTTCATTGCGTTGTGTTGTAGGGTTAATGGAAATGTCTGTAAAAATTAATGGAGAACGTCCTGGCAGAAAATTACCAGTACATTTTCACTTTTGTTTTTTACAGTGAAGTTAGGTCTGAAGTTTCTAAAGATCTTTAAGTGAGCATTAGACAATGGCAATGGAAAATGTGGAATGCACAATTTAATAAAATATCTGTTAACTGATTTGGAATAGGTATATTATGCCTCTCAGTGCAATGCAATAAATGCAAAGAAACATGCTCTAGTGACCAACAGCTGTATTTTAATGCCACAAAATGCATGATTTGTAAGTAGTGGACCCTTTTTTCACAAAGAGCAATGTATTATTCACAAGAAGTAACAGACAAACCGTAAACGAGATCTGACTGACAAAAGCACGCTTTGCAAAAAGAATACCACCAAGTATGAAAGAGCAAATGTAAACGTTTAAAAAGCTGTCACTGAAAAAAATAAAAAACCTCATATCGATCGAGCACTAATCAGAATATTGAGGGGGTCATGGCTTTATGTCTTTGGTGGTTACGGCCCCGCTTGACAACACAACCCGAGTCAATATCACACTGGCAGCCATTCAAAGACACACTAGAGCCAAAACCGGTAAATTAGGTTCAAGCAGTGCCGAACAGCAATAATGGCTCTACAACAATGTGAAGGTCAGAGTTATGACTGCCATGCACCGTGTAAACAATCACTGCGATGCAATAAATACGAAAAAACATGCTGAAGCGATCAATAGTTGTGCTTTGTAATGGAGAAAGGGTGATTGATTGTGCATTATTATGCCTCTTCGACTCTTTCTCTACAAGATACCTCCCTTTATCTTGGTTATTATCCCCTGTCCATCCCATCCGTACACTAAACTTAGCTCCAGCAGGCGGGAAATATCGATTATGAGAGTATCATGGCCACAGCATTAGACTTTCATGAAGACTGATTGTTTTTTTTTCCCGTCCCTTACTGGGCTCGGCGTATAATGTTTCAACAACGCATTATTTATTGGTTATAACTATTAGACAGCTTCACATTGTGGTCGGGAATTCTGTTTCACATTTCTGTCGGCTCTACATAAGGAAGTAACTTGAGAATACAGTATGACCGGCCTGTCAAGACACACACCGTGTTCCTTCCTACTATCCATCCGTCCTGTCTACGGATCGGTGCCACCGATCTCTTTCTTGACTTTGTCGAGTGTCTTCTCTTCATCTCGCACTCTTCCCTCTATCTACGGTTTCTCAGTATGTGTCAGTCATTCTTTAACTCTGCCAGTGCTGCCCCCTCTCCCCAGTCAGATGCCAGGCTGAAGCATGAATTTCTCTTTCAGTACACACAGCTGTAGTGAACTGTATATATATAGTATATGTATGGAATATAATATATGTCAGTGATATATATTATGTATATAATATATATATATTTTTTGTTTTTGTTTTTTTTTTTTTCTGGTATTTAATGTTGCACACAGAACTTTCCCTCTCATGGCCACCTTGCTGATAAAATTGTGCCAGTTGTACTTGGGTAATTGAGTTACTAGTTAGCTCTTTCTGCACGAATTGATGTATCCCATGGTTCTGTATTATATTCAGAAGCGGATCTCTACTAACACAAGATCACTACAGTACTCAAGATCATTTCCTCGACAGTAAAATCATCAATATCAAGACATCGTCCTAGCACAGAAATAATTATTTCTAATTACATTTTACAGTAAAACCTCCACGGTGGGCATTTCGTATTTTCATACCTACCACCAAAGGTTGGGGTTGGTAAGGGTAAGGCTTTTAGCTCACCAAAGCTGCTTTTATTTATTCAAATCAGTAAAAACATAATATGGTCAAATATTATACAATTCAAATAGCCATTTTCGATTTTAAGGGGTCATTTGATGTTGCTAAAAAAACATTATTTTGTGTATTTGGTTTACTGAAATGTGTTTATGCGGTTTAAAGTTAAAAAAACAAATTTTTTTATTTTCCACATACTGTACATTATTTGTGTCTCCTCTATGCCCCGCCTTCTGAAACGCTTTTTACAAAGCTCATCAGTCTGAAAGCAAGGTGTGCTCTGATTAGCCAGCTATCCAATGCGTTGTGATTTGGCCGAATACCTCAAGCGTGTGACCCGAATGTTTCGCCCTACCATATGTATGATGCCCTGTCAGCCCGGAGTGAGGGGGGGGGGCGATGATTCCAAAAACATTAAAACTTATTATAAACGAGGCATTTGTTGCATTTGTTGGACATAATTATGGATTATAATGACTATACTGTCTTTTTACGCGTTGTGTTGCATCGCCACGTAAACATAAAACCATGTCTGCATTTGTGATCAGAGAAATTACAAACAACAAGCCCTACTCTACACTGCCCAAAAAACTCGCTTTAAATATAAAAAATATAAAATATAAAACTCTTTAAATATAAAAAACTTACTTACTTACAGTCTGTGAGTCAGAACAGCCATTGTAGTCTACTCTACCAGGATCATGAAACAGTCCTCCATAAAATGTGTTGGACACATCTGAATATTTGGGTTAAAGTTTTTCTGGAACAGTGTTGTAAATACAACTTTAACCACTGATTTCTAGTCGTGTCCTCTTTTGGAATGCCAAACGAAGTAGTTTCGCTTTCACAACAAACACAGCGTCACACACGGCGGGCTTGAGTGAGCAGAGGCCGGGGGGCTAGAGTGAGGAACGGCCAGAAGGCTATAAATGAGCAAGGCCGGCTAGAGTGAGAACAGCCGAGCTAGAGTGACTGATGCCGGGGGGCTAGAGAGGACGCCAAGGGCTCAGATGAGCAGAGGCCGGCTAGAGTGCGAACATCCGGAGTCTAAGTGAGCAGAGGCCGGCGGCCTTGAGAACGGCGGGGCCGGCGGATCCGACAAAGGAGCGTCCTAGGGCTTGCGGCAACCACATGTGATGACCCCAGACTAGACTCCGCTTCGTCCACGGTGAAAACAGATCCGGCGATCCACAGCGCAAAGTTTGTAGTATTTCCTCAGCAACCAGCACGGATCATCTCCGGCATGCCGACGCGATACGTCCTCTGTGGAAAGCCAAACAATGTAGTTTTCGCTTTCACAACGAAACACAGCGCCTTCACGACATGGTGGCGGCAACAATACTACAGCGAGATTAGTTACGCCTTCTTTCTTTGCGTGACATTTGGGCGGCGTTATGCAAATCTTCACACTTAGTGACGTAGGTATGTGGGGGCGTGGTAGAACGAGCCGTTTTAGGGTAGGTGTGGCTGACTCTTAACTTTTATAAAGAATAATCTCTTTGGATTTGAGACTTTAGTCTTCGCACCTTTATAGATCTTCTTTAGCTCCAGACTTGTAACAATCCAAAGAGAAAGGAAAAATTAAAATAGCATCATATGACCCCTTTATCAGTATTTTAATATTTAAGATTACTCCTGTTATTCAAGCTGAATTTCAGCAGCATTAGCTCCAGGCTCAGTGATCCCTACAGAAACTCTCTAATGTTGATTTGCTGCTCGAGAAATATTTATTATTATTATCAATGATGACAACAGTTGTGCTGCTTCATATTTTTTGATACATTTGTCCTTTCAGGATTTGTTGAGTAATAGAAAGTTCAAAAGAACAGCATAATATGATACTGTATATATATATATCTATAGCTAAAGCTCTGTACATTTGTAATTATGCACTTATTGTCACGTCTGTTAAGTTGTGTGTCCCTGCTAAATAAAAGTAAAAAAAAATTGAACTGTAATGTATTATTCATTAAAACCAAGTCACATCAAATTCTCTTAAAGTTTATGCATTTAAAAAAATTCTTTACTGCTTTAATAAAAATAATATAAAACATACTCTACATATCTTTAGTTCATTTGGATCCATTTACACCAGTTATCATACAGATTTGCAGGGTGACTGTGGCACACTGTGAAACCTCTATAACCATTAATATGCACAGATTTCAATCAATTCAAATAAAATGTGTATATGTGGCACGGTGTCTCTGCAAGACTTTTTAAATTCGATTATAAAATTTTGAGATTTAAAATGTAATTATTGTTCTGTTTAACAGATTATTTAAGATGTATGCCATTTCAGTCGGAAATAAACTTCATTTGAATCGAGCTCAATCAGATAATTTTATTTTCCAACTGAGGTGCTTTACATGATGTTGTTTTGTTCCAAGTAAGCTTCCAGTTGGATTATGATCGGATTATTAGGCTGCATGCAATGTGTTTTATGGGACCCGATGAGCTCAAAACAGATGCTGCTTTCCCTCTGAAACTTCATCTGCTCATGTGAAACTTTAGAGAACTGAGTGCTTTGAGTCCACACTATTTGATCTCGTATTACATAATATTTGTTTTGTTTTATTTTTGTACTGTTGATTATTTTCACATCCAAATTTGGTGGGAAGGCACTGCCTTCCTCGTTCCTTGGAGAAAATGCCACACGCACTCCTTTCAAGCTCTGCTCGTCCCACTGCGCACCCTAAAGCTCAGAGCAGAGGCACTGCAAAACAATACACAAGTCTCACAAGACCGCAAAACAAAACCAAACCCCTGCTGCCTGCGCTGCCTCTTCCCAGATTCACCCATTAAAAGCATTTAAAGAGGAAATCAAGCCAGAACATAGAGAATGTTTGGGACCGTCTGGATGGAAATGCAAATGTACCCTAAAAGACAATGCAAATAAAACTGAATCTATATGCATGCTAAACAAATGCTCCTGGTCTTATTGTGCATGAGTGAACAATGTATGCGCATATTATAAAAAAAATACATTTTGTAATAACTTTTTGCCTCAGAAACAATAAAACCAAATCACAGTTCTATGCTATTTACTGCTGAATATTCTATTGCAACTACAAACGCATTGTGTGTTAAATGTGTTATCTTTAAAGCCAACATGACATGCTTGTCTCAAACCATTTTCCATCTAAAATAAGACAGGTTGGTGATGTAGCCTGAAATAGAAAGTCATTTCAGAGGAGGAGTAAACTATTATTTATTTTATAAAAATTACGTAAACTAGCATTGTTTTCTTTGAATAGCATGCATAAATGAATTCTAGGAAGGCAAGAAAACATATCTTTCTATTAAGCTGAACAAACTGCAAACACGCAAAACAAACATACGGCATGAGCAGTGGAGACTGATTCATAAGCATATGACTCTTATGAACAGGAACTTTCAATGAATCATTTAAAAAGACTCGTAAACATAGGAGTTGAATTAGTCTGATGAATCCTTCACAGAAAGAACTCACTGAATCAATCAGAGCTGAATCAAAATCTGACTCACTTCCTGGACTTATTTGTGAAACTTGAATCAGTCTACATTTTTTAATGGATATAATGTATTTTATATTTTTGTTCTACATTTTTTGTAAAAACATGAAAACAATATAAAGGGGACAAAAAAAAAAAAAAAAAAAAACAAATAAAAAATTGTGTTTTTAACACACAACTCCAACATACATATATCATATTCCTGTTGTGTACATATATGCCTATATACATAAATATACAAACATATATACATATAAACATAAAAATACATAGCATAGCTACACCTTGTATATATATATATATAATATATATATTATATCATGGCATACACATGCATATCTGCTATCTCATATATACACACACACACACACATGCACAAATGCTTATAAATACACTTATGCATAGGCATACCCATAGACAGATAGATGAATACGCACACTGTGCATATGCATATGAATATTACATATTCATAAACATATGCATATACATATACAGTGGATGGTGCAAAGCAGAATTCTATAAGAAATACAGGTAAATGGGTTCAGATTTTAATTCATGTAGGCTTGAATAGCTGTGAAAGACGCTCAGTCGTAAACAAGACAAACAGAGGCGTTATGTTCTTTACTTAGAGCCACAGTGTATCTTATGATTGTCATGTGGACTGACCTTGATTATAGGGACCATCTCCTCGTGATTGTGGGAGAGGAGCTCAGAATCTGTGATTAAAGAGCTCCAAAGATTCAGACAGAAAAGGACTCAAAATAATGCAAGCTTGGCACCCCAAACACAGGTGTGAGCTATTTTCACAGTCATACTCATATTTGTGAATGGCGCAAGTATATTTTTAATATGAGAGGGTATGTTTATAAATGAAATGTGTGTGGTCTCTGAAGTATTCGGTTATTGAGGGTTTAAATTATAGCAGTGGAGTCAAAATTAGATCCTAAAGCAGCCACAAAGTGCAGGGTTGGTGCTTTCTAACAGCCAGGCAAACTAACCAGCCCTGGAGAAAAAGGTTAGATATGTGGGTCAGTGTCTGGCTATATGGAGAGGAGTGGAGAAAAGTGCTATGGGAGCAGTTTGAATCTGAATGTGTTTTTACTATTGAATGTCATGCTAAGTAAATATAGAGTCAAGATCAAATGGTTTTCTAAGCAAATGTGAAATGATTCTGCAAAAGTGGAAATTTAGTTATGGGTATTTAGTATTAAATGAACAACCCACCAAATCCACCAAAAAAATTTTTTTAATTTTGTCATCATTTATGTACTTTGATGTTCCAAAGCCATTTGACTTTCCTTCTGCTATAGAAAACATAATGAGATGTTAGGCAAAAAAGTCTGAGCTTCTGTTTTGCATATTATAAACGTGGATGGTTATTTACGAGCTCCAAAAAAGCATCATAATGAAAGTAGTCCTTATGACTTATTTCCTAGATTTAAGGTCACATGATAACAGACTGAATTGTATGAAGTTGATGATGTCAAATCACTGGTTTAAAATATGGCTCAACATAAATACATATGAAATATGTCAAATATGTTCTGATTGGCTGTGATTGTGTCACATTGCAAGCGAAAAAACCATTTTCATGTTTGGGGTGGGGGTTACCGACACCACATTTTTAGAATCAAAGAATTAAATTTTGGTCTGTTTTCACACAAAGCCAGTGTAGGGTTTTATACGACTTTATATATGCACTACCATTAAAAGTAACATTGATAGTAAAATATGTAATACATATATATATATTCAATAAGACGTTCTTTTTAAAGTGCAGTTGTTTTCAAACATGAGAATAATAAGAAAGATTTCTTCAGCAGCCGCAATCAGCAATTAAGGAATTTCGAAGGATCATGTGACACTGAAGACTGAGTAATAACTGCTGCAAATTCAGCTTTGCCTCAAAGGAATAATTACATTTTAAAATTATATTAAAAGAAAACGTTATTTTTTAATGAATAAATAATTTGTTAACCCCGGACACAAAACCAGTCTTAATTGCTGGGTACCTTGTCTGGTCCACAATTATAATTTTTTCTTTTTTAAATGCCCAAAAATCATTAGGAATTCCGTAAGATCTGGATATGTTAATCTCCATGAAGAATTTTGTAAATTCCTACTGCAATATACAAACTTCATTTTTGATTAATGCTATGTATTGCTAAGAACTTCATTTGGACAACTTTAAAGGTGATTTTCTCAATATTTAGATTTTTTTGCACCCTCACATTCCAGAATAGTTGTATCTCGGCCAAATATTGTCCAATTTAAAGCTTATTTATTCAGCTTTCAGAGATGTATAAATATCAATTTCGAAAAATTGACCCATATGACTTTTGGTTTTGTGGTCCAGGGTCACAATTTACAATATTACGGTATTTACTGTATTTTTAATTAAATAAATGGAGCCTTGGCGAGCAGAAGAGACTTCTTTAAAAATAACAATACAGTAATCTATAGTAATACAGACTACTTTTATAATGCTTGTTGTGCTTTTCGGTTCTTTTTTGGAGATTGGAAGTAAAACTAACCATCCTGGTACTTTGTAAGAAAAAGAGCAGCCCTGACTTTCCACCGAGCATCTCCTTTTGTGTTTCACATATAAAGGAAAATACATGGATGACAAATTGTTCTATTTTGGATGATCTACTGCTCTAGCGAGCAAGACTTGCTCTGAGGAGCAAGACTGCCATTTCTGTGGAGATTGTTATCGTTTTACCACAGAGACACAGACCCATCGCATGCACAAAATGTCCTTAACAGAAACATATTTCAGCACTTTACACGATACAGCATCCAGACAGTAGATAAGGACTGTGAAGCACAGGAATCTGAATGTGAAAAACCCATGTAAAAGAGATGGCAAGGACGAAAGAGAAAGGAGAGAAAGAAAGGCATCGGTGTGAAGGTAAGGCAGAGATGTTGGACAGGCGGCGCAGAGAGTCTCCCTGCGGACCTGGACAGAATTCACACAGAACAAAAGAGCTCAGAAAGCCACACACACAGACACCCACATGGCCGTGTTCAGCACTGATTACACCATTGTACCAAATTCATTAGCGTCAATCATTCTTCCGGCCCTCCACTGGGGCTATTGTTGCACCTGTAGACTCCTAATTACACGCTGGAAGACCAGCGGAGCTACAGCCACCTCCACCGCTGAGAGATGAACAAAAAACACGAGGTAGAGCGGCAGTTTACAGAAAAGATGCCATGATCAAGTCAAATCATTTCCGGTAATTACCGTGACCGCCCGAGATCCAGAACCGCCGTCAGACGGCAGAATTGCACGGCAACCGGAGCATCATTCACAATCACACGCTCAACGGGTGACAGTGCGCAAATCTCCATAGCTGCTAATAATCCCGCCGCCTAGGACAGAATCATTTCAAGAGAAGTTGAACGAGCGATGAACAGCAGATAAAATTGCCCTTTTGGAAATGACTAGAGGAAAAGCATCAAGTGAAAAACAAGACATGGGCTTGAGTTAATGTTAGGGTTTGTTTTGAAGCTGACATGCGGTGTGGTTTCAGGATGGGACGATGAACAAACTAACCAAACAAACCAGCAGACGGTGAACCTGCAACCTTAAGGAAGGGTTCAAATGGTAGCGAGATACTGTATAACAACATGGATTTGCAAGCAGTGGGATTTTTCTAATGCTTATGATACAAGGCTTTTATGCTCACCAAGGCTGCATTTATTTGATAAAAGTACAGTAAAATGGTGAAATATTGTTCCAGTTTAAAATAACTGTTTTCTATTTGAATGTATGTTAAAATGCAATTTATTCCTGTGATCAAAGCTGAATTTTCAGCTTCATTACTCCAGTCTTCATTGTGACATGATCCTTCAGAAATCATTCTAATATGCTGATTTGATGCTCAAGAAACATTTCTTATTATTATAAATGTTGAAAACAGTTGTGCTGCTTAATATTTTGGTGGAACCCATGATACATTTTCTATTCAGGACTCTTTAATGAACAGAAATTTCAAAAGAGCACCATTTGTTTTAATATAAATATTTTGTAACATTATAAATGTCACTTTTGATCAAATGCATCCTTGCTGAATTAAAGTATTAATTTCTTTTTAACAAATCTTCTGATGCATATTTTATGTACATCTGATGAGCTAATTATATAGTGCTTTCAGCTACCAATAACAGTCTGTGCATTTTTTTCATAGCAAACATAATTGCAGCATTGCCTTTTGCTACAATAGCTAAAGAAAAAAAAGACATTGTAAAGTTTCTGCAATATTTCCATGTAGGACAAAGAGAAAGAAGATGGATAGCGGCAGTCAGAAGAGAGGAAGGTGCCAAATTTACATTTACTTCCATTCATGTATGTATCCAACACTTCAGGCAATGCAAGTCTTTATTTACATAGCACACTTCATAAATAAAGGTAATTCAAAGTGTTTTACATAAAACAGAATTAAAATAATTATCAAAGACCCATAAGAAATAAAATATACTTTTTAATTAAAATAATAAAAGACTTAAAGTCTAAGGATTTTTATCTCTCAAACATCATTTTAGTTTTTTGTTTTTGATGCAATTAAAATTAATATAATTTCTATGCATAATTTGGAATATGTCACTAAAACCATGTGGGAAGTTGTGTCAACAGCAGCTCAGACAGTCTGAGTTCTTCTGGTCAATGGGGTTGGCTTTGAACTGGCTTGGTGAAAGGTGGATTCCCAGTGTAATACAGACACTGGTCTCCTCATCTCAATAAATAATAATAAAATCCTGCAATTTTAACATTCTTCCATCACCCTGGGAGCAAAAGTGTGCGTTTAGTCAGAAAGCGCTGGTGGAAAAATCATGTCAAATTCATTAGATATGTTATATAATGAGAAAAAAAGAGAGGAGGGGGGGTTAAAAAACAGACTTAATTGAGTTATTTCTGCATCGGACCGTTTCTCCATACATGAAGCTCACATAATGTAACATACATGCGTAACTAACCAGAGCTCCCCGAGGCGCCTTCTGAATGCACTGCTGGAGGCATTCAACCTCCTCCGGCAGGAGCCCCATCAAGCCTCCACCAGTGACCCGCGGCACACAAGGGACACCAGATTGTGAAACACGATTCTGACATGCACATACATCTTTACATTCAGCTTTCTTACATACACTGCCATTCAAATGTATCAGCGCAAATATTTCAAAATATACTAATATTTTACAATATTACAGTTTTTTTCATGTATTAGTGATCAAATAAATGCAGCCTTGGTGAGCATACGAAACTTCATTTACCAACCCCAAACTGCACAATCAGTTAATACAAACTCATTGCACTTTTCAATTTAAATTATGCATTTAATTACACTTTGATTAACCAGTCAGTTTCAAAGCTTAACAGATCTGTGGTTCACATTTTTAAAGCATATGAATAAAAAGTCAATGAACTGTGGCAGTCAAACGGGCCGCAAATTCAAATCTCAAATCTCAAACATTTTTTATACCGTTCCCACATTCCTCTCTATATTTGTATTGCATTTTATGACATTTTTATGACAACAATTAGAACATGCACTACTGATTCAACAAGAAATCAAAATTGACCTTAATTATTTCCTCATGCATGTTGCTAGTATTATTGCACATGATTAATCAGTGCATTAATCAGTTTGTCCTGGTAAACTTGTATCAGAAATATAATAAATTAACCTCAATGCCATTTTTTTAAATGGTCCAATCAATTTAATTTCCAATTTTGAATGAATACCCCCTTTTACTCAAAAACATTTTGCATTAACAAAAATGGATTGCAAACAGTCTTTATTAATGCTATTAATTGAAATGATACCATTGCAGATCACTCACCCTCCAGGACAAGTATTCTGCCTGATACAGCTTTCTGAAAGATAGGCGCTGTGTATCTTGGCAGACTTCAGCTGAGATTTACACCAGCAGATGTGTGTGGTGATGTGTTTTCTGCTGATGCAGTACAGCTGCGACGTGGCTGGGCCTTTGAATTGCCAGCGGCACCTGCTGCTGTAAGCTATGTGTGAGGATTTCAGAGAGACTATTGACTTGACCCACAGGTCAGTCCGAGCAGCCAGCTGATTACATGAGCCGCAAAACTCTGATGCTGGGACATTTCTTGGGATGTTGTGGGTGGAGTTGAATCTACAGAATTATCTGGACAAGTTACACTTACAACTGTCTAAATGTCACTGCGTTAGATAACAAAATGTCAAACCAAATGGCATTTCTGAAAGAAAAACAGCACAAGCAGACTTTTTAAGCTAGTCAAGAGGCGGGGCCTACACTTTTTTAGCCAATCAGAATCACTCCTGCCTACCAATCATTTTTCACATGCAGGTATGCTGATGTCATCGGAGGGCAGGGTTTTCACTAAAAATCACCAAAACACCAGCCGATTAAGCGAAAAATTATGAAGAAAACCAGTATTAGAAAAACTACTGAAGCATTTGAGCTCAAATGCTGCTTGGTTTGATATTTAGTTTTCTAATGCAATGACATTTAGACATTTTTAAGAGCCCAAATACTATTTAGGGCCACTGTATGAGTTTTCAGTTTATATAATGCTTTGAAATGATAACTTTGTAATAAACAAGTTACTAAAAACTGAGTCCTCAGGCTTGACATTAAATATCGCTGCCTATAATTATTGCAGGACATGAAATTATTTTGTATGCTAGAGAGGTTGTAGTTGAACTTGAGAAATGACTTCATGTATTCACGACAAACCAACCAAACCCCAGTTGATTAAAAGCCATTAAGCAAAGATGATGAAGAAAAGTAAAGTTCTGCAGCATTTGAGCGAGAATGCTATTTGGTTTGAATTTGAAGAGAACTGACTTAATTTATCCACCAAAAATCATATAAAATGCCAGTTGATTAAGCATATAAGGTTGAAGAAAAGCAACGTTAAAAAAACTCCCGCAGCATTTGAGCGCAAATGCTACTTGGTTTGATATTTAGATATCTAATGCAATGACATTCAGATACTCTTTTTAAGTATCCAAATACTGTTTAGGAGGCGAAGCAATAAAGGGAAGAATGTTGGCTTCGAGTTGCCTTTTGAGATGAAAGAATAATGGGAGAGAACCAGATAGACAGAGAAAACCGATAAATCTAAGCTGAGAGAGTGACAGTTGCCAGGTTAACTCAAACAGAAACTCGCACATGCACAAAGCCAACACGTCAGCAGTAGTGTGACTCACTGTACAAACAAACTGCTAAATCTGTTCAGTGCATGAGGCTGAAGGTCACAGGGGGAAAAAAGCTGCTTCTGAAACAAAACACAAACAATCAAATGAAAACTCTATCAGTATCTAAAGAAAAGCCAGTGTTGATAAGTGCAGACAAAAGTTGTCCTTTACCCAAAGATATCTAAAAAAATTAGCTGCAGTCCTTCAGATTTCATTCAGCCTCACTATTCAAGAGTGTCAATACCTCATTATAACGTTTGACATTTGCGCCATTATCACTTTTGACTTCAAACCACAATAGCATGTCATACTTTCAAACTCTCCAGCGACCGAAATGTTTATCTGCAGAGACTTCACCTTAAACTGCAGTGCTAATCTTATTAAAAACACTGGAAGCACGAAAGGTAGAATGATTGCAGCTTGTAAATGAAACGGCGTTGAACAAAAGGAGGAAAATATTCAATTAAGAGCCACTAATGATTTGCAAATCTTTCTCTTGTCCCCGCAGACCGCGTGTGACCCCTAAATCAGGTTATAGGCCTGGTTTAAGTATCGCTTTCAGACGTTCTTTGTACTCATTCTTCCCACCTTTCCTACTTAAATTGCTCAGTCTCTTGTAGCTCTCTTTAATTCAATGTTGTTTTATGAGATTTCATGGATGATTGTGCATTACTCTAATTGCAAATCCACTTAAGTCGCCTGAGGTGGTCGCAGGAAAACAGGTCTGGCGTTGGTTTTTAACGAAGATTGTGTTAGTGAAGTGCCTGAAATGATGACAATGGAATCAATGATAAAGCTGTGCATATCAGACAAGCCTTTATCTAAAGCGGAATCACGTGGTGGAGCTCCAGGGCTTCAGTCTTGGCTTCAACACTCGGGCAAAAATCCAGCCGCAAGTCGGAGTTACACAACAGCACGCTGGCTAATACAGCTGATTCCAGTTCATTGGGAGCAGACTTGACTGACATCCCACAATCCTGTAGGTTTACTGGCCTGAGAAAGCATGTGTTTGAAATCAAGCAATAACTTTTACACTCAAGGCCATATGGTGGAAATTAAGGCCGTAGATCAACTCATCGCTCCGTTTGCCTGAGCCATGCCACATTCTACCTCTGCCAATCGCTTGATTTTATACTCCCTATATAAAAAAATCCTCTCAAGGACTTGCCAACAAACTTTTTGATTGATGGGTTTGTTATGAATGGAAATCGAGATACTGAGAACACAGGTTTGTACTATTATCAGATTTGGGAATAAAGAAGTCGGTCGGGATGCATCATAAATTCACACTTCAGCCAGTTAGTAACTAGCTTAGTCTTTAATTTACATCTATTGACCTGATAAACAGCCTTTAAATCTGTAAACAGAAGTGCTTTTGGTTAACAATGCATTTTACGGTTGCTAAAACTTTCTTTTACTCATATAGCTGTTAAAGGTGATATTTAATCATGGAATAGAACAAACTGTATTTTTAAATAATTAATGTTCAAAATTAATGTTAAATTCATATCAAATATGAATGTTTACTGGGGAAACACACAAATTAGTAGCGCATAAGATGTAACTTAGTGCCAACTAACTGCAACTTAAGCACAGAACCTGTTGTATTTTCTGAGAAAGCACTAAAACTAAATTACTTCTACGTTGTCAAAAAAATTCTTGAACACTTAAGTGCTAAAGAATTTGTGACGAATCGGTGAATAATCTACATTGCATTGGCAAAAGAAATGTACAGTATGCTTCACTGGAGTTGTGAGATTGCAATCTGAGGTAAATTATGTGCAAAATGTTGTTTAATGCAAGATTTAAAAATATATAATAATATTTAATTTCATCCAAATCTTATTGTGCATGCAACAAAACGAAAATACAGCGCAAGCAGTGTGCGCTGCATCTTTTTCTAACTATTTTCTCAGTATTTTTGTCTTGTTCTCCAGTGAAAAATATATAAAGCTCTTTAAAGGGGTCATATGATGCTGCTAAAAATAATATTATTTTGTGTATTTGGTGTAATGAAATGTGTTTATGCGGTTTAAAGTTAAAAAAAAAACACATTATTTTCCACATACTGTTCCTTATTGTTTCTCCTCTATGCCCCGCCTTTTTGAAACGCGTAGATTTTTACAAAGCTCATCGGTCTGAAAAAGTGAGGTGTGCTGTGATTGGCCAGCTATCCAGTGCGTTGTGATTGGCCGAATACCTCAAGCATGCGACGGAAATGTTACACCCCTCACCATACTGTGATGATGCCCTGTCCGGCCGGAGCGACGAGACAAAAACATTAAAACCCATTACAACCGAGGCATTTGTTGCATCCAGTGGGGACATAATTACGATCTAATGACTTATACTGTCCTTTAAATGAAAAAATTAATTACGTGAGTCAGAACTTCCGGCATTTTAGTCAAACGTTACTCTCCCAGGATCAGTAAAAAGTCCTCCATAAAATGTGCCAGCGATCCACATCAACTAAGTTGATGTATTCCCTCAGCGACCAGCACAGGTTCTAGGCATGACGAAGCGGATATCGTTTTCTTTTGGAAGGCCAAACAAAGTAGTTTCGCATTCACAACGAAAAACACAGCACCTCGCGTGAGCGAAAGCCCCGGCTTAGCGTGAGCTGAGGCCGGGCAAGAGTGAGCTGAGGCGGCGGGATCGAGAACAGCGGTCCCGGCGGATCCAACGAAGGAGCGGTGAAAACGGTGAAAGACGATCCACAGCACTAAGTTGATGTATACCCTCAGCGACCAGCACAGATCAGCTCTAGGCATGATGAAGCGGAAGTCGCCCTCTTTGGAGGCCAGACAAAGTAGTTTCGCTTTCACAACGAGGCACACAGCCTCTTCAGGACATGGCAGCAGCGGCAACAATACTACAGTGAGAATAAAAGTTACGCCTTCTTTCTTTGCGTGAACATTTGGGCAGCGTTATGCAAATCTTCTCACATAGTGAGGTAGATATGTGGGGGTGTGTTCGAACGAGCCATTTTAGGTAGGTGTGACTGACTCTTAACTTTTATAAAGAATATCTCTTGGGATTGAGACTTTAGTCTTGCAAATTTAAGATCTTCTTTATGCACCAAGAGCTTGTAACACTCCAAAGAGAAAGGAAAAAATGAAATTGCATCATATGACCCCTTTAAACCAAGACACATTTACTTGAGAACTAAATATGTAAGCTAATAAGTGTATGCAAGATTTAATACACACAAAAAAAATCATTAAAAAAACACACAATTAATTTTTAAACCCATTGACAAATAGTTCTTCTAATTTTAAGCATAAAACTTGCTAAAGTTGGTAGATTTATGCATAAAAAAATAATATGCCAAATAATATTAACTTACCAATGTTACATGCCGTAGATTCAGAAAGGAATGTTCTGACCAAATTATTTGGAACAATGCACACATTAACGGAACCAAATATCATATAATATATAATATTCATTTCTTTAAATAAACTCATTCTAATTCAAAATCGGTTCTCAGTCCCCAACCTAATAGAAGAGACTTTTTGAGTGACAATTGGTTGTTAGAGACAAAAATGTACACGTCGCCTTTTATGATACCATCACCTTTTTCTTCGCCCAGTGTTCCGTGTTCCAGAACAATATTAGCCAGACAGTAAGTAGATCATGATCTGAAGCAAGACACAGTTCCATTTTGACCTTGTCTGTGATAATTTCCCTGAGGAAAACAGGCAGTCGGTGGCCTCTAGTAAGGAATGTACTCAGTTGCACACAATACAAGCTAGATTGCATTTGAAGGACTTGATAAATGGGTGTGTCACTGCAGTGGGCAAACACACGGTCGACATACACTGACAGAACACGGAGCTTATTTGCCATTCATGTCACCACAACACACTTTTAGCGCCCATCGAGGGGTCTTCAACATGCTGGAGGGAAAACAAGCATGCCAAATGTGTCCCCATGATTCGATCCCGTGCTAATGGAAAATAAACCAGTTGTCACCACAGAGAGGCAATTAACTCTCAGTGCTGCAAGTATTCCAGAGGTTGCAATTCTAACATGCTTAACTAAGGAAACAATAAACTGTTAGGATTAGCAGATTATCAGAAATTATCTTATAAGCTATTACAATCAAACATGTTCCTGTAGCAGCCACTTCCTGATAGTGAGTGGTACGCTTGACAGGTAGGTAAATGTGGAGTGGGTGTAATAAAAATGTGCTGTATTTGCATCACATGCATTGAATGACTAAAGTTAGCACACCGCCTTTTATGATGACAGGTTGGCAATTAGCCACTGCACTAAACTTATCAAAAGTTTAACGGTTGTTACAGCACTCAAACGTCTGCCAAGTTCACATCAACAGCAGGATGTAATTTTAAACATGCATTTCATATAGGACATCTGTATTGGAATAACATCTAAATACAACTTCTTTTGTTGCATAAGCTGCTAGCCACCATGCTAACACAATAACAAGGCTGAATGACTATATTTAGCTCTCTGTCTCAGGCAAGCTGCGATATATTACCAGACCTTAAACATGGCCTGAAGGGTTAGGGGTCACAAACTAAAATATGAAGTGCATTTTAGCATCCAGCTAAGTGGAACAAGCAGATGCTGGATTTGCCCTGGGGAAGTGGCTTTAGCTTTGAGTTTTAGAGTGAGTGCTTATACAAGCAATGCATCTTCCACAGCAGGTGCTTTTTTTAGGAATTCAGAGAAAACATAAGGCATACAAGATGGTTTCAGTTAATGGAGTCTGATAGGGCAATGTATCTGGACTTTTTGGGTCCATAAGGTATGTTAGCATCATCAACAGCGGTAGCTGTTTACTGTAGCTAGAACACAAACTAGAGAAGGTGAAAATGCTAGTTTCATGATGTTAGTGAAATATGTGTCCCTTTGGATTTTTAGACAAAACTTTACACACAGAGAACGGCGCTGGCACAGGTGCAAGCAACAGATGCGAGGAACGCGAGCTGCTCTCCAAAGGCAATTAATTCAGAGACAAGCAGCAATGAGAAATGCATTGTGTTGTAATAGATGTGACCACGAGCATGCAGAAATGTAAATTTTGTCATCAATAATGATGTAGTTCTAGATTTTCACATGAAATTTACCCCAGACCACCTTTTCTGTCGAACTGGTTTCAGACAATTGCATGCAACTTCTGTAATAGTCTTGATTTTTAAATGTAAAGATCGATACCTCCATGCTGTTTGGTGCACTGCAATATTAATATTCTTTAAGCTGACATGACATGAAAATTCACCCTATTTTCTAAATGCATGGTATTAATTTTATTGTGAACAATTAATCCATGCATATGTGGAATTTTGTCAAAATCTCTTCAGGTGAAACTTCAGACTTCTCTCTAGTAACATATATCATATATTCTTAAATACTTTTTGTCCGCTTAAACCCCACCTCTTTTTTTACAATCAACTGCAAACTTACATTCAGATTTGCCTCCATCCAACCAACAACCAGTCAACAACAATGTCACTGTGCATGAAAATATGGAAGAAAAGATCTGTCATAACTTTCGATACATCGCAGCTTTAAGAGATTAAGGAACTGGATCATGATTTACTGACTTCCGTCATTTACTAAGTGATATTAGCTGGTTCTAAATAGGGTTCGCACAAGGCTGCCATACAGGATTGCCAGGCCTGCAAAACAAACCCGACCCAACTGCTAATTTAAACTAGCCGAATTTTGCTACGTTTTCCCCTTCATCGAAATTGCTACTAGGAGCAAGGCAGGGGAGATCGCTTTAGCCCACAAACTAAAGAGCTACCCAGGAAACAGCGTAATGCTGGATTTGGCAACACTGATGTCACAGAAGAACCATTTCTGGTTCCCCAAAGAACCTTTCAGTGATCAGTTCTTAAAAGATTTTTTTTTTCTTAGCGTGGAGAACATATTAATAATCTAAATAAAGAACCTTTTGTGGAATGGAAAGGTTTCATTGACGTTAAAGGTTCTTAAAGGAACCATCAATGCCGATAAAGAACCTTTATTTTTAAGAGTGTACCATGGCAAGCCCAGTGCACAGGATGGACAAAAAACTCATTTAAAAGCACCCATAGTTTCTCAACTCATGTGTGAAGACATGAATTCAAAAATGGACCATTTGTATTCCACAAAGACAAGTCTGGGATTCCTTTGCGAGGATCACTGGAATCATTTCAGTCGAGTTTAAAATTCAACAATCAATTCTGATTTCCATTTTCCCAGATCTGTCTCAACTACAGTTCCTAATCAACAACCCCCCCCCCCTGCTGCTGTTGTTTATCAGGATACAGTTGAATTACAGATCATCCGCGTTCCCCCAAACGAAACCCCCTTCAGAATCAATAATCCACATCCCGACAAACACAAGCGATTCACACGAGAAAACACACATCTCTCATGCCATAAATCATCTTTTGTTGCATGTTCTTGTCTATCTGTCATCGTTACTTATAATGTAACCCTGAGAATATGCTCAAGCGAGGATCTGCAAAAAAAAAAACTCTGCACACGCCGCCAGGATACCAGGATAACAGACAGCCGTATCGCTCACACGCATGTTGAGGAGGGTCAGCGTGTCTTCAGACATATGGCTCCATTTCTGTCTGTCAGCAGATGGCGGAGCTCCAACCCCAACCACAGATGAAGATGGTGATAAGAGGCCCGATACCCTTCTCCATGTTGGGGAACAAAGATCCCTCGAGGGGCTACGAGCCAGTCTTGGAGAAAGCAAGCGGCCCTTGTGCATGCAACACTTCTGTTAACATGCATCCTGAGGGTATACTACTGTCTGTATTATTACAGGTTCATGCAGCAATCTCGCTGTCTTTCCTAGCAACCCATACATTAGCGGCTTGGAGCAGGTGTTTGCTCCTGCCAGGTATATGCTGGTTCATAGTCACCAGTCATTTTCCTGACAGCAGTCAAGTCTGCATTGCTTTCCTTTACCACAAATTGGTGGTTAGTTTTACGACTTGTTGTGAAATGACACCATCAGTAGGGTTGGGCGATGTCTACAAATTTGGGTGCCCGAAGCGTGAATCCTTACAAGGGAAAACAACTAACGATTCCTAACACCGTGTCTACACCGGATGCGAGAGGCGCGGCGTGACAAAATACTATAGAACCACTGATCTATAATAGAGATTAATTACATATAGATCAGTCAATAGAACTCATTATAATAAGTGATGCTGTCTACACTGGATGTGGCACGGCATGACACGACAAATCCCTGACAGTAAACTGCTGCCGCATTCTATTTATGACGTGTTGACACAAATTTCAAATGATTTTCAACGGTCACTTTGTCGCTTCCAGTGTAGACAGCCTTTAGCTGATGCGGCGTGGCACGACACGACAACTGTCGCGTCCTGTGTAGACACGGTGTAAGGAGAGATGACGGAGGACGATGGTGAATGATTTGCAGATCCTCAGTACCACTGACAAACATACAGTGGGGCAAAAAAGTATTTAGTCAGCCACCAATTGTGCAAGTTCTCCCACTTAAAAGATGAGAGAGGCCTGTAATTTTCATCATAGGTATACCTCAACTATGAGAGACAAAATGAGGAAAAAAATCCAGAAAATCACATTGTAGGATTTTTAAAGAATTAATTGGTAAATTCCTCGGTAAAATTTTTTGGTCACCTACAAACAAGCAAGATTCTGGCTCTCACAGACCTGTAACTTCTTCTTTAAGAGTCTCCTCTGTCCTCCACTGGTTACCTGTATTAATGGCATCTGTTTGAACTCGTTATCAGTATAAAAGACATCTGTCCACAACCTCAAACAGTCACACTCCAAACTCCACCATGGCCAAGACCAAAGAGCTGTCAAAGGACACCAGAAACAAAATTGTAGACCTGCACCAGGCTGGGAAGACTGAATCTGCAATAGGTAAGCAGCTTGGTGTGAAGAAATCAACTGTGGGAGCAATTATTAGAAAATGGAAGACATACAAGACCACTGATAATCTCCCTCGATCTGGGGCTCTAAGCAAGATCTCACCCCGTGGGGTCAAAATGATCACAAAACTGTGAGCAAAAATCCCAGAACCATACGGGGGGACCTAGTGAATGACCTGCCGAGAGCTGGGACCAAAGTAACAAAGGCTACCATCAGTAACACACTGCGCCGCCAGGGACTCAAATCCTGCAGTGCCAGACGTGTCCCCCTGCTTAAGCCAGTACATGTCCAGGCCCGTCTGAAGTTTGCTAGAGAGCATTTGGATGATAATATCAAAATAGAATTCAAAATAGAACTTTTTGGTAAAACTCAACTTGTCGTGTTTGGAGTAGAAAGAATGCTGAGTTGCATCCAAATAACACCATACCTACTGTGAAGCATGGGGTGGAAACATTATGCTTTGGGGCTGTTTTTCTGCAAAAGGGACCAGGACGACTGATCTGTGTAAATGAAAGAATGAATGGGGCCATGTATGGTGAGATTTTGAGTTAAAACCTCCTTCCATCAGCAAGGGCATTGAAGATGAAAATGTGGCTGGGTCTTTCAGCATGACAATGACCCCAAACACACCGCCCGGGCAACGAAAGAGTGGCTTCGAAAGAAGCATTTCAAGGTCCTGGAGTGGTCTAGCCAGTCTCCAGATCTCAACCCCCTAGAAAATCTTTGGAGGGAGTTGAAAATCCTTGTTGCCCAGCGACACCCCCAAAACATTACTGCTCTAGAGGAGATCTGCATGGAGGAATGGGCCAAAATACAGCAACAGTGTGTGAAAACCTTGTGAAGACTGACAGAAAACGTTTGACCTCTGTCATTTGCCAACAAAGGGTATATAACAAAGTATTGATATTAAATTTTGTTATTGACCAAATACTTATTTCCCACCATAATTTGCAAATAAATTCTTAAAATCCTACAATGTGATTTTCTTTCTGATTTTTTGTCTCATTGTCCCCTCTCATAGTTGAGGTCACTATGATGAAAATTATACAGGGCCTCTCTCATCTTCTTAAGTGTTAGACCTTGCACAATCGGTGTCTGGACTAAATACTTTTTTCCCCCCACTGGTATAATCTTAGTAAAATGTTTGTAGTACTTGCGCTCCATAGTTATAAACAGTCGTATTGTGAATCGCGAATCTCGAAATTGATAGTGAAACTAAAAGGGATTGGCATTAAAAATGGGGTGGGGGATCACGATGTCAGCTTAACATTGTGATGTCTGTCAGCCATCGGTGATGGATGGTGGCATCGTCTATCGGCCCAACCCTAAATCACCAGACTCATCAAAAGTCTTCAGTGCCAAAAATGAATTTCCCAAATGGAAGCCAATGGACTCTTATTTTATTTCAATTTCAGCCAAGAGAGCTGTTGGTATTCCTCAAGCCTCTTCAATTTACCTTGTTTGTCGGTAACATCTGACAGTCTGCGTTGAAAACGAGGCTGTTGCTTGCCTTCTGACAGCCAATGAATTACTCTACCTTCTGACAGGCGTCAGGCCGGACAAACCTGCTGTTCATTTCGTAAACCGAGAGATTATACGCCGTCCGAGAGATATGGCGCTGTCAGGATACACCTGCAAATTCATAACCTTGAGGCTCTTCAGGATGGATTCGAGCGATCTTTGGTCATAAGTAATGAACGCACACGTGCGGCTTCTTCATGCTGCTGGGAATGGAAGGGGGTTTTCCGTTTATGATCAAGGTGAAAAATTTCATCAGGGTGATTTTCATCGATCTTGTAAACGCGCAGATGCTTGTATTCACCGGTGTGCTTTGTAATGCGCATATGCCCGAAATCAAATTGTTTATACACGGCAACCAAAGAAGCCATTCATCTTCAGGAGTAATCTAGATATGCCCGGTTATTTAAATCACTGATTTGCCTTGTTATGGAGGAATTCCTGCCATGTTATAAATATAGGCCTGGGCGATTTAACAAAATAAAAATGTTCAGTGACTCAGTATTCATGCATTTGTCCTAAACTGGTATAAAAAGATGATTTTTTTCTAACAGTCATTGCCAAGAAGACTGAAAATTTAACATAAGTCATATTCTTTTAGAAGTATATAAAATATTACATACTGTTTTTCACTAAATTAACAAAAGGAAAAAATATATACATTTAATCATTTTCATTTACAGGCACCCATACATCAAAACATAATAAACAGCAATTTTAACCTAATGGTACATAGACACTTTTGAGCATTTAAAAAAAAAAATTTTATGCACCAATATATCAAAACTTAAACAGCAATATTAACCTAATATTGAATTCGATGTATCCAGTTTATTTATTGAAACAAAAAATTATTTACTGAAAATAACTAGAAGATTAAAAAAAAAATGAAAAAGAAAAAAATGTCTTTTTATTTTATTTATTTTTTTTCCAATTAATGCAATAAAAAGTGTTAAAATCATGGACATTTATATTCCAAGCTTTAATTAAACAATGACTTCCATTTTTCTAAAGGACACTACAACTACTAAACCAAAAAAATCGTACAGTATTACAATTTGGCTTGCTGTTAGGTGACTTCTCAACATATTGTTTCAGTATTGTCACCATTTTATGAAGCAACAACCACAAGTCTTCCATTTTTAAAAACAACTACACAATTCACAGCCTCTCGAGACTTACAGCTCAATCAGCACTCTTACGCTCTACAATCTGACAGCGAAATGCATCTAAAAACCCTTGACAGCACACAGGTACGGCTTTTAACCAGAACCTAGAATTAACCAATTAGCAAATCTTAATAGACCCTCCATTTACACCTCAAACGCAAATTAACCAATCCATCAAATTTCACGCACATGAAAAGAAAATCAAAATTCGTTTACACGTTTCAATTGACTCCAACTCTGTGATAAATGGAGATGGGCCTCTCTTGTAGATATAAATCAGTACATTCACTTGCCATCTTCTCGCTGTTTTCAATATTCATGTCAATATTCCACATCCCGTGTAGTTATTCATTTACATGGAAATGAGCTGAGGTAAGTGTCATGACATTATGTGGATGAACGCCACAATCCCCCCGACTGCGGCAGGCCAAAGCCTAAGCTCAGACGCACTGGAAATATCACACACACTCGTCATACAAAACGAACTAGACATACAAAACAGCTTTATTTATGAATACAATTTGACCAAAATGTGATAGCTATAAATAAACAAATAGCTGAAAATTAGGCCATTATTCACTCATTATATACTCTCATGTCATCTCAAACCTGCATGGTGTAATTTTTTTCCCATGCAACACACAAGGAGACATTTTAAAGAATCATTCAATTTTTTTTTTACTATGGACTAACAAACAAAAAAAAATCCATAGAAGTACATATGAAGCCCATTTCGGCCACAGAATAAAAATGTAAAAAAGATCATTCTGACTTTTTATCTCACAATTTGATCTTTGTTTCCTGTATTCATGAAGAAAAACATCAGTTTATATGTCGAAATTCTGAGTTTATATCTTGCAATTCAGAGTTTATATAGCTTGAAATTCTGAGTTTTTTACTACATATTATAAGGTTTTTTTTTGCGCATTCCAAGTAATATCAATCAACTGCAGTTGGGTTGTTTTGATTAATTTTGTAAATCACCTGTAGTTTGGTTAAGTTATTATTACTTAAGTTAATTGAAAGTATTTTTTTACATAGTAAAAGTTTGTTTTATTGCAAAAGCAGATAACTCCAACAGTCGTTTTTTTGGCTAAAGCAGATAGCGCCACATTTCATGTTTTAGAGTTAAAAAAAAACACTAGTTTAATCTTTGTAATCTCCACAGATGACAATGTAGATGCCTGACAAAACATTGTTGTTGTTGTGATCATGAACTGTATGGATGTGATTACACACAATACACAGAACTTTTCCCTCACCATTGTAATGCGCTGCTTTTGCAAGGCTCTGTGAAAATGTTTCAGCTTTTATTTTCCTTTTTCGCCCAGAAGAAGAAGATCTCACCGGTTCATCATGTTTGTCGAAATTATCCATCCTCGATCACGTTTAGTCAGCTTTGACGAAACTCCTCTCAGCTAGCACATCTTTTCAAAGTAAAAAAGTAGCCTTGTCACCTGACCTGAATACAGCTTGCTTATTCGCTAAAATGGACTTATCGGCTTATATATATATATATATAGAGAGAGAAAGAGAGATAGAGGCGAGAGAGCGACTTCTGAGTTTATATCTCACAATTATGGGTATATATCTCGCAATTCTGAGTATATATCTTGAAATTCGGAGTTTATATCTTGAAATTCGGAGTTGAAATTGAAATTCTTGACAGTTCTGATATAAACTCAGAATTATGGGATAATAAATCGCAATTACCTTTTTTATTTTTATTTTCAATTCTGTAAAAGAATGGCTTTCATACTACACTGCAAACCATCTGAAGTCATTCACAATTTCATGTGAGGAACAGACTGAACTAAGTGGTTATTCACTAATAATCTACCCATATGTTGAATCAAAATTAGATTCAAAATGGCATCTTGGCACACTGAGCATGTTTTGGCCGAATGTGTTCTTCACACAAAGCTATTATATGACTTTAGCATACTATATGATTCTCGCAATTCATTTCTTTTATGTTCCTTATAGAAATTGTTCAATCAAGATATATTCTTGCTTTCTGCAGTGTTATATTTTGGTTTAGATGAACGTCTTTCAACAATCAAAGGATCTCAATGCTTTTTCAGCATCTGACACCATGTGCACCACATTTTTAAGACGCCACGTTAAAAATAGTTAGACCCCTGCATTCTATTCCCTTCCATTCCGCTGCATCTCGATGTTTTCTAACACATGAATGCATCTTTGAGACAAATGAATGGCTCCTTAGGGTGTTTTTTATTCTTTTTGGAGCTTGACAGCAGTGTTATGTCAATTGAAATAAAGCTAAAATAAAGTAAAATATAAATATTATGTGAAAAACTTAAAACTTAAACGAAAAGCAAATAACTGCAACTAAGTTTAAGTACTAAAATTACTCAAACTAAAACATAAATATAAATTAAAGGTTTAAAAAAAGTTTTTAAAGATTTAAAAAATTATAAAAGCACAAAACAAAATCGCTAAAACTTCATTCAAAACACTACAACAGTATACAGTATTAAAAAATGGCAAAATAACACAGCTTGACAGTCAACGTCACTATAAACTGTCATTGTGTGGAAAACAACTGCATGACTATTCTTCAAATATTTATCTTTTTTTTGTTCCACTGAAAAAAAGTAACAGCGTCCAGATTGGAAACAACAGTAAATGACAGAGCATTTTTTTTCTGTGAACTACTCCTTTCACAATTACAGATGTGTTTGATATGTTGTTGTCAAGGAATGGAGCAAATAATGACTTGATACATTAGTCATGAACTAAAGGTTCACAATGCTTTTGATACGCCATTTATGACATTTTTCCAGCTGCAGCTTGAAACATGAGTCATTGGTGATAAGGTGCTACAACATGTACTCTTTCATAAGTCTTTAGTGATATTTCAAGGATTTTATCTGTTGTGGTCAGGCTTGGACTGTAGTTACAAGCTGATTTATAACTCAGACCTAGATTTAGCCCAGAGGCAAGAGAAAGGATGAAGGAGAGAGACACAGGCATTGGGAATTCAGATGGTTCTGTTCCAAAACCTAGTCATCTGCCTTGCTGTCTACTATCTAAACCAGCATACTAACTGAAACAGAACCTCAAAACTGGTACGCTCTACAAACTAGTAAGCTCATTTCAAGACATGACAAGTGCACACCTGACTCAAAGGCTGTTGCAATAAGAAGGTATCGGCCAAATTCGAAAACTGTGTCCTAAACTCACGTGCATACATGCACACACACTGCAACAGGACATCTGTCTGCCTCCACCTGTCTTCAACTAGGTCAGCCTGAAGCCAGTCATTGCATCTCATAGGTGTTTAATGAACAGCCTAAAATAACTGGCACTCGCACACAAGAGTCAAGACCCCTGCCCACAATGCACGAGTTACTACTAGATGAAAGCTCTCAATAAAAAAATCCAACTCTGCAGAGCTGAAATGCTGGACTGCATTCAAATGTGCATGCCAACATACAGATCGGCATGAAAATCTGGACACCGGAACATCACGTGCTTTAAATATTGTTTGCAATGAAAATGTTCTCGCCTGTGCAAAACTCGAAGTCTCTATGATATTCTGGTTTTTATTGCTGGATTAAAAAATATATATATTTTATATAAAATAAAATATTTTGTGTCATTTTTGTTTTATATTTTACATTTATTTCATGTTTAATTTTATATTCATGTTTTACTTTTTTCAAAGGTTGAAATAAAGTAAAATATAAATATTATATGAAAAACCACGAAAATCAGCGGAAACACAAAATTTTGTTCGAAGAACGTTTTCGGGGTTTACTTTCATTAGTTATGAAACCATGTTTCTGAATTTTCCTTCGAAAGTTTCAAACGTCCAATTTTTTAATGTTTTAAACCATTTCCTTGTTATACGAACGTTACGGGGAAGAAAAGTGCAAACATTATGAGAATGTTACTTTTTGAATGTTCTCTGGACGTTTTGAAACAACTTTGAAAAACTTTAAAGGAATGTCTTAACTAAAATGTTTCAGAAATAAAACGTTCCATGAACGTTTTTGTTCTAACGTTTTGAGAACATTAGTAAAAACCAAATAACATCATATTAACATTACTGGAAAATGTTAGTTCTTAACTTTGATAGAACCTTGCCAGAACATTCTGAGAACGTTTCTTGTTAGCCCGGGAATGACTAAAATTGCTAAAACTAAAAATGAGTACATTATGCACCAAGGAATAACACTTTTGAAAAGGTTTCATACTACTTGTTTGCACTAACAAGTAGTCTAAAGGAATAAATAAACTCCAACCCTCTCGCACAGCAGAGCTAGAGAGAGAGATATATGCCCTCTACAATTTCACACACCATTTAGTGGCTGATGAATGGGGCTTGAAAAAAACAACTGCCCACTTGCTGGGCACCACATATGAGGGGCTGTAATTTCACAGATGCACGAAAACAACTTGCTGCCACTCTGCATTGTTTGGACACAGAAGAGTCTGCGTGCACTTGCTGCATGCAATGAATTCCACACATGAACTTCTGGCTTGGTACCATGCCATTCGTCTGGTGACCACAGAGGCGGAGATGCCATAACAAGGACCTTTTTCACAGCATGTGCAGTATGGAAATCATCTTTGTCTTTGATACCGTGAAGCATCACATCACAATCGAATGGCTTTTTGGGTGGAATGTGGATCTACTTCATTCCCGGCTAACTGGTTTACACAAGCACAATTACACCATTGATATCCAGTGGAAGTATGCTTTTCAATATTGTCACATGCACAATAGAGAGTAATAAAGCATTGCATACCTTGATTTCCAAGATGATGATGAAATGGGTGGAAACTGTCGTCCTTCACAGGGTCCTACTTTCCAGGTGTCGTGGGAAAGGTGAAGGTGCATGCTAATATTTGAGGTATATAACTCAAAAGAAAATGCTATGATCTCACATTATACTGTATTATACCATACTATACTATGCTACCCTTGCACATTAGCACAGTACTATACTGACTCCACACATCACACTGTACTACACAATATACAGTACACTAAACAATCCTATTTGTTACCACATTATACAATATCACACTATAAGATTTAATATCTGCCCCTAACTATTATACATTATTGCACATTGCATAGCCTACTGTACCACATTCTCATATCACCTTACATAGGCTATCAAACCGTTATTACATGAGGATGTAAGATAGCAATCTGTCGGTGTCTTATCTCGACTATCATCAGATGGTGAAACGATGCGCATGTCACAATCGCGAGCTGTTAATGCTCTTTATGTCTGAACTTGCACCTGTGAAACATGTTGCCACAAACACTCGCAAACTCACAGAACTGGAATAGGTTTCTCTATGCAATGTCTGAGACGGTCTCGCTTGCAAAAACGCTGTGTTGACACTGTGCAAAAATGGCACTGGATAAAACACACGAGCGCGCAATGCATGGCACGAAATGAGAAAAGACGCACCTTTACGCGCCGCTCACCGCCACCTGTGAGATACAGATCAGCAGAAATCAAAGCGCACTTGTCTCACTCAAGTACACATGTCGGTTTGTACCCTTCAAAGTATACAGTGACATCATTCATGAGTTTCAAAATCCACAAAGATAAAGGTCCAGAAGTGCAGACCAACCTGTAGCGTGAGCAGATTGCCGTCAGCTCCACGGAAACAGTGCGGTCTACAAGCAGCTGATGAGCGGCATGAGTTCATATGACAGCACTGGAGACACACTGATATTTATACACACCTCCTGACTCCTGCTTTACACTGTTTACAACGCCGGTGCGAAGCCGCGCCCACTGCGCGACGATTGGCTGGATGTATTCGAAGTCACGCCTCCTTGCATCTGATTGGCTCGACGGAACTCTATGCGGTTCAAGAACTCAGTGTACAGTATCAGAACGCTTCAGACGCGTTCCACAGTCTTCTGACTGTAAATGAGATGATTATTCATTAGGGAATATGTAAAAGATCATGGCCAAAAAAAGTATTACACTGAAAACCGCACTTATGATTGCGTTTGAAGTAACATGACGAGACTTCCATTCTGCTCACATTTCAGCGGATGCTTTTATTTTATTCAAAACAACAACAACAAAGGTGATTATATTCAATTGACTTGTGTTGATTTAGAAGATGCTTTTATTCAAAGTGACTTGCAAATGAGGAGCGTAAGAAGCCGTTCTGTTCACTGATGGAAAGATGTGTTGGTAGTTTTGTCTACATCTGTGGAAAGCAGCACTGTTATAGAATCATAATGATTATGAATTATGACCCTACAGAGAGAGAGAGAGCGCGTTGACTCATACCGCATGATTATAACAGTTCTCAGTTTTAATCCATAGAGGTCGCTATTATCATTGTTCCAAGAGACATAAAACTTAATAGTGACATCCTGTTGTGATTCATATTGACTAGAATTCAAACGGAATTTCTAAATAAACAGGTGTTCCAAAATGACTCATGCAGCTGCATTTAGCTTATTTCTCTACACTCTTATAAAACGCAAACTGCTTTGAGAAGCATGCTCAACAAAATTATAATCACTTGCTGAAAACAATGTAATGGGCATCATTTTTTCAGAAGGGTTTTGATCTGTTTGAACAACAGATGGACTTCAGTTTGCCTAGTTAATGGAGGCTGTTTTATATCTCCGATCAATGGTAGTCAAGATCTGGTTACTATACAGGGAATAGGAGGATATAAAATACAATGAACAGCATGCTTATATAAATTCCTACTCCCTAAAAGAATTAAACATTAAACATGACTACCAATTTACATTTCAACAATGTAAATATTGAGGAAGGGGGATATACTGTATATGAGCAGAGTAAATATAAAAGAATAAAATAAAATATATAAAAACTAAATATTTTGTACCTGTGATATATTATTCTTTTATATTTATTGGTTTCATATCGAGCAGTATGAACTATTTTAAAACCAAATGTAAAAAAATAAAACTTAAGAAATGTATATACATACATACAAACCATCACCATACATACTTAACCATATTTTGGTGACAATTTGTACCCAAAAGTGACTAAACCTGACAAAATCTAAAAAAAAACTCCCTTGGGGACGTCCTCATTTGTAAAACTGTATAAAAATAAAGAAACCAACGTTTTTTAAATTGTATCAATGCAGAAAGTTCCCCTTAAGGGTTGGTGTAGTAGGGCGATAGAAAATACCGTTTTTACAGTATAAAAACCATTACGTCTATGGAATCTCCCAGTTAGAATATCTAATTAAATGTGTGGGTGTGTGTGTGTGTGTGTGAAAATAAAAATATACAACAGATTATTTTACAACCAATAAATAAACAAAAATAAATTCTTATCAAATCTTTTATATACATACATACTTACATATAAGCACACAATAGAAAGCAATAATTATTTTACAACCAAGACTGCACAACATTTCCAGTGGTCCTGGAGTTGCCTTTGTAAATTCAGGAGGGTTGTGATGTTGCCACATTTCATTTCACAGAGGCTTGATGGTATCGTCTCCATGAATGATGCATTAATATTTGCAGACATCTAAAATAAATCTCTTTGGATTTAAATTTCACCCATACATCATACACTTCCAAATCCCAATCTTACTGCCTGTAGGACACACACAACCACACACACACACATGCATGTAGGCTGAGGATATTTATTTGGTATTCTGCAAACATACTACAACAGCATTGCTATTTGAATTAGCAAAGACTCTCCAAGGACTCCAAACCACAGACAAAAATGCAACCCCGGGGCTCATTAAATGGAGTGATGAAAATTGGAATGCACATTGTTTTTCCTGGAAGGAGATTATCCCAGCAGAGATGCTGACGCTGCCTCGCATTGGCTTGCTGAGATAGGTAAATACCTTGTCCTCCTTTTGCATTCAAGCATAAGGAGGTCTGAGTTCACTTAGTCAAATCTCCCTGCTACTGAAAAAGGTGAAGTTTAATGGCCCCCGGGGTTGAACGCAAATCAGTGTGACTGCCGTCTCTGGAGCTCTGCACGCAATTTTCTGTCTCTAGATAAAGTGCAGACAGTCAAAAAGAAATAAATAAATAAAACATAAATCATAAATTAAAGGGGTCATATAATAAGGAATCAAATTTTCCTTAATCTTTTGTGATAAAAGAACACACTGTTCTACTAAAAATATATATTTTCCAGTTCCCAGCTAGATTTCTGACATATGAAACTTGAAGCATTAATATATGACTGTCTATTTAGTGTCAGTGATGCTAATGAGGAAGTAGGATATTAAAAAATATGTATAAATATAAATCTCACACACGTACATTTTTTCTGTCCTAACCAACATTATAATGTGACCTCAAAAGAGAGAAAAAAGTATGATACAAGGCCTTTAAATCAAAATGGTGCGGCATATGAAACAGAATCAATCTCTGTCTTGATGATTGAGGGTTTCATTTGGAAAGTCTGCACTCAATCCTGGTTAAACATGCTTCAATTCTCTGATAAAGACATTGGCAAATGCAGAGCAGGCTGTGTGAGCCTGGTTCCCATTCCCAATTAATCTGTCACTTATCCAAGTCTGGAAAAAACGGCCAGTGTATGCTCTCCGGAAAGGTAAACTTCCTGTGCGGATTAAGCAGGGCGGACTGAGATGCCTCCTGTCTGGTATCTGGGGTGGATTTCTGCTGCAGTCCTCTTGGGAATGTGGGACATTGGATAACAAGGGATTGGACATTGGTTCACAATGCCCATTCCTAATCTTAAAATGTTCTGCTTCATTTTGGTAGCCCTTATGTCATGGGCAAGCCTGTTAAAACCATCCATCTCCAGGAAGAACTTAAGAAAAAGTAGTACAAATCTAATGAAAACCCTATTTGCCTTCTCTATGCATGTTTTTGGACTTACACCCAACTTTTCCCCTCACTAAATATCCTATTTCATATACATTGTATTAGCATGTCATGTTTACTTTAAAACATCTACACACTTAAAGCTAACAGAAATCATAGCATATGTATCCACCTTATTTCGCAACGCGAAAGAAAGCCATTTTGTTTGGACTCGCGAGACTTCCACTTCATTTACCGCTGAGGATAAATAACTAAAAATAACTAAATGTGCATGAACGGTAAAACTATTTGCGCTACAGACCACAAGCATGTTTATGATTATAATAAGCTAAAACAGTAGGATAACAAATACCATTTTGCAGTATCAAGCAGCATAAAGGACTGTTTTTACAGGTAAAATAACTGGAAGCGAATGTCACTGGAAGTCTCGCACATTCAAGTTAGGAACTCCGCGCCCAGTCTCACGTTACAAATAAAGTGGATACATACCCGTGCCCCAGTGAAAACATGACCCAGAGGCTTCTTGGACTACCACATTCGCCCTCCCCAACTGTTTGGATCAGCAGACATGTTCAACCTGAAGCTCTGCCAATTCCTCGCCCTCGCAGGACTTCTGGTCCCCGGCCAAAGTAAACCGTGACTGGCTCCAACAGATGAGGCTTAATGGTCACTCCAGTTCCACCTGCCTGTCGCGTT